>CM046374.1:12425284-12441070 GCA_025413025.1 Ficus hispida
GACACGTAAGGCATTTACTAACAAATGTGGCGACGTCATTCTTCATTTTGGGCCACCAAAAACTTTCCTTCAAGTCTTTGTACATCTTTGTGGCTCCAGATGATGACGGAATACGGAGTCTCATGAGCTTCTTTCAAGATCCTCCTTCAACTCGTCCTTCATTAGAATGCATAGTCTATTTTTCCGATAGAGTATGCCTCGTCAGATATGTTGAAGTCTGACTCCTTTCCTTCTAGAGACTTCCGTCCTAAGCAGTGAGGCATCTCCTTCTTGACGCTCCTTCATGCCATCCAAAATGGTAGGTTGGAAGGTTAGGCAGCTAAACCTCCCGTAATAAGCTCATTCCAGCTTCTACTAGCTCCTTTTGAAGGGCTCGATCAATGACTGAATTGATCTCAACGAGGAAACGACTTCCGACTAAGAGCATCGGCTACTTTATTCGCTTTCCCAGGATGGTAACGGATGTCTATGTCATAATCCTTCACTAATTCGAGCCATCTTCTTTGTCTCATGTTAAGCTCCTTCTGTGTGAAGATATACTTCAAACTTGATGATCCGTATAGACTTCACACTTAGCGCCGTAAATAGTGTCTCCAAATTTTGAGTGCAAATACTACCGCCGCAAGTTCCAAATCATGCGTCGGATAGTTTTTCTCATGATCCTTAAGCTGTCGGGAAGCATACGCGATCACTTTTCCATTTTGCATGAGGACGCTCCCAATCCTATCTTGGAAGCATCGCTGTATATCACGAAGTTCCCTTCTTCTACCACTGGAATCGTAAGAATTGGAGTACTAGTCAGCTTACGTTTTAGCTCTTGAAAGTGTTCTTCACACTTAGCAGTCCATTCGTACTTCTTTCCTTTCCGTGTAAGTGCGGTGAGCGGCGCTGCAATCTTAGCAAATCCCTCAACGAAACGTGGTAGTAGCCTGCTAAGCCAAGGAAACTACGTACTTCGGTGACGTTTTCGGAGCTGGCCATTTACTTACGGCTTCAATCTTGGCTGGATCTACCGATATGCCTTCTTTGGAAACCACATGTCCTAAGAAATGGACCTTCTCCAACCAAAATTCACACTTGGTGAATTTAGCATAAAGCTGGTTTTGCTTTAGAATCCGTAAGGCAATCCTTAGATGCTCTTCGTGCTCCTCCTTAGATCTTGAATAAATCAAGATATCATCTATAAAGACGATAACAAACTTATCCAAGTAGTCTTTGAATACTCGATTCATCAGGTCCATAAAGGCAGCTGGAGCATTGTCAATCCAAATGGCATAACGAGGAACTCGTAATGTCCATATCGCATACCAAAGGCCGTCTTGGGAATGTCTCATTGCCTTATTCGAAGCTGATGATATCCCGATCGCAAATCAATTTTCGAAAAAATTAAAGCTCCTTTCAATTGATCGAACAAATCATCGATCCTGGGCAATGGATACTTATTCTTGATGGTAATCTTGTTCAATTCCCGATAGTCAATGCACATCCTAAAAGTGCCATCCTTCTTTTTAACAAATAAAACTGGAGCTCCCCATGGTGAATAGCTCTGACGGATGAATCCTCGATCCAGGAGCTCTTGCAACTGAAGCTGCAATTCCTTAAGTTCAGCGGGGGCCATCCTATAAGGTGCCTTGGATACTGGTGCCGATCCAGGAAGCAATTCGATCTCAAAAGAGATCTCTCGCTCCGGTGGTAATCCTGGCAAATCCTCAGGAAAAACTTCAATAAAATCCTTGACTATCGGTACTTCCTCCGGCTTACTCTTAGTTTCTTGCGTCTTATCCACCATGTTGGCTAAAAATCCCATACATCCTTCTGCCAACAACTTCTTAGCCTTTAGCGCAGAAATGAGCATTTTCGGCTGTTTTGGAGTCGATCCTCTAAAAATGAACTCCTCGCCTCCAATCGGCTTGAACGTGACAATCCGACATTGACAGTCTATAACCGCGTTGTATTTCCCCAAGAAATCCATACCCAAAATGACATCGTAGTCATTAAGGTCGATGATAATCAAGTTGACATACATTTCCCTTCCGCATATAATTATTGGAACATGACGTATCCAATAATCAGACAACAAAATTTCCCCGGAGGGTAATGCAGTTCTGAAAGTTCTATCGATCCTATCACTTCCTCTACCTAGTTTCTTAGCAAACTTAAGTGATGTGAATGAATAAGTAGCTCCAGAATCAATTAACACATAAGCATCTTGTTTGGCAAAAGAAAGCTGACCTGTCACCACTGTGGATGGTCCAGCTTGAACATCCTCCTTAGTATAAGCATAAATGAGTCCTTGAGGTTCTGGGGCTTCAAGTCTGCCTTGGGAAATTTCAGGTCCTTCAAGCTTCATCTGTGCTGCATGAAGCTGATACCCTTGACTCCTTTGTTGGTGCTGCGGACTCTGAAAATTAGCATTGCAATCCCTAGCATAATGGCCTTCCTTGCCACACAGAAAGCAACGATTAGTTCCAACACGGTAATCTCCCGGGTGCTTCTTCCCACATTTCTGACAAGTGGGATTCATGCTGCTATCAGGGGCATTCCTCTTCTGGGGAAAATTTTGTTGATTTCCCTATCCCCCGCCATTCCACTTCCTTTTCTGTTGATTATTGTCGTATTGCTTGTTGTTGCTGGGTTGACCGAAAGACCCTCCTTGCCCTTTATGCTGCGGAGGTTGGCTTGGTCTTACTTGAATCTGCTTAACTTGGGCCTTCTCTTCTCACTTTTCCTTAAAAAACTTAGCCCCTTGTTCTCTGTTTTGACCTACCCAATACTCAGCTCGAATCGCCCGGCTGACACATTCAGCAACAGTGATTGGTGGGTAGGGGCCACTGCTAATCACTATAGCCAAATCCGAGCGGAACATCCTCATCATCCGTCTTACTTTGTCCCTCTCAGAGCTGATAAGGTGAGGACAAAGACGTGCTAGTTGCTCAAACTTCTTTACCGCCTCAGCTACTGACAGATTACCCTGGCGGAAATTATTAAATTCGTCTTGTTGAGCTTCCATAATGTCGGTGTTGAAGTATTTCTCCTTAAATTCCTCAACAAAGTCCTCCCAGGTCATTTGGGTAACATCTCGCCTGATCTGGACTGTTTCCCACCAGAGGCGAGCATCTTTCCTCAGCATAAAGGATGCACAGAGAACTTTCTCTTCATCATCGAGCTTGAGAAAGTTCAAGATAACCTGGAGGTCAATTAACCAATTGTCAGCCTCAATTGGGTTTGTTGATCCTTCAAATTCTAGTGCCTTCATGCGTTGAAATCTGTCATATAATTGTTCCGGAGTTCGAACCAGAGGTGCTGGTGGAGCAGCCAATGGCACATCAGGCACTTCAGGAGCTATCGGGTTTTCTAGAATCACCGGGTTAGCATTGGGAATTTCCGGTGCAGCAGGCTGATTCACCGGTGCTGGTGGCACTCCGGCATCAGGAGGTCCCTGATTCTGTTGAGCCAGTTGAGCTCTAAGCCCACCTATCTCTTGTTGTTGGGCTAACATCATTTGTCTTAATTCATTTAGCTGGGCCGCAAGATCAACGTCTTGGGTTGGTGCCGTTCTACGCTTTGGTGGCATGGTTCTACACAGAAAACTTATAAAATTATGTCTTTTATATAGAACCATAATCTTAATTCCATATCATAACATAATCATGGAATATATCTGAATCCATCATAATCCTGTTCATATCTGCTTCATAACATAAATGCATAAGTATAACATTTAAGAAGGTGTAAAACTTTCCCATCATGTTCATACGTCACTTAATTGCCACCACCAAGCGAAGGCACCACCCGACATTATCCCCGTATCCAATATTGTTCTTATGTGGCAAAGTTCCATAAATACCACATATAACTTTCATAACATCGATCTAATTCCATAGTGCGAGAAGTTCCCAACGTGACCATTGACGAGAGATACTTACTATGCACGCGAGCTTCTAACTAATTTCTAAGCATAAGAAAAATAACTTAACTTACTTGGGCCGTGGCGGAAGTGATGTGAGGCAAGGTGAAGTAGGCTAGCAGGATACAGCTCTGATACCAAACTTGTAACGCCCCAACCTACGTAGGGCCGTTACTGTACATACATGAACTTATATAACCACTTAAACCTTCTTGAAAAATTGAGAATAAATTTTTTTTTCAAACTTATATAAACATAGGGTTGCTTGTATAGAAAATTATCATACATACATACTGAGCTAAAAACATATATACATATTTCTTATAACTTGTTCAAGTCTTTAAATCCTCATAATTTTTATACAACGTAACTGTGTTTAAAATATATATAAACTTAAGCTTAACATAACTTTGCGGAAGATTTTGCGTAGTGGTATCCCACACCGCCCTTCACCCGCCGCATCGTCCACCTGGCCCACCAATTAAGCTGCAGGCCTCTTACCTACAGTATGAAATATACTGATGAGCTTTCGCTCAGCAAGTACAAACATAATCTCACAAAATGTAACAAATGTCGTGCAACTCATGCATGAATCAATTATGAGTCTTTTATAACCAATTATCGACTTGAACTTATTATCTTGTTTAACATGTGGGCCCCTAGTGTACGTACCAAAAGCGTGCAAGCCTCAGAACGTCAGGGTTTGCAAGGCCCTTAACCATTCTGGAAAACGTGAACATGACCCTTCACGTATCAACGGAAGGTTGATAATCATAAACTTGAAACATACATGATCCTCCCGCATCAACGGGAGGTTGGTACGACACCTTACTTGTCTTGGTTTAGTCTTAGTCTTGTTTAATTTCCAAGACTAAGAATCTTTACATGTGATCTTAATAGTCATGACGCACATGAACTAGACATGGCATAACTTGATGTAACATGGCATGACATAACATGGCATGACATAACATGGCATAACATAACATGGCATAGCATAGCATGACATAGCATAACTTGGCATAACTTGACATATACTTGAAAATAGATTACTATTTTCCATACTGTAGGTGAGGTTTGTACTTACCTCGTCTACTATGTCCGCTAGTGTCTCGCTCCAAGTCCGGACACAACAGCAGGTTATCTCCTGCTATAATAAAGGTGATAGGTAAGGATCTAAAAATGTTGGGGATCTAACCAACATTCATTCATAACCATGGTTATATGTCCCCTCCCGATATGGTATTTTACTTGTCTTAGTACATATTTAAACTTGGTATCTTGTTGGGCTACATTGGGTAACCCTGGGCTTTAGCCCAGTCCAATAACCTGGACATCCTTCCAGATTACCGTTGGTCAATCCAGTCTCCATTTCTTGGGTCCCAAAATTTTCTTTGGCTTTTCTTTGAAAAACTTAACATTTAGGTCCTTTTTAATTCAAAAATCATTTTTTCAACTTTTGAAAAATTATAATTCTTGAGTAGGATTTGTAAAATTATTAAGTGTTGAAAACTGCCCTTGGAACAGCTTTCCACAGTCGAACCATCAGTGTATGTGCAAGAATGTCCTTTTCCTGCACTGTTTTAGAAAATCATGAGCAGGAATTTCCTATTTCCTGCACAGTTTTAGAAAATCCAATTGTATTTGAAAATCTGGGTCAAATCGGAGAAAGTTTTCTTCATGAAAGTTTTAGATATTGAAAAACCTTACAACTTTTGTGTTTTACTTAAAACCCAGTTCGGACTTTATCCTACTCTTATTTCTTGTTGAACCCACCTGGCCGTGTATGAAATCTGGGCACGGTCAGGCTCGGATTTTGTGAAAACCGAGGCTGTTGGAGCCTTATTTTGCAAAACAGCTCACGCTACCCACTAGGAAAAATCCTTCTCTACAACTTTTATGTTTTAAGTTTTTCCAGATTCGGCCTCTAAAGGCCTCAAAATCAGATTTCCAGAAAAGTGGCCAGTTTTACCCGAACTGGCAGTTTTTATGCTTAGATTCGGTTTACGTCCTAATACGCACACACTACCTCAATCGGCCGCAACCGAGAGCCTATACCAGTCATGCAGTGCTTTCTAACGTTCATTCCATCATCATTCATCCATACAATCACATTCAAACCCTAAGGCAGATTTGGGACATACAACCATGCAAACCCTAATTTCCATGCAATTAATCACATAAGCATGCATATCTTGAAATTTAAAACCACCTAAGCACCATGATCAAGCACAACCCTAATATTTCTAAACTAGGGCAGAAAATTAAATTGAGCTTATGCCCTACAATTCCAACATTGAAATACACTTAAATCTCCAAATTGGAACTTGAATTGAAAAGCCTAAGATCAAATAGGCTTACCTTACTCAATTCAAAAGATTGCTCAACTTTTTCCCCTTTTTCCTAGCACCACCACAACCGGCCCTCTCTTCTAAATGGGTTCCAAAAATTTTGTTGAACCTTGCTTGCTGTTTCTAGTTCAAAATCCGACCTCCCCCTAAGTTTTTTTCCCTTTGGTTTTTCACTTTTTTTTTTCTCACTTTTCCTTTCCTCCTTATGTTCGGTTTTTGAGAGAGAATTTTGGCATAGTTTTGCTGATTTTTCTGATTTTTTTTAAGCCAAAACCGACCCCCCCTTCAAGCCTATTTATAGCTGAAAATTATTTTAATTTTGAATTTATTTTTAATCCAAAATTTGCTAAAATACCCTTGGGACAAGAATATTTGCACAAAATTTTGCAAAAACACCCTCCAAGTGGCCGGCCATTAGATGCTAGGTGTCATCCAAAGGATTTTCCAATTTTTCTTTAAGGAAGAATGATGTCATAAATCCAAGATAAGGTGATGTCACCCTTAAGGCCTTGTTTGGCCTTTCCTTTAAAATGCAGTCCACTTTTATGCTACACAGATATTTCTAATACTGTTATTAACTAATAACAGTATTTTATACTGTATTGTAGTCCAAAATTTATCTGTGTAAAAATGAACTGTATAAAATTTTTCTTATTTCTTGAAACCTTTCTTGCCCTTAATTTCCTACTTGGTGTGCTTGATTTTTCTATGGCAGTTTTAAATCTTTCTCATGCTATCTTATCTGTAAAGACGATTTTCGCAGTATATTTTCTATACTGCTTAACATCTCTCAGTACCTTCATCTATTTGACCTCTCTGGTCAACCTTTGACTTTTTCGGTCAACTTTAACTTTTTCGGTCACACTTTGACCAACATGAAATCTTAGGATTTTTCTTCCCTTTTTGCTCAAAGGTCACATGCTTGGCTAAGCAAACTGCTTATTGAGTCTCATAGCTAATTAGATGAGAACTCAAACATTTACTGATAAAATTATGAATTTCGCATTGATATTCACAATTTTCATGAAACATCACAAAAACACATAATATGAACATAGATTTCTTATGTATAAGGAAATCATGAGTCCATGTAAATTTTCGGATATTACATATTATATTGCTGAAGATGTTGGAAGCATTCCTCGAGGTGAGTGATGTGATTTTCTGCTTGCAAAGATTTAACAAGAATATCGTCAATATAAACTTCCATAGTCTTACATATAAGGTTGGCGAACATCTTGTTGATGAGTCGTTAATGGGTGGCTTCCACATTTTCAATCCGAACGGCATGAATTTGTAGCAATAGATCTCTCATTCAGTGATGAAAGCAATCTTTTCTTGATCATCGGGATGCATGAGGATTTGGTTGTATCCTAAGAATGCATCCATGAATGATAGCAGCTGATGACTGGCGGTCGCATCCTTGAGTCTATCGATATGTGGTAGAGGAAAACAATCCTTCAGGCAAGCTTTGTTAATATCGGTGTCCGTGATATCGATGTAAACTTGCCATTTTCCTTTCTCTTCTTGACTACCACGACATTAATGGGCCACTCGGGGTACTGCACTCCACGTATGAAACCCGCTTCGAGGAGCTGATGGACTTCCTCATTGCTGAATTGATTTTGATCAAGCCTAACCTTTCTTAATTTTTTACGGATAGGTTTGTGATTAGGATCCACACTTAGCTTATGGCTGATAACTTGAGGGTTGATCCTGGACATGTCTGTGTGCGACCAAGCAAAACAATCCTTGTTAGCAGTAAGGAAATCCACTTGTTTAGAATGTACCTCAGGATCGAGATGTGAGCCAACATTGACAAATCGATCGGGATGTTGCGGGTCAATTGGTATCTCATCTAGTTCTTCAATTATGGGATCTTCTTTCTTCAGAATCGATTGTTCACCCGATCCATCCACCAACTGTAGTTGCTATAATTCCTTTTGTTTGAGCTTAAGGGCTGTGAGGTAGTACCCTCAAGAAGCCATTTGATCTCCTTGAATTTCATGGATACCTCTCTTGGTTGGAAAATATATTATCTAATGGAAGGTTGATGAAACTGCTTTGAGGGAATGGATCCATGGTTGGTCGAGAAAAATATTATAAGGTGAGGGGCAATCCATCACCAAGAAGGTTGTTAACATGTTCTCTTCCCCGATGAAAATGGGGAGTTGGATCTTTCCAACTGTCGATGTTGACTCGCCAATGAATCCGACGAGTGTTATAGTGGCTTTATGGATTTGCGATTGGTCAATATCCATTTCTTTGAGGGCTGCAAGGAAGAGTATGTCAGCCAAGCTTCCATTGTCCACCAAGATTCTCCAACATGACAATTACCAATTGGCAAAGGGATAACCAATGCATCGTCCTGGGGTTGGCACAATTCGGTTGCTTTTTTATAATCAAATGAGATGATATGGTCTACTGGAGAATCACCAGGCAAGTATGTCAGAGGGGAATGCGATGCCTTCCTTTCTTCATGAATGTGCATGTTTTGCCCGAGAGTATAGATCCACCAAAAAGGGCACCTATGATCTTCTTTGCCGGTAGAGAAGACGGCACAAGGCTCAGGCTTCGTTTGTCACGTCAAGAATCATTCTTATCAAGTCCGCACGTCCGTCATTCTTATCAATTTCAGTTGTTCGGCACTAATGTCTAGTGCGTATTTGGGAGGTGATAAAAGCCCTCATCCTTTTCCTCGTTGATTTGAGTGGTCATCCTTTAAGTGTGCTTATATCCTTCCTCGATTGCATCTATCTAAAAGATCATTGTTCCTCTTCGATTTGGAGAAGCCGAAGGCTCAACGGCTATAATTGTATTTCTCCATTCTTGTCACCTTCTTGAGCTCTTCCGCTTTGATCATCCCTTGGGCTCTCGCTAAAGCTTCGACAATGGTCCTCGGTTGCCAGCTGCATATCTTGTTCAAAAAATTTGAACCCGGTAGAAGTCACTTCCTGAGAGCGAAGGGCGCGATTATGTCATGGCAATTGGGGATCTCGGCTATTGCCTAGCTGAACCACTTGATATATGCTCTTAGTGACTAGTTGGGCTGTTGCATGATAGTGTAGAATTCTTCGGGAGTCATTCCCATGTACATATGTGCTGAGTAGTTCTCAAGGAATATTTTTGTCATTTCCTTGAAGGAACTAATCATGGCCGGATCAAGTTGATAGAACCATTTGAGCACTGAGCCCTTAAGGCTTTGAAGGAATAGCTAGCATATGATGGCATCCCTAGACTTTTGGGGAAGAGTCGTTCCGATCATGACTTTTTGATGTTGGCATATGTGCTCGTGAGGATCGATCGATCCGTCAAAATTCAGGAAAGTTAGAGTGTGGAACTTCACTAGGAGAGTTGTGTCTACAATCGCCTGCTTAAATGGTGACTAATTTACTTCATCTAGCAAGTCCTTGTTGGTTGTTGATGGCCTATAGTCTGTAAGAGTTTCCTTTCCATTCCTCTGACGCTTTTTCAACTCCTTTGCTAATGGCTTTTTGCAAATCGAAGGCTTCAGTTTGAAAGAATTCTGCAATAGCCAGTGGCTACGGTAAGCTGAATGGATTGGTAGTCGACTGAAGGGTCGTCGCTTGCATGTTGATCATTGTGGTCAGTAGGGCCACGATTGACTCCTGAAGAGTGGATCCAAGTGGGATTGTTCCCACTATGGTGGAAGTGAGTGGGATCATCAAGGATGCCAATGACGCCAAGGGATGTAGTGGACTATATGGCGTCAAAGCCATAGTTGATTGAGATCCACCCATAGAGGGTACGACGAATATTATGAGAGGCAAATTAATGAATGAGAGGTCTGCATCCATATGCCTTCGCAATTCTTTGTTCTCGGCAATGAGTTGAGTGATTTGCTGGTCACTAGCCTCCTTTTGTTGCAATAGGAGGGCTAATGTCTAGTCATCGGTTTGTTACCTTGTGTAATGACCAGCTTGTTTACAAATTTTGATTTCTGTTGTGAACAATCAAAGTTTGTAATTAGAAATGTTTATGTGCTATGAATGTGAATGTGTTATGTTTTATCGGTGAAATTATCAAATTCTTGATTGAAAGATTCGATAATTTATCTATGAAAGACCTTTTTACAGTAAAAGGCAAATTTATGAATTATGATTCTCTGTTAGTAGTTTCTAATTTTAAGAGAACCCTAGACGCAGTTCAGATAAATTCTGGATAATGGTCCAGTGCAAGTATACTGTTATCAGTCGAAAACAGTATCTGAATATGTATGCCAATATGAAAATGAACTGTGTTTAGGAGATAAGCCAAGTAAGGTCTTAAAATAAAAGGTGACACTTCGTCTTTAAAAAGAATGAAAAATCTCAATTTGAGAATTGGTCACCCTTTAAGGACTAAAATGTAAATATTTTGTCTTTAGGGGCCAATATGTAATTTTAAGAAAAGTGAATGGTTATGGATTTTAAGAAAGTTAAGATAGTGTTAGGTGATTGATTAAGCAAGAATTGGAGGCCAAATGCTATCACCATAGCCGGCCACCCTATAAGGACTAAAGTGCAAATGTTTTTGCCTTTAGGGGCCAAAGTGCAAATAGTTTGTTCTTTAGGGACTAAATTGCAATTTTGTGAAAATTGTGGTTTGATAGAAAAATTTGTAAATCTATGGATTTTTCTAGTTCAATCTAGCTTATAATGATTTTTAAGTTTGGTTAACCTAGTTGGAAACCAAGGAATTAGGTTAAGTTTGATTAGTTCAAAAATTGACCAATCATTTGCTTATTTTTGTGCACAATGGGACCGGTCATTTTAAGGGTTAATGAGCAAATATTTTGCTCTTAAGAACCAATAGGCAAAGTATGAAAAATTTGAAGTTCATTTGTGTGACGCCCCGACTTCCCAAGCCAGGTCGACACCATACTTACTTGTACTTATCTTACTTGAAAATTTGAGAATAATTTTTTTTTTTTCTTTAAAACATATTTACATAAGTTATCTTGTAGAGAAAAACTTATCATGTATACATACTATACTGAAGATATCTTCTTAAGTCTCATTACTTCATACATATTGCATAACATAATTTACTTTTGAGATTCAAAAGCGGTTGCGGAAAATTTTGCGTAGTGGTATCCCACACCGCCCTTCACCCGCCGCATCGTCCGCATAGCCCACCATTTAAGCTGCAGGCTTCTTACCTACAGTATGGAATACAAGAGTGAGCTTTCGCCCAGCAAGTACAAACATAATCTCACAAAACATTTAGAACATCTCAAAACATGTCATTCATCATATAACATATGCATGAACCATTTATGATTGATTGAATGTCTTATGCTTTATTATAGACTCAATCCTTTAACTTATTATCTTATCTCAACATGTGGGCCCATAGTGTACGTACCGAAAGCGCGCAGCCTCCAGACAAAGCTAGGGTTTGCAAGGCCCTAACAGTTCTGGGAATTAAAACGTGACCCTTCTCGATCACGGAAGGTAAATGTCACAACTGAAACCTCTAGCCTCCTCGATCACGGGAGGTTGGTACGACACCTTTCTCGATTTATCTTACCATATGGTTTAACATTAGTGAACATGCTTCATGATGTCACTATGTTATATCATACTTAACACTTGCCATAACATAGCATTCTTGAAAAACATGCCATTTATGGCATTTTTGTAAACCATGACACTTTTGAAAACATGGCATTTATGGTATTTTTGTAAACCATGACACTTTTAAAAACATGGCATTCTTATCAACATGGCATAACATGTCATAGAATATATCATCGCATGGCATCACATATCATAGTATGTACACTTGAAAATATAGTGTAAATAGCATAGCATAACATAGCACATTTGAAAATAGTATTTACTATTTCCATACTGCAGGTGAGGTTCGATACTTGCCTGAGATACTATGTCTGGGGTTTCGTTGCCTTAACTCAGATTGCAACTGCAGGTTACCTCCTGCTATTAAAAAGAACATAGGATAAGAATCCTATAAAATGTTGGTAACCTTTCCAACATTATGGTTATATGTCCTTTTACAAGCTTTGAACAACTACTAGGTTACTAATTGTAACCCTAGAGATTGTGGTTAATTATCTTGACCCATTAGGTTACTTGAGGTAACCTTGGTATTAAACCCATATGATTAGTATTAAATTACTATTCTTATTATCGAGCCTAAGCCTTAGTAACTCGGTTATCCTTCCCGGTTACCACTTGTCATCTTTTGTTTTTACACTTTAGCTTTTAAATCCAATTTGGAAAATTGGCTAGAAAATCTTTTGTTTTACTTCAAAATTCGAGGTTTTCAAAGTAAAACTTTATATAACTCATTTAAGGCTGAAAACTGCTTTTGAAATAGTTTTCATAGTCAAAACAGGAAATGTTGATGTGAAAATACAGTTTTTCTGTATGTTTGTAGAAAATCCTGTGCAGGAATTTCTTGTTCTCTGCACAGTTTTTATAGTTCAGGTTGTATTTAAAATCCAAATGGAATTTGAAAAACTTGTCTTCACGAAAGTTCTTGCTCTTGAGAAATTCTAAAACTTTCATGTTTTAAGAAAAACCCAGTTCTGCTTGGATTCGTACCAGTTTTAATTTGAAAACCCACTGGTCGTGTAAACTAGGTCTGGGCAGTTTAGTCTCGGATTTTCGTAAAAACGGAGGCCATTGGAGCCTCATTTTGCAAATCCGTCCGCGCTTCCCTCTAGGAAAAACTGTTCTGAACAACTTTTGTGTTTTAAGTTTTGCCTAATTCGGCCTCAAAAGGCCTCAAAATCGGCTTGCCGTAAAACTGGTCAGGATCCACCCGAGCCTGGCAGTTTTTCGGTTTAGAATTCGTTTTACGTCCTAGACGTGGAATCTAGCTCGACCAGCCACCGCGGGAGCCCTAATATCAATCATGCAGCGGTTTCTAACGTTCAATATTCAACATGCAAGCCAATTTGAACAACATTCATAACCATGCAAAATCCTAAGCATTCAATCAAACACAAAGCATGCATATAAAACAACCAACCATAAAACCTAATCAATCAAGCACATAATCTATAATTCTAAGCTATGGCAGAGAATGAAGTGAGCTTATGCTCAATACAACCAATAGCCAAAATACATTTAAATTTCTCCAAATGAAATTTAAATGAAAAGCTTAGGGGTTCAAGGAATTATACCTCAATTTGGTTCAAGATTTGGCTTGGTTTTTCCTCCCTTTCTCTTCCTCCAACAGCCGGCCTTTGGCTTGAGTTGGTTTCCAAAATTTCAGCCTTCCTTGCCCTAAAATCCGGCTACCAAATTGCTCAAAATTTCCGGCACACAAGCTAAAATCCGGTTACCACTTGGCTTTCCCCTTGGTTCCTACAACCGGCCCTAGTTCAAGAAATGGGTAACCAAAATTTTCCAACTTTTTCTTGCTTGCTCTCCACACAAAATCCGACCACCCTAAGCTCTAATCACTCTTGGTTTTGGCAAAATTTCCTTTCTCTCCTTCCTTCTCACTCTCGGTTTTTGGTGAAGAAAAATTGGCAAGGGTTTGGTTGCTTTTCTCCAATTTTTTTGAATTATGGCTTCACCTATTTATAGGCATTTGAAACTTTGCAAAATTGCTAGTTTAGTCCTTCAAAACTAACATTTTTGCACAAAATGGAGGTGAGGTGGCCGGCCAAAGCCTTGTGGAACAAGGGAAAAATTTTGGCAATTTACTTAAATGGAAGAAATGATGTCATTTTTAAAAAGTAAGGTGATGTCATCCACCTTTAGGCCTTGTTTGGCTTTTCCTTAATGTAGTCCACTTTAATTCTAGCACAGATATTTCTAATACTGCTTTCACTAATACACAGTACAATTTAGTACTGTTATTTTAAACTGCAGTACAAAATTCATCTGTGTAGAAATGGATTGTATAAAAATTTTCTTATACAATCAAACTTCTTGGCCAAAGATAACCTAACTAATGTGCTTGATTTTCTATGGTGGTTTTTGAATCTTAAACATACCATTTTATTCGTAAAAATGGCTTTTACACGGTACAATTTTTATACTGAAAAATATTTAACCGTACCGCCTCATTTTCGATTTTTCGGGTCAACCATTGACTTTCTTGTCAAAATTTGACTATCATGAATTCATGAAATTTCGTCATACCTTTTTACTTAAAAGGCCTATCATGAAGTCTCGTAATTAATTTACCGAGAACTCAATCATATACTGATAAAATCATGAATTTTGTATTAATATTCATAATTTTCATAAAATTGCACATAAACACATAATACGAACTATAAATTTCTTATTTACAAGAAAATTGTGAGTTCGTGAAAATTTCGATTATTACAATCTACCCTCCTTAAAGAATTTTCGTCCTCGAAAATTAGAACAATTCGGGGTAGCTTTTCTTCATCTCATCCTCGCGTTCCCAGGTTGCCTCCTCAATCTCATGATTTCGCCATAGGACCTTAACTAAAGGTATAACCTTGTTCCTTAGCACCTTTCTTCTCGTGCCAAAATTCGAACCGGTTTCTCCTCATATGTCAGATCTTCGTGAACCTCAATTGGTTCGTGGTCCAATACATGGGATGGATCCGAGATGTACTTCTTTAGCATCGACACATGAAATACATTGTGTACATATGCTAATTCCTGGGGCAAAGCCAACTTATAGGCCACGTTGCCAATTCTTTCCAATATTTCGAATGGCCCTATGTATCGTGGACTCAATTTCCCCTTCTTTCCGAATCTCATAATCCCTTGAATGGAGCAACTTTGAGAAAGACCAAGTCTCCTACTTGGAATTCTAGAGGCCTTCTGCGTTTGTCGGCATAGCTCTTTTGTCGACTAAATGCAGTTTCCATCCGTCGGCGTATAAGTTTCACGGCCTCAGTGGTTTTTTGAACAAAATCCGTGGACACAAGTTCCTTTTCTCTGGTCTCGTACCAATGGACTGGAGATCTGCACCTTCTTCCGTACAGAGCTTCGTAAGGAGCCATTCCAATTGAAGCTTGGAACTGTTGTTGTACGAGAATTCAATCAAAGGAAGCTTTTATCCCAAGTTCCTTTGAAATCCATCACAGACGCTCGCAACATGTCTTCTAAGGTCTGAATGGTCCTCTCGGATTGCCCGTCCGTTTGAGGATGAAAAGCTGTACTAAAGGTAAGCTTGGTACCCATGGCTTGATGTACACTTCTCCAGAACTTAGAAGTGAAACGACCATCACGATCAGAGATGATTGTCTTTGGAATCCCATGGTAGCGAACAATCTGCGCGACGTATAGTTCCGCCAGCTGTTCCACCGAAAAGCTAAGCTTGATGGCGATAAAGTGTGCAGACTTCGTCAAACGATCAACAATCACCCATATAGCATCATTGCCACTGGAAGTTCGGGGTAGTCCAACCACGAAATCCATCGTCACTTGGTCCCATTTCCATTCTGGGATGGAAATTTTCTGCAACTCTCCCCCCGGACGTTGGTGTTCTGCCTTCACCCTTTGACATGTAAGGCATTTGCTGACGAATGTAGCGACGTCATTCTTCATTCTGGGCCACCAAAAA
>CM046374.1:12441170-12481614 GCA_025413025.1 Ficus hispida
CCTACACATTTCATGCCTATTATCAGGCAGAACTCTTTGATAGAAAATCTACCCAGGTCATCACCAACCTCAAACCACAGAGCATCACCCATTCTTGAGTGATCAGTCAAATACTTTACTATGTTGTGCAAGACTGCCTAACCTAGTCAAGCGTCTTTAGCTTTAGAAATTTCTTAATGCATAGTTGCTGGATCATTCCCTTGTATTGTCAGGGTGACAACCACTCTTTCATGTTTATACAAGTCTCTGCAATGTTAATGAAAATATTTATTTTTGCACAAGTAATTTTAGTATATGGTGCGCATCGAACATACTGACCTATGAGTAATTAAATTGATGACCAGCAAGTTATCATAAAAATGATATATGGGTAAAATTTCAACATGATCTTAGATAAATAACCGCACAACAACATTTTTCAATATCACTAACAATTAACCAAACATCAACACAAACCCAAACACCTTCGGCTACCAAAAATTATATCAATCAATACACTCAGTTTTCGTCTCAATTTCCAGAAACCAAACCAACAAATTTCTAGTTTATATCATGAAATCAAATAAAAATACAAACTTTAGGTTTTTTATGCAAATTTTTTTTTTCAACAAATCAATTAAAAATGCAGAATCTCATCAAAAACACATATAAAATTGAAAAATTTTTTATATATAATTAATTAAAAAAGCAAATGTCCTCATTAAAAATGTACATTTTTACCAATTTTCTATTAAAAATGCAAACTTTTTAAAAATTTAATTGAAAATGCAAAGTTTATACCTTTTCAGCATCCGTGTTGTTCTCTTCTAGGGTTCTTTTCGCATTCTTGGATTCCTTACCTTCGTTTTCCCCCTGCTTTCTCTTCAACCCTTCCTTAGGTGCCTTTTCTCTTTAGGGTTTTTCCCGCTGGTGGACTTTTCTCTGCCGAAGTCATATGTCGGGGTGATATCTATTTTTGCGATTATTTAGTGTATATAAACCTATGCAAGTGTACGTAATCGCACAAGAAATATAGAAAGTGAGTTGAATATCGTCTTCATAGGGATTGAATCACTAAAATGACTTGAAAGAAATCAAGCATAAATCAATTTGGATTAAAAATTAAACTAAGTAAAAATGGCAATAATCTAGAGAAATAAAATGAGTATAATGAAATGCACTAAATTAAATAGACAAAAAGAACAATATCCAATCAAGAGTTTGTAAATCAAGAATGAGAATTAAGCTAGGATTGCTAATTTCCCCTCAACTGCAAGTCTGATCCGAATGCTATAGAAATGTTGTAGTAAAACCTGTCCTATTAACTGAAATTCAATTTCATCATAAAATTCTTCTGAATTAATTATGACTAAAATTCTTTAAACCTTTTTTAAAATATTCCTATGTGAATCTAGTTCTCAGAACACAAATTTATGCACCAATTTCAATGGGTTATACAAGGTAAATAGCATATTCCTATACCATTCACAAATCAATATAAACTTTAAAAAGCATATTGAACTTGCATCATCCAAGTTAGATCCAGTTCAAATTAATCTTTCAGAGTTAATTAAAACCTAGTTTCTTATAAATTGATGGCCAATCAACAATAGAAATTAAACAATCAAAGCATTTGAATGAACAGGAAAGAAATTGCTCAACATTCCAATACACAATCAAATCATCCTCCCAATTTCGAGTTCATCAACAATCCCAACTAAAGAAATTTAGCTCATGTTTAGGATTACAAAAACAAGCTTAAATACATAATCTATTGTTCAACAGAGAATGAAAATCAAGAAATAATCAAGGAAAGAGTAAGCAGGAGAAAAACTCCAAGTGGCTAGGTGTGTCCTTCTCGTCCTTTCTTCTTCTTCTCCTGAGCTCACTATCCAAAATAAGTGTGAAAATGGAAGCAAATCTGCCACTCTCTCTCTCCCTGTACTCTTCTTCTTTTCTCTTTCTCTGTACTCTCCAAATTTTCCTGTTTTTCCCAGCTCCCCTCGTCCAATGCGGCTGCCTGTCAAATGTACTAACCCTTTAGGGCAAAAATTAAGGCTCATGTGACCTCCCAGTTGAGGTAGAAAAATGGTCCCACAAATATGAGCTGTAATCTCCTTTTTGCTCTTTCAGAAAAATGCCAGCTGGTACAATTTGCTGCAAGAATTGTTGCAGCATTGCTATAGCATTTTTGTTCCACTTTTTAATTCTGCACTTCATATCAAGAATTAAAACACAAATCAACCATCATTTGAGCAGATTTTGCTTCACAATTGCTATAATTTCAATTAAATACTAAACCCAAGATAAAAAGTTCACACAAACATAAAACAAAAGAAAAATATGCTAAAAATAACACAAATACTCTCTAAACCAACTCCGCAACTTCGTGGGTTTGAACATGGGAGACTCAATAATTTTTTGACTGGGTTTGGGTGATTTTTGAAGATTCTGCACCCATTATAGAGTTCGAAAAGCTTTTTAGAGGGCGTGGGTGGTGGTTTCTAATGATTTTGGTGCGGTTTCCGATGGTTTTTGATGGCATGTCTCTCTCTCTCTTTCTCTTGTTTGCATTCTTTCTCTCTCTAAAATATTGAAAATGGTTTGAAAATCAAGTTAGAGCATTAGAGGGAGATTTGGGTGGGTGGGAAGAGGGGGTTATCCTAGAATTTGGCATCTCTTAAAAGTTTCTGGGTCCCACAAATCAGAAAAAAAAAAAATGACATGACAGTGCAAGCAATGAAAGGAAACAAAAATGATGGTAGTTTTTAATATGTCTTCAACAGGTGCTATTTTTAAAATTAACCCTAATTTAAAAAAGTAAAATCGAGCGAAGTTTTTTGGGCCTACCTTTAAGCAATAATCATTATTATAAATAATTCATTCAATTTTCTTTACCTTAGAACATTAGAAGTATTATACAAAAGAGTCAGTTTTAGACATCCCTTTTAAAAAATAAACACTTTTCAATTTATTTACAAATTTAGATGAATTTTGAATTAGAAACTTTTTTGCATTCCTTCTTTACCATTCCATTAATTTTTAAAAATACATTTTTCAGAAAAATAAAATAAAATGTAACCGAATATGTTAGCACCATCTGTTTAAAACGTCAAGATTTGTTCTCCTTAATTCTAATCCGGATACATATTGCAGTTTAAATTTCAATTTACTTTCAAATTGACTAGTTATTTTAGGCACATGTTCAAATCTTCGAAAATATGTTTTACTCTATTTTGGTGGTTTGCTGTTTTGGAAATTGGATTGTAGAGACACATTAGTCAGATTGTAGTCCTTTTTTTTTTTTTGGGAACTCACGTTACTTCTTGAGAAATTTTTTGTACTAACCAAATAAAAAATATTATCATGTTTTCAATTTTTGTAACTAACTAAATCAAAACTCACACTTTCTCAGTGAGTTAGGCATTTGCTAAAATAATTCTGGT
Organism: Ficus hispida; assembly: GCA_025413025.1. Lineage (NCBI taxonomy): Eukaryota > Viridiplantae > Streptophyta > Magnoliopsida > Rosales > Moraceae > Ficus > Ficus hispida. Next base: position 12,444,596 of record CM046374.1, read on the forward strand.
GAATATTTAAAAAAAAAAAGATTTTGGTAAAAACGTTTCATTACTTTCTATAAGGACGTATGAAGAAAGTAATGGCAGCAATAATTCCGTGTGAATCCAAATAATTTAACCTTTTTTTTTGCTATAATTTTTTTTTTTCCCGTAACTCACTATAATACTTCATGCGACAATTGAAGACAGAGATTTGGAAGTTGAAGTTGAGATGAGTTTTGAAAATGTGCGTGTTTGGTGGAAATGAATTGTTTAGGATGAAAAAGTATAAAATCTTTAAATGTATTTGATAAAAAAAAATCAATATAGATCTCGCTTCGATTTTAAATAACTAAGTTATGGACTTTAAAAGTTTGAATTTTTTAAAAAATAATAAATAGATATTTGGAAAAATGAACAGTTAAATTAGAGGAAAAAGACAAAAAAAAAAAAGTGTGTTCCAAACACTACCTCAAGCAGGCTAGCTATAAGAATTTCATTTCGAATTTAATAATTTATATATATATATATATATATATATATATATATATAAAAGCAGAACAAAACCAAAATCTGCATAAAATCAATTCAAATATTCATGACATGAGATTACAAGTCTTTTTCTATGTTTAACTTTTACCATAGGCCAGCAAGTCATTTTATTTGAATTTTTTTTATTACTATTTTGACTGACGAACGAATTTGGGAAATTTGAGGAAAGTATGGTAGAATACAAATAGTCACCACTCACCAAACTTCTAGCCAAAGGATAAGGTTCCTTTAATTCCAATTACTTGTAACGCTTTCTAAGAAAGGAAAAAAAAATTCTTGAGAGAAAATTTTCTCGGGAAATTTTTTTTAAATAGAACTTTCTCGGAAACCTTACTAACGTGCAATAAAACATCTTCAAACAAATAAGCAACGTCAACTTCCCAAAACTTTTAGGCAATTTCCAATTCACGTTATCCTGTAATTTTCCTTTCAATTGCTATAAAGTGTCGGTGACGTGATTCCTCATAAGTATTTTTTTTTTTTTTTTTGTTCTTTGTTTTTTCCTTCAAAATTGTAAGTATGTGTCGTTTTTTTTTATCTATAAGTAAACTTTCATCAACGAGAACAAACAAACAAACCCAACAAATTCCAGAGACCAAACAAATCAACCAAGGCCAAAAATATTAAAACAAGTAAGAGAGACCCTACGAACTCTGCGGATCGAAGGAACTAAAATTATGCCTAGATTTTGTTTAACTGATTGATTGATTGATTATTTTTATAGTTATCGTTTTATGATTCTTTTCATTTTGTAGAGTTTATGAACAATTTTACATATCAATTATCTTGATTCCAGGGTTTGATTTTTGGTTTCCTGATTGTAAATTTTCTTTATATAGAGTTAGTTTGGTAATAATTTTGAGCATCAAAAAGTCATTTTTACAAACTACAATGTAAATATTATGTTTGATGAAAGTGCTCAAAAGTCGTTTGGACAAATACCAATGCATTTTAGTAGTTATAATTTGGAGAAGTTAGAATTTCTAACTTTCGCTTTTAGCTTATATTTCTGTTTTTACTAGAAGTAAAGATAGAAATTATGATAAAAGCACAGCAACCCCAAACTAACCCATAATCTTATACAAATTAAATACAAATTGTGATTGAGAATTATTTGAATCTCAAATTACAAGTTGGTATCATAGCCAATTTTAGAGCCAATCAATTATTTTCATTAACAACAAATAGCAAAACAGCAAAAACAAAGCAAAAAGAATAGAAAAGGAGCAAAACCAAAACATCAAATAGCAAAATCCCAAACTGTAAATTGCAAAACATCCATCAAAATCACCATCTATCCTTCAAACCTACACCAAGTAAATCACAAATTAAAACCCGCAAATTGCAAATAGAAACCCTTGAATTCTCTGAAATGTAAAAAAAAAAAAAAAATGGTTCTCCAAGTTGATGGTTAGTAAGTGAGGCCTATTTATTGTGTCTTTTATTATTATTATTATTTTTTAAATAAAACCACACATGGTCGGGAAAAAAAAGAAAAAAGAAGGAAAAGCTAAAAAACAAAAAGGAAAAAAAAGGAAAAGGAAACACCACGTCTTATGCCGGATCACTGCGAGTCTTTGTCGTCAAGTCTTAGCCCTTGCGAGCGTTACTTCTCCAAAGTCGAAACCTCCACTTCTTCTTGTATATTTGTTTTGTTTTTGTTTTTTTGTTTTTCATTTTTTTTGTGCATATTATTAAAAAAAACAAAAACAAAAAACAAAAAACAAAAACAGAAAGCAAAAAAGGAAAAATTTAAGAAAAAGAAAAATTTAATGGGGAAAAAAAGCAACAAAACAAAACAAAATTATTCGTTGTTCAAAGAAAAAAAAGAAAAAGAAAGAAAAAGTTCAATTTTTGATTGAAAGGAATACAAAAAAAAAAAAAAAAGTTAAAAAATATATTGTATTATCCGGAGAAAAATTTGTTCACATTATCGTTCAATTTAAAGTTGGTCGACATTCTCTCTAACATATTGTTAGATCAGGAATTCTCAAGGTTTTTGAACATGTTGGTACATACTAAGTTGAGGGGGAGTGTTCAGATTTTGTTTAATAGATTAATTGATTGATTATTTTGATAGCTATCATTTTGTGATTCTTTCTATTTTTTAGAGTTTATGCAAAACTATATTTCAATTAGCTTGATTTTAGTGCTTGACCTTAGGATTCTTGATTTAATTCTTTTATATATAATCTTGTATAAATTCAGTATAAATTATGAATAAGAATTATTTGAATCCCAAATTTTTACAAATTATTATATTCAGTCAATTTTATAGGCCGGCGTGTTGAAATCCCTTGGAATCTACAAGAAGTAACAAAAGGTAAAGGCTTCATCAACAAACCCATCATATTCAATGATGGGCCTGCTAGATAACAATAAAATGGGGAAATAAGTGAGAAAGAAGTATGTTCTAAAAATATTCAGAATACATATTTATTTATTTCTTATAAATATGTTATTTCTCAATAAATTTGTTGTTTAATTAGTTAATTTAATGTTTACCTAGTAAATCTGTTTATTTCAAATATTTTAAATCATTGATATTTATGTACTTATATTTGTAAAAATGCTATTTACCACAATTTTTTGAGAAACAAGTAGATAAAATCTGTTAAATGTGTCCTCTGACTGGATTTCTTCTTTCAACTAGCTTTTAAATATTGTCTTCTTTAACTCACCCTAAAGCCATTACTCTTTAATTTTTTTTTTTTCTCTTCTGTTATCTCCATGTCAAACCACCCTCCCCTGACGTTCTCCCACCGTGCCCCATCTCCGCCGCTCTTTCTCTCCTCTGCGTTCTCTCTCCGCCGCTCTCTCTCCTCTGCAATGTTTCTCTCCGCCGCATGTCACCTATGCGAGATGCTTCTCGCACGGGCTCTCCAGGGAAGAGTTGCACGTTGAACTAGCGCCGTGGGGGTCTCGAGACTTGAGATCTCTTCGTGAGGGTAGTACTAGTACTACCAATGCGAATAGCATATCCAAGCCATTGTTTCAAGGGAAAATCGGTTTTTTTTTTTTGGGAGTTTTCTGTGATGTAATTTTTTTGTTATTGAGATTTGTTTTATTTTTGTATGATTTTTTGCAATCTTTTTTTGTTCATAAATTAAAAAAAATAGTACGATAGATTAGCATTTCTGAAATAATTATCTGAGGACAAAAGAATATTATAGTAATAATATCATTAGTAATAATAATAACAAAATTGTAATACTAATTATAATAATAATAATTGTACGTAATTCCGTAATTTAGTAGATTGAAAAAAGTAGTCTGCAGTTAATACTCTTCGAGGATGAGTGTTGAGACAACCAATCATCTTTATTGAAAATGGAAATCTTTTTATTGAAAATGGAAAACTATATGATGGGTGGCGACCGACGCCGGCAATAACAAGATCCTTTTCGTTGAACGGCTATCGACCCCGCATCAGTGACCGTCGATGGTTAAAGTTAGTTTCACAACAACTATTATATTATCGATGATAATCTATTAGATTACCTTTTTGATGTGAGGTAATTTTGATAAAACATATGATGTTATCATTTAACTTACCTAATTAGAACTCAAAAAATCAGTAGCTGGAGTAATAATCCACATGTGTGCTTTTTACGAAGCAATGCTGAGAATCACGTATATAATTACACAATCTATCTATTTTTAGAACTCTATGTTTGAAATTTGCATGATTTTTCTATTATGTAACTGTATATTATTTAAAGTCAAACGTTTATAGCATATATTTTGTACTAGAATATATTGTACAAATTCGGATACATTATTTTCAAAACGTGATCATAGACAGTTTATGTTCATAACAATGATTTATAATATGAGAGAAGAAGTAGTTAAAAAATTTCATGACAAATTAGAACATTATATTTAGACTACTGAATATACCCTTAAGATATCAGTTAAATAACTTTTGGTATCTGCCCTGATACCGAACTTTAGTATCCAACATAACACCCCACCACAGCCACAACTACCTTTTTTTCATTTGAGTACTTCAACAAATCCACCACAACCACAAAAACTTATCCATAATATGTTGAATATCCAATGAAGACAAAACTCCCATAAAAAAAAAAAACAGAAAAAGAAAAAAAAACATAGGTTGTCTATTATTTTCTTATTGCTCATCGAATTTGAAATTAGTCTCATGTAACCATCGTTGTTATAATTTAAGTTTAAAACATATGAAAAAAAGAAAATAACGTGTGACCTTTCTCTCATAATTTTTATTAAAAGATGTCAAAAAAAATATCACTATAGATTGCACTTAATTCTCTTTTTTCGGCATGTTCTTAACAAAAATAAAAAACTAAAGGGGTAAAAGTTTGCCTAGTTAAAAATTTAGAGGCAAAATTAGAGCTTCTAAAGTTTAGAAAATAAAGTGTGAATGATTCTATAATCTGAGGAACACAAGTGATAGTAACTCTATCTTTTGTTATCATAACAATAAGCTTCAAAACCTAAAATTAAACTTTTAATATTTAACAATTTCAATATGACAATATTATAATAATGAAATGAATAAGTTAAGATATCGACCAAAAATAATAAAATGCTAAATTTAGAACATCAAATGGAGTTATAAACAAACGTATTAGTGTAAATTTTGACATAAGGGTGAAAAAAATACACTTCAGTGAAGTGATATATTTGAAGTTTCATATATGCCAATGTTAATATATCACAATTGATTTTGATAGATTAGTTATCAATTTTTTCATATAATCGCTATAGTTTTATCAATTTTAAATTATTTAAACATTAAAACTTTACTTTATCATTTCAAAATTCGATGATGTTGACAATATGTAGATATAACAATCAAAATAGAAATAACATTATACAAATAAGATTCTCCAAATGAGAATATTGCTTCACGAATTTATTTTGGTACTTAAATGATCTCTATTTTTGTTTTTTAATTTAAGCATAAGAGATTCAAACTCTACATCTCATATTAAAATTTAGTATGAAGTTACCAATAGATGCAAGCACAATTTTCAAAATTTGGGGTTAATTAGTTTTGTTAATGTTAAATAAATATAATATGTACGCATTTAAGTGTTGTTTCATTATTTCTTCTATATGGTTATATTTTATTGGCCTCAACGAGTACATCCCTAAATCACATTGAAGGTGCATTGATTACCGGGGTCAATTTGTACAATATTTTATACAGTGGTAGGAAATTTATGGACAAATGGTGCTAGAACAATGACTACTTACTATTTGACAATTGTGGGGGGTTTTTTTTTTTGACAGACAATTATATATTTGGTACTTTGTGGTTAGGTGGTGTCTGTTGACACCTTTCTACATACTTTCCCCATCACTTTCTAAAATTACTTATTAAAATTTAAACTTCCATTACTACTTATCACACCCCTCTTACTATTTTAAAAAAAACTCCTACAATTTAATTATACTCTTTATCCCTTTTATATTAACCAATCAATAAATAACCCCCTATTTTAAACATTTTTTTTTATCATTTAACTAAAAACTTTATTTGTTTTATCCTAAAAATTTAGTGGATTACCAACAAATTAACCATCTTGCTTTTGATACATGAAATAGCAAATTAAATCATCAAAAAATTATGTTCTGTCTTATAATTCAAAACTACTTTTTTAACCATATATAACTATTTTCACAAGAAAAATTGTAACCATATATAACTTACAACACATATAAATGACAACGATTTTATTATTATATAAAGATAAATAATCTAACGACTTTATATATATATATATATATATATATATATATCTACGGCGTTCAAAACAATGAACTTCATAAGGGGAAAAAAAAAAAAGAATAATTGAATTTCTTAAAAAAAAAAAAAGAGTCAAAAAATAAGAAAAACAATAAATGATAGAAAAGATTGCTAAAAAGAATAGGGATTATTTGTTAGTTTGTGGGCAAAAAAAGGATTAAAAATAGAACTAAATTGTAGAAATTATTGTGAAATAATAAAGAGGAGTATAATAAGTAGTAATGGATATTTAAATTTTAATTAGGGGATAATTTTAGAAAGGATGTGGGGAAAGTAAATTGTGAGATGTCAATAGATGCCCTTGTAATTATTAGAATTTAATTTTGGGAACTTTTGATAAATATCACAAAATCATGCCTTGGATTGATTTTTGTCACAAAGGAAAAAACTCTTGCAACAAATGTCATAGATGACATATAAATATTTATTTATTTTAAAATATCAATTATAATTAGTAGTTGATTATCGACTGCTGGTGGGTTTCCGATTCGTAACCATCATCCCTAGCAGGTTATCAGTTGGTTGCCAACCGCCGATAGGTTTCCGATCGGTAACCACCGTTGCCAACAGGTAATCAGTTGGTTACTAAATTGTAAGCAGATGGTTATCGACTACTAACGGGTAACTAGTTAGTCATCGGTTGGTGACCGCTGCCATCATTGGGTTATCAGTTGGTTACTAATTGATAACTAATTTATCACCGACGGTTAATATGTTACCAGTTACTTACAAACTAGTTACTAATTGGTTGTCAACTAATATTCAATTACCAACTGAAAAGTTCCTATTCCACTGGATTTTTTGGAATCTATCACTGAAATATTAAAAAAACACAAAATTTAATCAAAAATACTAAAATTTTACCAAAAGCATTAAAAATATAGAATTCACAAATACACAAGAAATGTTTTAACAGATGCATCACAACATTTGAAACGCATCACAATAGCAGTAAATTCAACTACAACACTATACAAATCAATCAAAAAGCATCAAAGTTTCACCAAAATCATTAAAAAAAATTTCCTGAATTCACAAATCCACAATGAATGTTCCACCATTTACATCATAATGTTTGAAACACATCACAATATCCATAATTCACGAGTTGTTTCGAATCTGGCGACCTCCAACAGCAAGGATTTGGCTGCACCGTGTGAATCTCCAAGTGACGGCTGAACGGAGGCAACCAGATCTCGTAAAAATCTGAGATTCACGACTGATTGTGTGACGCCTAAACCATGGTGGCGCTCGATCGAACCTGCACAAAGGCTGTGTCGATCGGACCTAAGCGAGATTGGAACCGCCGCGATCAGAAGCTTCCAACGAAGCAAGGCAGTTGGCGGAGATGTGGAGAGAATAGAGAGAGAGCCCGTCCAAGCTTCGACGGCGGCGCAGGTCGACAACGGGTGGCTACAGTTGGAGGAACAGCCCAGAGCCGAGGAGCCGATCTGATCCGATCCGGTCTCGTCCGATTTGGGTGGCCAACGGAGAAAATCCGACAGAAGGTACCTGGGGACATCTGCACATCATAAAGGATGGAAACTTGGTACTTGAGGAACTTCCATCACTGTAAACTCCGAAAACCCTAGGGCGGGTTCCAACATAATCCTCACGCTTCTCGACTCAGGGAATTTGGTAATGAAAGCAGGTAATGATGTTGTTTGGCAAAGTTTTCATCAACCAACAGATACAATTCTACTAGGAAATTGGTAATGGAAATTGGCATGTTTAGTTTGAATCCAAGGCAGACTAAAATCATGGTTGATCCAAACAACAAGAATCAACTCGCAGTTCTGCGAAGGGGAACGAAGGGGAATTCGCTTCTTCAGTAATGGGAATTGGAACTGGAATCGGAGAAGATTACCTACTTCCCCGAAACTTGTGATAATTACTCAGGCAACTTCAAATACATCTCGAATAAAGACGAGAGCTACTTCACCGTTGAAGATCGACATACCTCTTAACAAATTTTGGAAAATGTTCCAGTTCCTAAGCTCGAACGATCCTATAATTCAGATAAACTCTACCGGGGAATAAAACGTGGTCCGGAGGAAATAACTTCGTTGACGATGATCTGTTTCGAACTAATAGACTGTGGTGGTAAAAAGGGGAACACATTTCCAACGGTAGGTGACCATGTTCAAACTTACATCTACTGAAAAAATGGATGAATGGGATATTTTGGGTATGATCTGTTTCGAATTAAAAATAATTCATTAACATTAGAAGTATTTATACAAAAGAGTCAGACACCCCTTTTATAAAATAAACACTTCTAAATTTATTTGTAAATTTAAACGAATTTTGAATTAGAAACTTTTTGCATTCCTTCTTGACCCTTCTATTAATGTTTAAAAATACATTTTTTAAGAAAAATAAAATAAAATGTAAACGAATATCTTAACACCATTTGTTTAAAATGTCAAGATATGTCTCCTTCAAATCCGGATTCATATTGCAGTTTAAATTTCAATTTACTTTCAAATTGACTATTATTTTAGCACCTTTTTAATTTTCGAATATATGTTTTTCTCTATTTTGGTGGGTTTGCTGTTTTGGAAATTGAGTTGTAGAGCCACATTAGTCAGACTTAGCCTTTTTTTTTTTTTTTTTTTTTTTTTTTGGAACTCACGTTACTCCTTGAGAATTTTTTTTATATAACTAAATCAAAAATATTATCGTGTTTTCAATTTTTTGTGACTAACTAAATCAAAATTCACACTTTCTCAGTGAGTTACGAATTTGGTAAAATAATTTTGGTGAATATACAAAAAAATGATATTGGTAAAAACGTTTCTTCACTTTCTATGAGGACGTATGAAGAAAGTAATGGCACCAATAACTCCGTTACGAAAAAAAAAAATGTTAACTGACTATAGTACTTCATGTGACAATTGAAGACGAGCTTTAGAATTAGAGTTGAGATGAGTTTTAAAATGTGCGTGTTTGGTGGAAATGAATTGTTTGAGATGAAAAAGTATAAAAACTTAAAATGTATTTGATAAAAATATCGATATAGATCTTGCTTCATTTGAAAGAATAAATTATAGACTTTAAAAAATGAGTTTTTTGAAAAATAATAAAGAGATATTTGAAAAATGAATAGTGAAATTAGAGGAAAGAGACAAAAAAAAAAAAAAAAAAAAAAAAAAAAAAAAAAAAGAAGAAGAAAAGAAAAAGAAAAAGTGTGCTCCAAACACTACCTAAGCAGGCTAGATGTAAGAATTTCATTTCGTATTTTTAATTTATATATATATATATATATATATATATATATATATATAAAAGCAGAACAAATCCAAAATCTGCATAAATCAATTTTAAATATTCATGACATGAGAATTACAAGTATTTTTCCATGTTTTAACTTTTACCATAGGCCAGCCAGTCATATCATTTGAATAATTTTTTATTACTATTTTGACTGACGAACGTATTTGGGAAATCTTGGGGAAAGTATGTAGAATAAAAATAGTCACCACTCACAAACTTCTAGCCAAAGGATAAGGTTCCTTTAATTCCAAGTACTTGTAACGCTTTCTAAGAAAGAAAAAAAATAAAAAATTTTGAGAGTCCAAAATTTTTTCTCTTTTCTTTCTTTTCTCTTTTTTTATTTATTTTTTTAATTTTTTTTATATAACTTTCTCAGAAACCTTACTAACTGCAATATGACATCTTCAGACAAATAAGCAACGTAAAGTCCCCAAAACTTTTAGGCAATTCCAATTCACGTTATCCTGTAATTTTCCTTTCAATTGCATAAAGCGTAAGTGACGTGATTATGGCATCGTAAGTTTTTTTTTTTTTCCCTTCAAAATTGTAATTATGTCGTTTTTTCCTATCAATAAGTAACATTCATTAACGAGAACAAACAAACAAAACAAACCCAACAAATTCCAGAGACCAAACAATCAAACAAATCAATGAAGGCCAAAAATATAAAACAAGTCAGAGTAAAATTATGTCAAGATTTTGTTAACTGATTGATTGATTGATTATTTTATTAACTAGATTGTTTTCATTTCGTAAAATTTATATCAATTATACATATTAATTAGCTTGATTCTAGGGTGGGTTTGATTTTAGGTTTCCTTATTGTAATTTTCTTTATATAGAGTTAGTTTGGTAGTATCAAATTAAAAGATCTTTTTTAAAAACTACAATGCATATATTTATATGATAAAATGACTCAAAAGTATTTGGACAAATACCAATGGATTTTATAGTTATAATTTGGAGAAATTAGAATTTTTAACTTTCGCTTTTAGCTTCTACTTCTCCTTTTATTAGAAGTAAAAATAGAAATTATGACAAAAGTACAGCAACCTGAAACTAACCTGTAATCTTGTACAAATTGAACAGAATGAGAATTATTTGAATATCAAATTATAAGTTGATATCAATTTTAGAGCCAATCAATTATTTTCATTAACAACAAATAGTAAAACGGCAAAAAAAAAAAAAATAATGGAAAAGGAGCAAAACCCAAATATCAAATAGCAAAATTACAAACATCAAATTGCAAAATATCCAACAAAATCACCATCCATCTTTCAAACCCACACCAAGCAAATCTCAAATTGAAAAACCCTTGAATTCTCTGAAAAGTTAAAAAAAAAAAAAAAAAATGGTTCTCCATGTTGAAGGTTAGTAAGTGAGGCCTATTTATTGTGTTTTTTATTATTGTTTATATATATATATATATATATATATATATATCAAACACGTGGTTGAAAAAAAAAGGAAAAGAAAAAAAACAAAAAGAAAAAAAAGGAAAAGAAAACACTACGTCCTGTGCAGATCACTGTGAGTCTCTGTCGTCAAGTCTTCGCCCTTGCGAGCGTCGCTTCTCCAAAGTCGAAACCTCCATTTCTTCTTGTATATTTCTTTTTTTATTTCTCCCTTATTGTTTGCATATTATTAAAAAAACCAAAAACAAAAACAAAAACAGAGTGAAAGAAGGCAAAATTTAAGAAAAAGAAAATTTAAGGGGAAAAAAAGCAAAATTAAAAAAACAAAACAAAATTCTTCGTTGTTCAAAAAAAAAAAAGAAGAAAAAAGTTCAATTTTTGATTGAAAGGAAAAGGAAAACGAAAACGAAAACAAAAATGAGTGGAAAAAAATTTTGCATTATCCGGAGAAAAATTTGTTCATGTTATCATTCAATTTTAAGTTGGTCAACATTCTCTCTAATGCATTATTAGATCAAGAAATCTCAAGATTTTTGGGCAAGTTGGTACGTACCAACTTGAGAAGGAGTGTGATATTTTGTTTAATAGATTGATTGACTTATTGTTTTTGAAAGTTGCCATTTTGTGATTCTTTCTATGTTTTAGAGTTTATACAAAACTTTACATTTTAATTAGCTTGATTATGGGCTTGACTTTAGGGTTCCTGATTGTAATTCTTCTATATATAATCTTGTATAAATTCAATATGAATTACAATGAGAATTATTTGAATCCCAAATTTTAAAAATTATTATATTCAGTCGATTTAGCAACATTATAGGCCGGCATGTCGAAATCCCTTGGAATCCACAAGAAGTAACGAAAGGTAAAGGCTTCATCAACAAACCCATCATATTCAATGATGGGCCTGCGAGATAGCAATAAAAAGGGGAAATAAATGAGAAAGAAGTAGTAGTACTAAAAATATTCAGATTAAATAATAGTAAATAACAAATCTACAATACATATTTATTTATTTATCATAAATATGTTATTTCCTAATAAATTTGTGGTTTAATTAGTTAATTTAATGTTTACCTAGTAAGTCTCCTTATTTCAAATAATTTAATGCATTGATATTTATATAATTATATTTGTAAAAATGCTATTTACTACAATTTTTTGAGAAACAAGTAGAGAAATCTGATAAATGTGTCCTCTGACTGGATTTCTTCTTTCAACTGGCTTTTAAAAAGACCAAAATAATCCTCAATTACATATTATCTTCTTTAACTCACCCTAAAGCCATTAATCTTTTTTTTTTTTTTTTTCCCTCTTCCATTATCGCCATGTCAAACTACCCTCCCCTGACGTTCTCCCACCGTGCCCCATCTCCGCCGCTCTTTCTCTCCTCTGCATTCTCTCCGCCGCTCTCTCTCCTTTGCAATATTTCTCTCCGCCGCATGCCACCAATTCGAGATGCTTCTCTCACGTACGGGCTCTCCAGGGTAGCATATCTTCGTGAGGGCAGTACTAGTACATACACTATGGGCCTCACCGTTACCATGAGGATCTAATCCGTGCCGCCACTAATGCGAATAGCATATCCAAATCATTGTTTCAAACAAGGGAAAATCGTTTTTTTTTTTTTTGGTGGTATTTTCTGTTCTTTTGTAATTATTTTTTGGGAGTTTTCTGTGATATAATTTTTTTGTTATTGAGATTAGTTTTATTTTTGTATGATTTTTTGCAACCTTTTTTTGTTCATAAATTTTAAAAAAATTAGTATGATAGATTAGCATTTCTGAAATGATTATCTGAGGATAAAAGAATATTATAGTTAACAATAATAATAATAATAATAATAATAATAACAATAAAATTGTAATACTAATTATAACAATAATAATTATACATAATTCAGTAATTTAGTAGATTGAAAAAAGTTGTAACGCCCCGGCTACGTAAACGTGGCCACTATCTTACTTGCTTAAATTGAATATTGGTTTTAAATACTTAAACTTACTTAAAATTAGAATAATTTTTTTCTTTTAAAACGTAATGTAAATAAATTTATCCATATGGGTAAACTTTACCATGCATACACATTATTTGAAATTGGTCTTATTTAACCATCTTTGTCATAATTTAAGTTAAAAATATATGAAAAAAGGGAATAGCATGTGGTCTTTATGTTAGAATTTACGTTAAAAGATGTCGAAAAAAAGATCACTATAGAAAAGATCACTATAGATTACATTTAACTCTCTTTTTTCGGTATGTTCTTAACAAAAATAAAAAACTAAAGAGGTAAAAGTTTGCCTAATTAAAAATTTAGAGGAAAAATTAGAGTTTTTAAAGTTTAAAAAACAAAGTGTGAATGACTCTATAATCCGAGGGGCACAAGTGAGATTAACTCTATCTTTTGTTATCATAACAATAAGCTTCAAAACCCAAAATTAAACTTTTAATATTTAACAATTTCAATATGACAATATTATAATAATGAAATGAATAAGTCAAGATATTAACCGAAAATAAAGAAATGCTAAATTTAGAACATCAAATGGAGTAATAAACAAATGTACCAGTGTAAATTTTGACATTTGGGTGAAAAAAGTACACTTCAGTGGAATGATATATTTGATGTCATTTTTTTCATATATGTCAATGTTAATATATCACATTTGATTTCGGAAGATTGGTGTATCAATTTTTTCATACAATCACTATAGTTTTATTATTTTTAAATTATTCAAACGTTAAAACTTTACTTTATCAATTTCAAAATTCAATGATGTTGACAATATGTAGATATACCAATCAAAATAAAAATAACATTATACAAATAAGATTCTCCAAATGAGAATATTGCTTCAAGAATTTATTTGGAAAAATGATCTCCATTTTTGTTTTTTAATTTAAGCATAAGAGACTCAAACTCTACATCTTATGTTAAAATTTAGTGTGAAGTTACCAATAGATGCAAGCAAAGTTTTCAAAATTTTGGGTTAATTAGTTTTGTTAATGTTAAATAAATATAATATGTACGCATTTAAGTGTTGTTTCATTATTTTATTGTACATGGTTCAATCACATAGGACGACTCTTATATATTTTATTGGCCTCAACGAGTACACCCCTAAATGACATTGAATATGCATGGATTACCGGGGTCAATTTGTACAATATTTCATGCAGTGGTAGGAAATATATGGACATATGGGGCAAGAACAATGACTACTATTTGACAATTATGTTTTTTTTTTTTTTTTTACTGACAATTATGCATTTGGTATTGGGTATTTTGTGTTTAGGGGTTGTGTATTGGCACTTTTTTGTCTAATTTCCCCACTATTCTAAAGTCACGCATTAAAATTTAAACTTCCATTAGTACTTATCACACCCTTCTTACTATTTAAAAAAAAACCCCTACAATTTAATTATACTCGTTATCATCCTTTTTATATTAAACCCCCTATTTTTAAGCTTTCTTTTTTTAAATCATTAAAGTAAAAACTTTATTCGTTTTATCCTAAAAATTTAGTGGATTCCGAACAAATTAACCATCTTGCTTTTGATACATGAAACAACAAATTAAATCATCAAAAAATTATGTTATATCTTATAATTTCATTTTTTCCAGTAAAACTACTTTTTTAACCGTTTATTATTTTTCACAAGAAAAATTGTAACCATACATAACTTACAACACATATAAGTAACAACAATTTTATTATTATATAAAGACAAATGATCTAACGACTTTATCTATATATACATATGTAAGAATCCGAAATTGTGATGAGTCTCAAATGATGTTTTTATTAAAATAATTTTGTTACGAAAAACTTTAAAAATGGGTTTAAATTGTAAATTTATCCTCATAAGTTAAGATTTAGCTTTTGGGCCACTAAAACGATACAATCCTCATTATGGGATGCATCAACCAGTTTTAAAAAAAAAAATGATTTCAAGAAATTTATAATATGATAAATCAATATTTTTTCTTCAGTACAAGAATTTATCCGTCGGTAGATTGAACTTAGTTAGATACCAGCTCTCAGTTCTTCAGAGGGCTTGTAGAATGTAGTAAGAGATTTTCAAGTAGTTTAGAAACCCTTTGATATAATGGGCCTAGAGGCCCTACAACACTAGATTTTGGATAATCTAGTGCTAAATCGATCAAGTAAAATAAATTGAGATATAACTAATTAAATTTCTATATTAAAAGTCTAATTAGTTAAATTAAACACTTATATACATTATGGATGTTCAAACAGGATGTGAACTGGTTAAAACACTAAGTGTACAAAATGAGCAAAATATTGTAGTGAAAATCAGGTAAGTACAAATCTTGCCTATAGTATGATAACTACGGTTTTCAATCTTAAATATATTTTATGAAATGTATTCCATGATTAATGTAATGTATGTTTGAATAGTTTTATAAGATGCCTGAATGGTTTTGTTTAATGAAAGTTTTGAACTATTTTTAAAATGATATGTTTTAAGAAATACAAGTCTTCAAGCCGTGTTTTAAATACATGCTTTATGATATGTTTTTAAAATACATGTTTTATGAAGATATGTTCCATGATGATATGTCCAAATTATACGTTTAAGATTTATGCTGAAGTATGACATATTACATACTTCCATGCTTGATGCCATGGCTTACATGTTTTAAAACTATCATGATACATGATGATAGTTGAGGTGTCAAAATGCAAATAAGTCGTGAGGATCAATACTGTCCATTAGATTTATATTAAGTTAGAAGAGAGTAAGTATGAGTCATTGGATTGGTTCAAGTACAGGTTGAAGTACAAAATTTTTACCCCTCATTCTCCCTTCTGTAATGTAGTATAGAATTAAAAGAAAAAGATTAAGATATAAATCAATAATAATTAATGCAAAATTTAGAGCATCTCAAGTGGAGTAATAAATAATGACCGTAGTAAATTTTGACATTTATGTGAAAAAAGTGTACTTTAATGGAGTGCTAAATTTGATATCTAAATTTTTATATGCTAAGTTTGAAGATAAATTTTCTACCAACTATAACCAATATTAATATTTGATATTTGATTTCTACAGATTGGTGCATCATTTTTTTTCATTTAATCGTTACAGTTTTGTCATTTTTAAATTATTTAAACATATTTACGATTTTCAAAATTCAATGATGATGGAAAAATGTAGATATAACAATAAAAATAACATTATATAAATAAGATTCTCCAAATAAGAATATTGTTTCAAGAAATTATTGATACTTAAATCTCCATTTTGGTTATTTATTTATTTATTTTATTTATTTATTTTTAATTTAGGAATAAGGATTAAAACTTTACATCTTATAATAAATTTATATGTGAAATTATTGTTAGATTATACTTGCAATCACAATCTTCAAATTTTTTTGTTAATTAGATTTTTTAACGCAAGATAAATACAATATGTACGCGTTTTAAGTGTAATTCACTATTTTCCTGTATATATATGGTTTCATCACATAGGACGTCTCGATTATTATATAGTTTAATTAGTGGCATCAATGAGTGCACCCCTAAACCACATTGAAGATGCATAGATTAAGGGGACCAATTTGTACAAAATTTATACAATGGTAGGAAATTTGTGGACATATGGGGCTAAAACAATTACTATTATTTGGCAATTATGTATTTTATTTAACAGACAATTATGTATTTGGTACCTTGTGGATATTCGAATTTAGTTTTCGGTATATTATGTTTATAGAAATATATTAGATCTAAACATATATAGTTTTAGATGTTTGACAATGTATAACATTATTTGATTATTCACTACTACAAAAAAACACTTTAGACAACAATCGAAAAAATTTATTAGTGAGATGGTATGCTATCTAAGAATAATGCCGGTCCCACAGAGATGAATGTCTTTTTGTTATTAGTTTCTAGCATTACAGGACCAGTCATTCAAAAAGACAACACGAATATCTTTTTTTTTTTTAGCTTCTTTTCTCAATGCTCAGAGACATGCACTAGTAAGTAGTAACTCTAATCAATCATAAACAACATTCAGCCAAAAATTTAAGGAAAAATAAAAATAAAAAAGAACGATGTAGCACGGAATATGGATGAAAATTTGTCCATATTACAAGAATGCGACGTCCAAAACCTGAATCACAAAAAATGCATCCAAACTCTTCACATAAGTCGATTAATCAAAACCAAACTCTTCACATAAGTGAAGGAACAAAAAAAAGGTCAATTAATCAAAACCAAACTCTTCACATAAGTGAAGGAACAAATTCGGTCTAACATCTCCGGAATCCCATGAAGACTCCTGAACTTCTGAGTACGTATGTTGTATGAAGCCAAAGTAACTTTACAGGGGAGATCAGTTGTGCGAGCGAAACTCTTAAGAATGAGCTCATCATTCTTCCAAAAAAAAAGTGGACGATATAATTGTTCAAGATGAGAAATTGATAGATGTTTGGTCCAAAAATAACTTTTGTTAGCAGGATCCTTGCAGAACCCATCATGCATTACCCACATTTCGATGGTTTTTCGAGACGGACATGCAGACCCTTCAGCACAAGCACATATTTGACGGTAGAACTTAAACAGAGTAACAAATCCGTTCCACAGAGCAAGCTTGTACGTCCTTTCTAAACATGCTTCATTAGTTGAAAGTTCATCTTCAGCAGCTGGCAGTGATATGGTTTTAAATTTCTCATCATGGACATCGAATGAAACGATCTTGGGATTTCCCGAGCAGCATCCACCAGCTAACCAATAAAGAATTCCCTTATACTCTACATCCTGGTTCATAAAACGTGGAGTACACACTTGGCAAAATTCTGCTTCTATATTGATCTCTCTCCACATGTCATGATGATCGATACCCAGTGCGTGTATTTCCGCTCCAAGAAATTCACAATTTACATAAACAACCCTAATAACTTTGTAAACATTGTCGATTATGTCATGACCGAGTCCTACCAATAGTTTTTGCTTGCTTCTTTTCCAAGGACCAAAACACGAATTTGTCATAAGCTTGAACTCCCTAAGAGCCGGGTTGAATACCAAAATATTGTTTCGGCCAAAGCCACACAAGCAGATGATGCCATTACAATGAGAGCCTGGAAAAGAGATCTCATGTTGCTCTATGTAAAATGATAAATCGAAATCTTCAATCACAGTATCAATGTGGTCACTGTCATCATTCGCATTGCAGATCGTCGCAATAGAAAATTCAGTTCCATCCAAGAAGGGGCGGTTGCGGTCACTTGAGATAAATAAGGAATGTCTATCCATGGAATTCTTGAGATGTTTGGCCACAAATGTTTTGTCACGAATTATAGTGTTGATGAGACGATGCCACGACTTTTGCACACTTTTACAGCGTAGTAGAGAGTAAACAGGCAACCATGACATGATTTCCACCCACAACTCCTCTGGTAAATAATGGCAACATCTCACCAATGTTTCTGAATACAGAAAATGTTATCTTTCATTTACATATTAAAGCTTCACATGGATGTTTTGAAATTGGAGAACGAGGTAGAGTTGCAGTTGTTTCGTCTTGCTACATATTTTTCTAATATTAGTTGTCCGTGCAAATTGTTGATTAAATCTATATGTAAAAATAATAACAGACGAAAAAACATTGGAAGTTGAGCATAAAATACCAGAAGTAGGAGCATCCATGCTATGAGTGGACATTAGCTCTTGTTGTTCCAATTGCTGGATAAGATCCCGACCCTTTATATCTATAGGGGCAAAAAATCAAAATTGCATAACAAAAGTAATATTTTTGAGGACTAGTTTATGACCTACAAAGAAGCTGAAGTTCAATTTATTAAAATGAATTTATACCACCGGAATTCAACACTCGATGAGAGGAAGACTTATTGACTTCACCACTGGCAGAGGATAATCAACAACCAACAACTCAACTTGGGAAAGCTTTTCATGCTCACCCGGTTCTATGTACGGCAAGGATATGGTTTTCAAGAATTTATTTCAAAGCATTCGTAAAATGTTCGACATTATATAACTAAAGCAGCGCATTCATAGGATGTTCAACATTCTATAACTAAAGCGAAAAAACACTGAACACTTTAAAAGCCTATTCTATGACTATAAGAGGAAAAATGATGTTAAAATATAGAGCATAATGGAAATAACCTTTAATTGATTGTCTATGTCTTTGCTGCTTGTACATATTGATCCGCAGAGTTGCCTTGTTGAAGTCTATATGCTCCTGTAGATGTGGGTTTTACACAAGTTCAAAGTTAAAAGTAGAAATAGTTGGAAGATAAGAAAGGGGTTTTGTTTCTTAGCAAGGAGAGAATAATATCAGTGTTTAGCACTCAGAAACGTATCATAATTAGAACAAAAAATATTAATTGCGATGAAACCTTTGCAAATAAAATCAAACATGGTTTTTACATCTGAGTACCTATTCATTCAGGGTTTTTTTTTTTTTTTTTTTTTTTTATCTCTTGTTAGCAGGGCATCTGAATAATTATGGTCATCCAAAAAATAAAAAATAAAATTGATACAAAGTGAAAGCATTCTGCTCGGAAAAACATATAGAAAACAAGAATGGATAGAGCTAATATAAGAGGAAATTGGCAACAACCACGCTCAATAACGATAATCAGCAGCCTCCCAATTGGGACTCTGTTGGAACATCCTGAGAATCAAAATCTTCTCTCTAAGCTTTTCAAATTTTCTCAGCGGCCAAACATGAGGTACGTATGTATGTATGTATAAAAATTAAAATAAAAAAAAAATTGCAGAAAGAGAGGAGAGAAGAACCTGGTGGAAATGAGATCGACATGGACGTGTGGTTCGATAGGAAATATGTTATCTATCCTTCTGTTTTTTATCTTTATGTTCATCATCTCTCGTAGAACCAAGGAAAGGAATAAGTGGTTGCCGATTCGAATCATTCTCTCCCAAATTATAAAATAAAATAAGCAGGATTTAAAGGGATAAATTAAAATAAGAGAAAATACACAACATAAATGTCTTAGATGCCCATTATTAATTTGAACATGTTTGAGTTTTTATAGAAATTATTATATATATTAAAGGGATGTAATTTTACTGTTTATATATAAAAATTACGATTTTAATCTTTAAATTCTTTCATGTCGCCCTTTTGACTTGACTGTTTTGCCCCTCAAACCCTACTTTTCCTTTCTCTTTCTCCTATCTGCAGCTGCCTCCCTTCGTCTCTCAATCTCTTTTTCCAATTTTTATTTTCATGTTGCTCTCTCTCTCTTCTCTTTTCTTCTTCTTCTTTTTTGCGTTTTTGGTCTCCTCAAACCCTAAGTTTCGTCCTTCTTTCTCCTCTCTGCCGCCGCCTCCTTTCATTCTTCAATGTCTTATTTGGTTTTTCATTTTCCTCTTCCTCTCTCTCTATCTCTGTTTATTCTCTTTTCTTTTTCTCCTTTTTTGCGTTTTTGGTTTCAAATTTCTACCGATTGGTTCCTCTTGGCTCTCTTCTATTTTCTCTTCTACTTTTTTACTGTTTTTTTATTTATTCTTTATTGTGTGTTTTGAATTTTTTCTCCATTTTTTTCCCCTTTCCTTTTTCGCCTCTCCGGTGTATAGGTATAGTTGAACAAGAATTTTTGGGTTTTTTTTTTCCCGGTTTTGTTTTTTTCTGTTACTTTTTTTTTTTTTTTGGGT
This sequence comes from Ficus hispida, assembly GCA_025413025.1. Taxonomy (NCBI): domain Eukaryota; kingdom Viridiplantae; phylum Streptophyta; class Magnoliopsida; order Rosales; family Moraceae; genus Ficus; species Ficus hispida. The sequence goes on from CM046374.1 coordinate 12,465,286, forward strand.
TTTCGATTTTGTTGTGTTGGGTACATTGTTTTCTTATTTTTTATTCTTTATTGTGTGTTTTGAATTCTTTTTCCATTTTTTTCCTTTTTCTCCTTTTCCTCTCTCCGATGCATGGGTATGGTTGATGAACAATTTTTGGGTGTTTTTTTTGCAGGTCATGTTTTTTTTTGGTTCTTTTATTTTTTTTTTACTTTTCGATTTTATTGTGTTGGCTTCATTGTTTTCTTATTTTTTGGATTTATATTCTGAAAACCGTAGTTTTTGGGTATTTTGATTATCTTTGTTGTGCATTTCTTCTTTTTTCCCGTCTCACCTTTTCTCCTTTCCGGTGTATAGGTATGGTTGAAGAATAATTTTTAGATTTTTATTAGTCATTTAGCGTTTTTTTTTCCTTTTCCTCTTCAACTAAGTTTTGGTTTTTTTTTTTTTGGGTTATTTTGTTTGTTTCTCATTTTTCTTGACGTGCATGTGTGTAATGAAACAACAGCATTTTTCATTTTTTTTCGTTTAATTTTTTCGGTATTATTAAAGAAATTTTGCAAGCAAATGTAAAGAAATGGATAAAGGGATGGGGTATGTTTTGGTTTTTGTTCTATTTATTTCACTGAGTTTTTTGTCAATTTGTTTTTGGTTTTATATAAATTAATTTTGATTTTGGTTTTTTGTTGAATTGTATTTGTAGATTGCAGTGGTTGCGATTCTCAGCTGGCTGATTGGGACTTTTGACGAACATATTAAAGACTTTTTATCCGTGATGTTTGTATTTTCAAATTTTTTGGTTTTTTCCCCCAGGTATTATTTCCTTAATTCTGAATTTTTATTTATTTATTTTTACTATATATAAATCTCTGTCATGATTTATAGTTGTATTTTACGATTTAGTTAGAATGGAATAAATCGTTTGGGTTTTCTGTTATTTGAATTTTTGATTTGTTTAGGTTGTTTCTATGTGAGATAATTTGCTTTGGTTTTGCTGATTTGTCCTATATATTTAATGCTTTTAGTTTAGTTTGTTTTAGTCGTGATTGTATTATTTATTACAACTTTGTAACTTGCAATCTGAAGATTAACTTTATCGGAATTTGTAGTATGCGTATATATGTTATTAGTGTTTGTAATTTGCTTTATGTGTATTGTCTACTGTGAGTGCATGTATTTTTATCAATATAAGTGTAAACATTTTGTTACTGCTGTTTTTCACCGACTCTTTAAAGACAACCTTCTGGAAACTTTTAACCTGTTTTTTCCCTTATTTATTACATATTCTCTCATTTATTACATCTTTCTTATACTTTACTATTAGTATTTCAGTAATATCCTCTCAATTACTCTGTTTCAAACCTTCTTTACTTCTGACCTGAAATATTTTATCCTACTGTTTGTCATCTTTCAAAAACTGATCATTTTGGAATACTTATTTCTATGGAAATCTGTTGTTTTTATTCAGGTACTATATTTAATGTTGTATTTTTATTCTGCCAATTGCTTTCTTCACTAATTTTATATTTCATGTTCATTGATTTCTATATTCTTACTATTGCTTTTGGACTCATTTTATTGTGTGGACGTTTTTCCCTACTAAGTATGCCTATCGGTTATTGCCTATGCTGCTTTGACCTTTTTGTGCCTCTAACTCTATCTATGCGCTGTTTTTCACTTCTCTGCCGCTGCCTCCCTTCATTGTTGAAAGTTACCTTTGATTTTTCATCTTCCTATTTGATTTAGTCTCTTCTTGTTTTTTTTTTCCCTCTGTCTTTGGTTTTTTTTTTCCCCAAGGGAATATAAATAATTTTTTTCTTTGTTTAGATCTTTGATGACTATTATTCTTATTATAAGTTAAATAATCATATTATATGATCTAATAATTTTTTTTCATTGTTCTGATTATTCATGACTTACATTGTTTTTTGTTCATTTATATTTGTTTCTATTATCATGTTAATTATGTCTCTGTTTTTATATGACACTATTACAAAATTAGGATTCCACGACTATCCTTCGACGACCGTTTTTTAAAAAACCGTCGTCGAAAAAACTCAAAAACACAGAGCGAAAATGTATTTCCTAAAACCATTATGGAAGCACCTTGCTTCCACTACGGCTATTTGTAACCGTTGTGGAAATGTCTTGCTTCCACGACGGTTACTTAAAACCGTCGTGGAAGTAGACGCTTCCACGACAGTTTATTTAAACCGTCATGGAAGGGCACTTCCATGATGGTTACTTAAATCGTCGTGGAAGTAGACGCTTCCACGACAGTTTATGTAAACCGTCATGGAAGGGCCACTTCCATGACAGTTTTGTAAACCGTCGTGGAAGCGGCGCGTGCTTCCATGACGGTTTTGGCTTAACCTCATGGAAGCGTGACACTCTTCCACGATGGTTTTGACTAAACCGTCGAGGTTTCTGGCGTTTCCACGACCGTTTTGAAAAACCGTCGTGGAATCATAATTTTCCACGATGGTTTTTCTGGAAACGGTCATGGAAGCTTACTTTTTTTTGACACAAAACGCCGAGAGTTGTTGCCTTCAGTTTTTCACATCACATATCCCAAAATATAATTCGAGATAGCTCCAAACACAATCAGTACGTCAATATATTCGCTCTCTCTCTGTAAGTGATAAATAATTAACATATTAATTCTTGTTGTATGTATTTAATGTTTATATGTTGTGGGATCGATTTAGAGTATAACAAACACTTTATGGTCACACACATAAATCACATAACTTCTAGGGCATACAATCCAAATCATCACCAAACCGAAACATAAACATGCTAAAACCTAAATCAAGCACATTCTAATCAAACCAACTAAAATAAGGACATAATTAGAGAGCTAAAGTTCTTACAAACAAGCTGGAAATACAATGTAACTTGGCTGAAAACTACAATAAAAAACTTAGGGAATAGAGAGAGTTACCTCAAACCGGTGGAGGTAAATCCCTAGCTTGGCTACCGAAATTTGTTTCTAGCCTTCCTCACTAAAATCCGACCACACACACTCTTGGGTTTGCTGCCTATAGGGTTCAGCTGAGAGAGAGAGAAAAGGAGAGAAAATGCCAAAGTTTTGGGGTATTTCACAATAAAAGTGAGCCAAAAATCAACCCCACACACACCTATTTATAGGCATAATTTTAAATTTCTTTTTGATTTATTTTTATTCTCTAATTTGCACTCCAAGCCTCCCCAAAATAAAATTTGCTGAATACCCCCCAATAGGTGGTCGGCCACTAGAGGCTTCCTAGAGCCAAAGTTATTTTATTTGTAATACTTTCCAATTTTTCAAAAAATTCAAAAATTACTTAATTCTCATTGGACAATGTGTCCTCCACCTAGGGTTCCGTTTGGCTTTCTATCTTAAAAGCAGTATATTCTCTTTCTAATGTAGATATAACAAATACTGTTTTCAACTAAAACAGTACTGTCATACTAAACTGCAGTCCAGAATTTATCTGTATTTAACTGGACTGCGTATAGGTTTTTCTTAAGACTTAAAGCTAATTAGTCCTTATTGTCCTAAATATTGTGCTTGATTTTTCTAACGTAATCTTGAACCTTATTCTTACTATTTCATCCATGATGACGGTTTTTCACAGTATAAATCCCTTACTACTTGCTATACTACAGTACCGTCATATTCATACTTTTGACTTTTCTGGTCAAACTTTGACCGGTCAAGGTCATAAATTCTAATTTTGCCTTTTTATAAAAGGCCTCGTTCTTGACCTAATAAATATATTATTGAGTCTCATAGTTAATTACACGATAACTCAAGCATATACTGATGAATTATGAATTTCATATTGATATTCATAATTTTCATGAAACATCACATAACACATAATACAGACTTAAATTCCTATATGGAATCACGAGTCCATTCAAAAATTTGGTTATTACAGATATAAGGGGCCTAGAGGCCCTATAACACTAGATTTTGGATAATCTAGTACTTAACCGATCAAGTAAAATAAATTGGGATATAACTAATTAAATTTCTATAGTAAAAGTCTAATTAGTTAAACAAAACACTTATATACATTATGGATGATCAAACAGGACGTGAACCAGTTAAAATACTAAGTGTACAAAATGAGCAAAATATTATAGTGAAAATCAGGTAAGTACAAACCTTGTCTATAATATGAAAATTATGGTTTTCAATCTTAATCTTAATTATAGTTTATGAAATGTACTCCATGATTAATGTGATGTATGTCTTGATAGTTTTATAAGATGCCAGCTTTAAATGGTTTTATTCAATGCAAGTTTTGAACTATTTTAAAAACGATATGTTTTAAGAAATGCAAGTCTTTAAGTTATGCTTCAAATACATGCTTTATGATATGTTTTTAAAACATATGTTTTATGAATATATGTTCCATGATGATATGTCCAAATTATATGTTTAAGATTTATGCTGAAGTATGATATATTGCATAATTCCATGCTTGATGCCATGGACATGTTTTAAAACTATCATGATATATGATGATAGTTGAGGTGTCAAAATGCAAATAAGTCATGAGGATCAATACTGTCCATTAGATTTATATTAAGTTAGAAGGGAGTAAGTATGAGTCATTGGATTGGTTCAAGTACAGGTTGAAGTACAAAATTTTACCCCTCATTCTTCCTTCTGTAATATAGTATAGAATTAAAAGAAAAAGGTTAAGATATAAATCAATAATAATTAAATGCAAAATTTAGAGAATCTCAAGTGGAGTAATAAATAAATGTAACCGTAGTAAATTTTGACATTTATGTGAAAAAAGTGCACTTTAATGGAATGCTAAATTTGATATCAAATTTTTATATGCTAAGTTTGAAGATAAATTTTCCACCAACTATAACCAATATTAATATTTGATATTTGATTTCTATATTGGTGCATCATTTTTTTTTATTTAATCGTTACAGTTTTGTCATTTGTAAATTATTTAAACATAAAAATTGTAGTTTACGATTTTCAAAATTAAAATTATTTAAACATAAAAATTGTAGTTTACGATTTTCAAAATTCAATGATGATGACAAAATGTAGATGTAACAACAAAAATAACATTATATAAATAAGGTTCTCCAAATAAGAATATTGTTTCAAGAATTTATTGGTACTTAAATCTCCATTTTGGTTTTATTTTTATTTATTTTATTTTTAATATGGGAATAAGGATTCAAACTTTACATCTTATAATAAAGTTATATATAAAATTATTGTTAGATTATACGTGCAATTACAATCTTCAAAATTTTTTATTAATTAGATTTTTTTAACACAAGATAAATATAATATGTATGCGTTTTAAGTGTTAATTCACTGTTTTCTTGTATATATATAGTTTCATCACATAGGACGTCTCGATTATTATATTAGTGGCATCAATTCAATGAGAACACCCCTAAAACACATTGAAGATGCATAGATTAAAGGGACCAATTTGTACAAAATTTATACAGTGGTAGGAAATTTGTGGACATATGGGGCTAAAACAATGACTGTTATTTGGCAATTATGTATTTTATTTAACAGACAATTATGTATTTGGTACATTGTGTATATTCGAATTTAGTTTTCGGTATATTATGTTTATAGGAATATATAATATCTAACATATATAGTTTTAGATGTTTGACAATGTATAACATTATTTGATTATTCACTACTACAAAAACACCTTAGACAACAATCGAAAAGTTTCGTCCCTTAGACGTCGCTCGTAAAAGCGTTGTCTAGGTGGACGTTGGGAAAAGTATTCCTTATGGACGATGTCTGTATATACCCGACTATAGACAACACCGTGTTGTTTCAGTCTATTACGAGGCTTTAGACAATCTTTTTCCGGTTGTTATCTAAGCAAATTATAGACGAACAAGCAATGTGTAAAGTGGGCCATAAGATGACCACTTTAGACTTCACTGTTTAACATGGATGTCTAAAGGTAATTTAAAAGTAAAAAATTAAAAAAAGTATAATTAGAATATTTGTATTATATATATATATATATATTTTTTTTTTTTTTTTGCTACCCAGAACAGCAAAGAAAACGACATGCTTGAGGAGATCATTAACACATGAATTGATCATTTCATTAGCAGAGAATGCAATTTCTCTGGAAACTCGACGAGATAAGTGCAAAACCATTGATAATTTGCATCAACAATCAATAAACAAATGAAGAGAGCATTGGTTACCCATTCTCCTACAAAATTTCATTCTTCCACCCGAATACCTCACCACAAATCTGCTCAAGAGGTTCTTGTCTTCTTTCGGCCCCACGATGATGCTCATCGTATGGGAGACCAGAAAAGCTCTGCCATTTCTCTCCTGAAAAGCTGTACAATCCAGGCCCCACCAAATCCACTAGTAATTAACAAAACAAAGGGCTAATCATTTTTGTACATTATTATGAAATTCAAGACATAAAGCACATTGCTCATCAGCAAATTTTAAAATAATAATAATAATAATAATAATAAAACCACATGTACGAAGAAAAATAGCAGTACTACTTACATAATTTGGCAAGAACAAGTGCTCTAGAACCAAAGTTCTGGAAATAAAACACATCATAAATTAGCAACACTAAACAAGCCAGCTTAATGAAACAGAAGCAAGAGCTTTGCTTTAAAAAAAAAAAAAAAATAGTACTTATTGGAAAAGGTCCACTTACCACAGATCCAAATATCATAATTGCAGCAAGGGAGGGAGAACACAATCTTGTCAACCACAATTTTCATGGTATTTGCCTGTGGTTTTATAGAAGAACAAATGGGTTTGACGGAAGGCAAACAACTAGCTTAAACTTGCCTTTAAAAATCCAATGGAATTTCAAAAAAGTTTAAATCCAATGAAATTTCTCAAGTGATTTTAAAAAACGTATTATGTTTTATGAAAGGTAATTTCAAGTATTATGATAAGAAATACTTGATTTTTAAGTTATGATATTTTCAAAATACAAGAATATGGTAATAAGTATATGACTAATGATAACCTGACAAGACACCGATTTGTTATGTTAGGGCCTGATCTATTATTACAAATGGTAACTGGATATGATACCGGTTTACTATGTTAAGGTACCAATAGTAATCGGATAGGATACTGGTTTACTATGATAGGATTTATATCTATAATTACCAAAGGTAATCGGATTGGATACCGATCTAGTATGTTATTGTTTATAGTAAGATAGAATGATTCTTATCTTCTGCCTTATTTGAAACAAGAATATGACTTGTTGTCGTGCCTTGATGGAATGATAGACCAAGAATGTAGGATAATTTGTAAGTACAACTCCGTCTACAACATTTACAAAATATTTTATTACATTGCATGTTTTTCAAAAATTCATGCATTGATTTACATGATGTACATATATATATATGTGTTTTATGTTTTATTATTGTGACATCATGAAAGCATGTTCACTAATAATAAATTACATGACAAGAATAAGACTAAATTTTCAAGTAAGAAATAGTTAAGATTTAAGTTTTAATGTATGATCAACCAAGAACAAATTTTCATGTAATAAGATAAAACAAACTAGTTTTCTTGTATCGTGCCGACTTGTCACGACTAGTCATTAGATTAATTATTTAACAATTAAATTTATGAATATCCATCCCAATTTATCGTGCTAATAGTACCCTAAACTATTTTAGGGGAAATATATATAGATAATCAATCTTTTAGAGATAACATGAGAAAAATATTAAACTATTAAAGATAAAATTAATAAAAAGAAACATTTAATGAGGCAACGGAAATTCTAACTTCATCATGAGTGGCTCTGTCTGGACATTGTAAATCGTGAAACCAGAAGAAGAATATTGACAACCTCGTTATAAACGACATATATATAAAACGACAACAACATAAAAACTACAAAGAAGGATGACAAGTTGGCAACTTAAAAAAAAAAAAAAAAGACATGAAAAAGGAAACGACAATAAGTTTACTAATGTAGAAAACGACAACAGAAAAAACTTAAGAAGCGCACGACGTAAAAATAGCAAGAACATAAAAGCGACAACACCGTACAAAAACGACAACACCGTACAAAAACACCCTAAAGTAGGGTGTTTGGGTGGTGAGTTTAAACTCACCACCATCAACTCAATTTTTGTCTTTTTTTTCAAAAGTTTTTTGTCTTTTCTGAAAAAGTCAACCAAAATCACTATTTAAACTTACAAATCTTAACTCAAACTTAAACACCAAACACCCTTTAATTTTGGAATTTAAAACAATGGCTTTTTTTTTTAACCCAAAAAAAAAAAAGAAAAAGAAAAAAGAAAAACTGTCACAAGGACAAGAATGCCAATAACTTTCAAAACGACAGTAACTTAAGAATATGGTTCATGTACAAATCCTTAATAATCTCAAAGCATAAAAACGACTAAAATTTCAACATGCAACACAAAAAATTATTTCCAAAGTCAAGGCCTTTGGAGCAATATGCCTCTTGAACTTTAAAAGAAATATTCAAGTCCAATAATAAAAATATTTCTTTCGTCTAAATTCTTTGTCGCCAGGAGTAATATTATTACAGTTTTAAAGTTCAAAGAGAAAGGATGAAAACATTTTGAACTACATGGTGTTCAATCTTTTAAAATCCAAAAATTGAGGGGGAATTTTTTAATTATTCTAAAAAATTACAAAAGAAGAACACAGAAGCAACATCAAGAGGAAAAGCAACACTACAAAAGAAGACAAAAGGAAAAGAGTAAGAAAACGACAACACACTTTGTAAAATACCATAACAATAATAAATAAATAAATAAAAAACAATATTAAATCAATGAAAAAATGTTAGAGCTGACAATAATTAAGGAAACGAAAAATACCAATATTCTTAAAGTAGCCGCATCTGACAAAAAAAGAAAAGAAGAAAAAGAACAACAACAATACAAAAACAAAAGAAACCACTTCTCAAATTTAAAGAAACAAAAAAAAAAAAAGAAAAACACAGCAAAACGACGTAAATTCGATAAAGCAACAGCAACAAGTTAACAACCAAGAAAAGCACTTGCATGTCAGTAAACGACAAAAAAGACCGCAAAATCCGAAAAAACAACATAAATTTTAAAAGACGACAAATGATTAACGAAACGATCACAAAATTCTCAATAAAAAACGGCATCATTTTCAAAAAGGCCAAAAAGACGACAAAAATGACAAAACGACAGTAACCTGGAATTAGAGCCTCAGAGGGAGGTGAAATTCGAACATCCTTCTTGTGTTAAAGAATTCTGATCATTAAAAAACTATAGGTTTATTATAAGTTTTTTTTTTTTCAGTAAATAAATTTATGGTTATTTGCGTTGTTGTCAGTTGCCTAATCAATTTATTGTGATTGACAAATTGGACATCACTAAAGGTAAAATTTTTGACAATCAAAATCTTAAATTTTGAAGTTTAAAGAAAAACTATAACAACTGATAAATATTAAATTTCGGGTTATTTGTGTTGTTGCCACAACTTCTTATTGTGATTGATAAATTTGACCTGATCAATAAAAATTTTGACCATCTACCACCTAAATTTCAAGTCTAAAAAAATATTAAGACAACTGATAACTGTTGTTAAAATTTTAAAACGGAATCTAATATCTGTATGAATTATGAGCACGTGAGTTTTGACGGTTGAAAGTGCAATAAAAAAATTTTAACTTTATGTTAAAATAAAATAACCAAGTCTTAGTTTTTTATTACACTAGCTCGAAAGACTAACTAACCAATTAAATATATACAGGAAGAAAAGAGATACAATGAATAAAAGATTTTTAAAAAAAATCACAGCGTCTGAACAACATGCTTACTGCGCACAGCTTCTTGGTGTTCTTGATTGCTGCCTTCAAATTTTCCAGTGTCTCTTGGTGATACTCATTATCGCCCCACGAAAAATCAAACCTTCCCACTAACGTTCGGGAACAAGAAAAAGACAATTAACAACGAGTAAACTCATAGATGGACACTTATCAAATTCAATTCTGTCATACATAATGATATGAGTTCAACTGAAGTGAAGAAATACCAACTCTGTAACCATTATCTTCTTAATTTGTTCAGTTCCGAGGAAAACGAAAACCAAAACGAACATCCAAATAACAACTGTAGAATACCCTGCTTTTTATTTGATAGAAAGTGACAGAAAAGTACATCAAAACTTCTTCTCAACAGCCCATATAAATGATTAAAAACTCAAGGATGTTACACACACACATATATCTTGAAACCACAAAAAAATAAAGTACGTGACGGGGAGAATATATATTCTTTCCGCCGTTTGGCAAAACTAGATAGATGGGCAGCTTTGGACACTAGGTTCAAAAAGATGGCGAAACTTTCATTTTACGAAAATGGCGGGTGACTATTAAAATGTTGATTGATGCGTAAGGTTAAGAAAACGCTCATTTTCCTAAAACTAGGGAAATCTATAAAAATATATATATCTATATATATATATATATATGCTTAAAAAAATGCCATTTTCCCCATAGATCCCAATTCTTTTTGCACTTTTACTAATTACTAAACACTCATGAGGGAGATACGAGTAACTATAAACTCTAACACTTAAATCATAGACAACAATTGATAAAGGTAGCTCTGTACCAGACATTCCTGCCTTCAGGCAATCCGAAATGATCTCGACAGACCGCGATTTCGGACCGAGTGTTCCAACTATCTTCGTCATTGCAGGAAATACTGTCTGCAGAATCAATCCAGCCAACATCAGAGCTGATCAGCCACAAATTCAAACAATCCTACCAAATTCTTGCCAAAGTAAGTACCAGGTAACAGTTCAAAAATCACCGAAAATATCTAGAAAACCTCGTAACCTTTTTTTTTTTTCTTTCTTTCTTTCTTTTTTGAGGAAAATTTCTGTTTTGGTTAAATTGGCAGAAAAATTTTGAAGGAAAAAAAAAAAAAAGAAGCCTACTTCTTGTCATTAAAATGAAAATTCAACATTTCAAAATTTGAACACAACATACTCATACAAACTCAACATTATTCTCACTTTCCAAACATTTTCTCTCCAAATCCCTTCCTTCTTCCCGCATTTTTTCCCCCCCAGAAACCAACCGCAGAGCTCAAATCTCAAAGTTCGATCACAAAAACCTACCCAAAGAAGGAGATACGAAACAGCAAGAAAAACTCGATCATCGCTCAAAAACCAAGACTAAATCGGAGAGAGAGAGAGAGAGAGAGAGAGAGAGAGAGAGAGAGAGCAACTCACGAGCTTAGAAGGCTCCAAAATGGAAGCCATGCGTATAGGCTCCTCGAGAAGCAAGTGATTCACAAGCATCTTTCCACACAAAACTGAGAGAAATTCACAGAGAAAATTCGATCCGAGTTCGCCACAGATTTTCTCGGGCAGTTTTTTTTTTTTTATTATTTTTTTCCGGGGAAAAGTGAGAGTGAATGAATTTGTAGGAAAGTGGTTTTGTAGCAGTGGTAGTTTAGTAACAGTCACCAGAAGAGAGAGAAAGAGGAGAGAGAGAGAGAAAGAGGAGAGAGAGAGAGAGAAACAGTGAAGCGAAATGTACACGTGTTGAATGGAGGCGAAGACAAATGCACAGCAAAACCCCCCGAAGTCCGACTCCAAATTCGGTGGGAAGTGAAAAAAGGTGGAGAAAGAAGAGACTTTTTGTTTATATTTGCAGTTGAAGTCCGTGGCCGCTCTATGTGTCTGAGTCTCTATGTGCTGACCCTCAACAAACTTGTGTGCTTAGGAAAGATTTGGAATTCGATATGGTGGCCTCACTACTTTCTAAAGAAGTAAATAATACGACAAATTTTTAATTTTCCTTTAACGCTTATATCAAAATATTTCTTAAAAATTTTAAAATATAAAATTCGTTCCTCTAGAAATTTAGAATTTTTTCAAATTTACCTCCTTCGTTAATTAACTAATAAAAAGACTGTTAAACCGTAGGCCAAACGAAGCAACTCTTTTGTAAAGCTTGTAGACAGTTTAATCGTAAATCAGTACACTTTTTATGGTGTTGTTGAATGCCCCAAGTTAGAGCCGAATGCAATTTCCTGTTACAAAATAAATTCTAGAACTAGAATGTTCCAACCCCATTTTCCACAATTGCTTGCCATAGAAGATTCAATTAATATGGGCAAGGAAGTAGTCTTTTCCGAAAATTTGAACTAGAATTTGCATCTCCAAAAATTCAAAAAGAAAATTAAAAGTTAAAAACATAGCCAACAAAACCCATGACTCAAAACTCAATGTGATCCAGCCTAGCATACGGATCCTCAACCTCGCGGCAATAGTCCTGCAATTTACAAAGGAGAGAGAGAGAGAGAGAGGAGAAAATATTTTAATTTTTTTGTTTAAATTAATATTATTTTTAACCACTAAATTAGCCTTTAAATTATTTTGTTTTATTTATTCATCCTTATGATAGGGGGTAAATTTATCATTTAACATCATTTACTTTAATGTTCTCATATGAGATATTGACACCTATCTTTTTCTGTCAGTGAATTAACATAAAGGGCAAATTCGAAACAATTCCAAAGTTTAAAAGGGAACGGATATTACATTTTAAAGTTCGGAAGGCATTTTGATACAAGGGTCAAATATCCGAGACAGGAGGATGGAGAGATATGAAATTTGTCCAAAATAATATTTGGAAAATTGTTGTAAATAGCATATTTTATAAATACCTTTAAAATTTATAGCGTTTTTTTTTTAGATGATAGATTATAAAATATGTTTCTGTTAAATCCGTACCTTGGATTTTCTAAAAAATATCGGATTTGCAGTTAATTTTTAACAATACATTTATTTAAATAGTTTTATGTTAGTGAGAGAGAGGAGGAAAGAGGGTGAGTTTTTTTTTTAAATTTATTATCTGATAATAAATTTGATAATTATTTATCATTATATTTAAAATTTTATGTTATAATTACTCTTTTCAAATATACTATTTTGTTCTTTCTGCCATATAATTTTTATAAAAATATTTATGAATATATTTCTAAAATAGTTAAGAGTTAAATAATGTAGGATAAGGGCCTGTTTATGAGCTCTTATGGAGACGTCGATTTGGTGTCTAATTTCTAAATTATATCTGAAGTAATATTTTGTTTCCAATAGTTAATAATTATCTTTTCGAGGAAACATGCATCCCCAAAAAAAGTTGAAACCTATACTTTGAAATTACAATTTACCATAAAACTAAATATCATCCCCACCCCCCGTGACGCCAACGGCAACACCGTTGAAGCAAAAAAGGCTGACGAAAATTCTAATATATTGATATTTGAGACGGAGAGAGAGAGAGAGGGGGAAAAAAAAAAGAAAGAAAGAAGAGAGAGATAGTAGCAATCTTTCAAACTTAAGTTTTCACCCACTATTAATGGCTCACGTTGTATTTACAGGTATAATTTAATGTAATTCGACATTTAACTATATCATAATATCGATTCAACTTTAATTTATGTATTTTATACATCCGGAAAATAGTATTTATTAAAGAAAAAAAAAATACTAAAACCTCCTCTTTGAAATTGGTATGTGGCATGATTTTCTCTAAAAACCTCTATAAATGTATACTTAAAAAAGCAAAAAAGAAAAAAAGAAAACCTCTATAAAAGTGTAGCCAACCTTCACATACTCATTTTGAGATCAAGCAACACACCAAAATGGCTAACTTTCAATTTCGTTAAATTCCTTCTCTATCAACAATATCTCTTGTTCTTCACACTTGACACTTCTACTAACAAGCTTCCAAACATATAATTTCCATTTCTCTTATTCTTCGAAACCAACTGGGTTAGGGTTTAGCCTAAAACTCATCCCAAGAGACTCCCCCGAGTCGCCGTTGTACCCAGGAAACCTCACGCAAAACCCTATGAGTGGAAAGGCTTTTCAACTTCAGCAAAGCCAGAGAGCAGTATCTTAAATACTCAATTTCATCACCCGAGAGCATAATTAGAAACAATGGCTCATCGGGTTCAGGGTAAGAACCCGAAAAGATTCGAAAGAGTTTGTTGCCTTTCGGGTTCCACTACGACATTGAGAAGATCCTCGGGACTCCATTGAATGTCCAGTTCCTCCTCATGGACACCGGCGACGGCCTCATTTGGATGCAATGCATGCCTTGCATAAGGTGTTAAACAAGGACCAATTCCCGCTATGATTCTGGAGCTTCTACTAGTTACTTGTAATACTGAGCTTAACTAATTTAAAATAACTAAGTTTAACTATTATGTTTAGCATCTTATTAGTAGTAACGTTAATCACTTTATATGAAATGTTTTTTTTTTTTGAGAATTTATGTGTTACAAAAATTATTTAACTATATTTTCTAAAATAACTGTGTAGATGAGAGTTGACAACCACCGGAAGTGAAGTTGATCGATGTGCTTAGTCCATGAAATTATTTGTATAAGAATGGTAATTTAAAGTTATAAAATATACTTCAAATGATGTTTATTAAAATTTTTCTGTGGACTTCTTTGCAAAGAAAATATATTTTCAAAGATCAAGCATAATTTTAAATTCTTTTGGGTATTTTATGCAATATATTTTAAATATTTATTTTGCTACTTGTCATGTCTATCTATTAGTTGCCACATCATAACTATGGATAAACTCTATCCATTAGTTGTCACATCATAGTTATCCAATAGGATAAACCTTGCTAATCAAGGTTCGGTGAATGTATACACCTTGTTATCCAAGTTTTCTTTTGTGAATATCTTCATTTGGGGCTGCTACCGACCATTTGTAGGCAAGGTAGAAAGATGCGCATCAAGAGAGAGAGAGAGAGAAAACTCAAAACCCATTTTCGGATTTCCACACAAACACCATTTTCTTTCAAGCTAGTTGAGCTCAAGGTGGGGTTTGGCGTCATTTTTGGAGTCCAAATCTTATAAGCTATCTAAGGTAAGTTTAAGTTAGGATTTTTAATGGATTTTGAAGCTAATCGAAGCTAGAAATTTGAGGTTTTAAGTTGAGATGCTATATGTTGATTGTATGCTTGGATTTGAACCCAAATGTGAAATTTCTGATTTAATTCAAGATTTTTAATGATTCTATGTTATTGGTGATGTAAAACATTGTGAGGTATGATTGTAAAAGAGTTTTACTGTTTTTAACGTATTTTATGAAGTGGCATAAGAGGTGTTTGTGAAAATGTTTGACTGAAATTTGTAAAACAGGGTACTAGGGTTCCAAAATTCGTTTCTCTGTCTATACCCTGTATTTGAATCTGAAATTTTATGGAGTTAAAGTAGACATATGAAGCATGCTGCCCACAAAATTTCACATGAAAATGCTGTAAACGGATTTTTGGTGAATTTTTGAATATTGGGACCTGTAGCTGGAAACTGGTGGACAGCCACTAGGAAGAAATTTTTGTTTGTGCTTAAAAATTTTCCGAAGGACCTTAAATGGTTTAAAATGTTGAAAGGTGATATTATAACGCATATTTTTCTATTTTATATGATTGGTAATGGGTTGAATATATTTTAAAAAAAAAATGACTTGATCATGGATCTTAGGACAAGCCCGATCAACTTCCTCGCTACGGTGGAGTCAATCTCTCTGCGGGAGTTCAATTTTAAAGAGGTAAGTAGGAATTCTACTTACTGTATCATTGAAACTTAAAAAGTATATGATATAGCATTTCAAGGTTTTTGACAAATGTTTCCCTTTATTGGAAATGGTATGGTTTGCAAGTAGGAAAGCTAAGGGAATGTATGATTTGTTGAAAGCTTTTATAATGTGTTTATAATGTTTTAAAGTTTTGCAAAGTTTTAGATATGGCCTATGGAATGATGGGAATATCTATGGAATGTTTATATGTCATTGGGACTGACTGATACCCACGGATGGGTCCCGAAAGGGACATGACTAATACCAATATTTGGAATCCCAATGGCAATAATGAAAGTGTTTGGCCAAACCTAAAGGAAATGAATGGTAAATGATTCTGTAGCTTAAGCCCAATTTGTGCCACATCTCAAGAGTTTTCATGTTATGTTTTAAATATTGGGTCGGATTTCTATTTGCTGTAACAAGATTTGAAATCCATTGAAAATTGTATTTTAGATATTGATTTTAGTTTAAAAGTTTTGTGTTTAACTATGTTCCGCTTACTGGGCTTTTAGCTCACTTTAAAGTTTCATGGTACAGGTGAGGAAGAGAAGTAATGAGGAAGCAACATAGTGGTAGGCTGAACCTCTTTTGGGAAGCTGATGTCACAAGAACCCATGTACATACTAAACTAAAGATGTTACATGAAAAACGCTTATCAAAGAACTTTACGGGCTACACTACACAGTTTTTTTTTTGAA
>CM046374.1:12481714-12570001 GCA_025413025.1 Ficus hispida
AATTTTAGCTTTGCCTATTAAGCAAGGTAGTTTTGCTTACTAAGCTAGATTGCATCTTGCAATCTTCACATTTAGCAATGTATGGCTGGCCGCCTTATGATGAATTGCAAGGAAAAATTATGATAGATTTTTCTTACTAAGCATTCAAATTCAACTAAGCCAAGGATTGGTTACAAAATTTAGTTATCATAGTTATGTTAAAACTAAGGAAGTAAACTAAGTTTGTTAACTTAGTTAGTCTAACCATTTGCTTCCAATTGATTCTTCCTTGGTCGGCCACCACTTAGTTCCAATAAGTAAATAAGCTACTCTTAGGAACTAATTTGCAGCTTTGAGATAATAGTTTTTCAAAAAGTTTGAGTGAATGACAAGTGTTGTATGTAGTGTAAGTGAACAAGCTTGCTTAGCTTGATTAAGGCAAGCTAGTGCTGCCACTTCATTGCCGTCTAACACAAGGTGAAGACACCTAAGGTGTCTAGCTTGGATGAGTCAATAATTAGGCTTGGTTATGTGTCCACTAAGACCCTTCACAGCCGGACACCTAAGGGGATTTGGAAGCAATATGCTGTCCGTGGAAGCTAATAAGCAAAGTTAGGAATAAGAGAATTCAAAATGGAATTCCCTTTGTCATTCATCTATAAATACGTAGTGGAGTGATCAATTGCAAACCTTTAGACAATTAAACATTGGTTAGGCAGCTTCTTCTCTGGCTTTCTTCTCCTTAAGAGCCGAACATAAAGTGAAGAAGAAAAGCTGGAAATAGATTTCGGTGGATTGGTGTTGGTTTGGTGAGAAAGAATATCTCCAAAACTTTAAGCTAGAATTATTTTGTGAAGCTTGAGGTAAACTCCTCTAACCTCTAGTTTCATTTACGTTTTTGATAAGAAGATTATGAGTGTGATGTTATGTATAAGCATGAGTTTATGAAAAATAAATTCAAGTACTATGCTTTATGTGTAGTTGATAGTTTTCGGTTTCGATATGCTAGTTTCGAAATAGGATTTTTATGCAAGTTTAGGATTTTTGTTTTACAAAAATTATATGAGTAAGATCTGATTGTATGAGTATGAAATAGTTAGGTAACGCCTGCATGCTTGAAATAGGCTCACGGGATATCCGTTTGAGGTAGTGTGCACGTTAGATTACCTAAAACCCAAACCGAACAAAAACTGCCAGTTTCGGGTCAAACTGGACAGTAATTTGAAAAGCGAATTTTGAGGCCCTTAGAAGCCGAATCATGAAAAAGTTAAAACTACAAAGTTGTAGAGAAGGGAAAATCCTAAGGGTCTTCGCGGACATTTTTTGAAAATAAGGCCTCTAAGACCTTCGTTTTTACAAAAACCCGAGACCTATTTCAAGATTAAGAAAAATGGTCGAAGAATTTTCAAAGGCAGAAACAAGTATGTTAGGGTCAGATTTGGATTTTAAGTTTAAAACAGAAGTTGTAGGAACCTTCAAGGTCTACAACTTTCATGAAGGAAATGTTTTCAAATTCAAAACAGAAAAGGATCAAATTTAAGGATTGATTTCAAATACAGTTTTCAGAATACAAGATTTTAAAAAAAATAGTAAAGTTTTAAAGTTTATACTATGTTTTGATATTTTTATACTAAGATAAGTTAATAACTAGGGTTATGTTGGAATGTTGGTTAAATCCCCAACATCTTTAATTCTTACTTATGTCCTTTATTATAGCAGGGGATAACCTGCTATTGTATCCGGACATGGAGCGACACATTAGTGAATATAGTAATCGAGGTAAGTACAAACCTCACCTGCAGTATGGAAAGTAGTAAGCTATTTTCGAATTTAAGATATAATTACATGTTATGCGATGTCATGCAATGTTATGATATGTTATGTCATGTATGATGCCAAGTTTTGCTAAGTCATGTCATGTTATGATACGATAAGTTATGATAAGCTATACTAAGTCATGTTAAGCCATGATACATCAAGTATGCTATGTCTGATCTCATATGCATCATGACTATTAAGATCACATGTAAAGATTCTTAGTCTTGGAAATATAACGAGACTAAGACTAAACCGAGACAAGTAAGGTGTCGTACCAACCTCCTGTTGATGCAGGAGGATCATGTATGTTACAAGTTCAAGTTTATGATTATCAACCTCTCGTTGATGCGTGAGGGTAAAGTGATAATCAACCTTCCGTTGATGCGTGAAGGGTTATGTTCATGTTTTCCAGAATTGTTAAGGGCCTTGCAAACCCTGACGTTCTGAGGCTTGCGCGCATTTGGTACGTACACTAAGGGCCCACATGTTAAGCAAGATGATAAGTTCAAGTCAATAACTGGTCATAAAAGATTCATAAATGATTCATGCATAAGTTGCACGATATTTGTTAAGTGTTGTGAGATTATGTTTGTACTTGCTGAGCGAAAGCTCATCAGTATATTTCATACTGCAGGAAAGAGGCCTGCAGCTTAAATTGATGGGCCAGGTGGATGATGCGGAGGGTGAAGGGCGGTGTGGGATACCACTACGCAAAATTTTCCGCAAGTTTTATGAAGTTTAAATATATATGTATATTAAAGTAAGTTACGTTGTACAAAGTTATGAGGATTTCAAGACTCAATCGAGTTGTAATAATTATGTATGCATAATACGTTCTATACAAGCAACCCTGTTTTAGATGTAAGTTTAAAAAAAAAAAAAATTTATGTTCAATTTTCTAAGTGAGTTGAGCAGTTATGAAAGTTTAAGTATGTTTGGTAACAACCCTACGTAGGTTGGGGCGTTACACCTTGGCTCTGTCAGAGGAGTGATTATGTCATTGTTCGGTGTGTCACTCTCATTGATCACAATACTTGTCACAAGGTTGTTGACATCCACAATATTAGCCATAGTCCCCACGGTGAGCACCAAACTGTAGAGAGTTAATTCTACATTTGATTAATCAAAGGGCCAATGACTATGTTTAGGAGTCATTAAGTTAGATGGGTGCTTGATGAATCGAAATGCTACAAGAACGATAAAAAGCAATAACGTAAGTAAATAAAAGAGATAAAATTTATAAAAGTTTGCTCGTTTAATGAGAGCTACTCTTTTGTTGGGTTTTCAGGGGATCATCCACTATATTTGAGAAATGTTTTCCATTGAGATCATGAAAGGGAAGTGGAGAGAGAGAGGGAAAATGCAGAATGAGGATACAAGGAGAATGGGAGTTTCAATATGTGGGTATCAGTGTGCGAGCAAGTGTGTATATGCTTGTGAATTTGAATAAGCCCCTTCGTATATAGATAGCCTTTTAGTTTATAGTTGAGGTCGACTTAATTGTTTCTCGATCGTGCTCTTGATTTGCGCCTTGAATTAGGGAGATACTTTCCTCTTCTCAATCGGTTGGCTTTCCTTTTATGGGTGGCCTGATTTTTTTTACAGATTTGGGGTTGACTTCAAGGCCCTAGTGCTTGATTGTAGCCATGTGTTCTCTTTCCATAATAGGCATGATTGGCATCAATTGTTCCGGATTTAGCTCCTTTGAGTTATCTTTGATAGATTACATTCCCGATTTAGGTTATCCAATTGTCGATTCCTTAAATAAGGGAGATCCCGAGAATATTCCTTGTTGACCCTGCGGAGGAAGGTCGTATATCAACTAGTGAATCAATTTGCTTGATCAGCCGATTTGACTCATCGAGTAGTCGTCAAGATTTGTTTACGGATTCCTATTGTCATGTATAGGGTGAGAGATGAGGTTCAAAATCTGACCTCAACAGTAATAATAAAAGCAAGATATTTCTTTTGTCTGCCCTATAGAACACACAAGGGTTTAATATCACTGGATGATCCAAATTACTACCAAAGAAAAAAAAAAGAATTTTTAATCACAACAAAAATTTCGGACTAATTGCAGATTAATCACAAAGTTGTCACTAAAAGTAACATTTAATCACACAAAAATGCTATTAAAAGTGTTATAAGAAAATGTTGTGACTGAAAGTTTTTGTTTTTAGTGAAAACTCAACTTTGATGAATTAAACTGTCCATTTCTTCTAAGCGGAAAATGTACTTAAAAACATATAACCTTTGCCTCTCACTAATTTTTGAAGCTCTACAATTTTACAAGCATTTGAAGCTTAACTTGACAGAAGAAGCTTAAATTCGGTCACGTATATATGCACATTTAAAGTTATGCCAGTTAGTCCACTAGTTCAGTTGTTCTTGTAAAGTTTTGTTTTGTTACTTAAACTAGAATCTCCGCGAGAACATATAAATTCACCTCAGCTACTTGTCAAGTACTTTTAATTAATTTGATTATTTGTGTGTAGACTTGAATATAGGCAAAGCTAGTTTAAATAGGTTTTGGATGCAATTAGTGAGTTTGATAATTTTTTTTATATTTATCTGTGCCTTATATCCTTTATTTATTTATTTATTTATTTCGGTCATATGTCATGGTCTTCTTTTTTTTTTTTTGGCCCTGTAATCATTATTTACAAATCGAGATCTATTATCCCGGATTTCTTGTCTCATTGATTGTCCTTTCAATAATATCATATCATCCAAATTTTAGAATTTAACCTCATAAAAAATGTTAAATATTAAAAATTATTGAACAAATTTATAAGTTATCAAAAATCTATGAAGGAGATAACCTTCGAGAAAGAAAAATAGGATAATAAATTTGGACTCATTATTTATAGGATGAGCACTATTTTTTTTTTTGACTTTTTGTGATGACGTTTCCTGATTTTAATGTTGTGTCTGCGTTTTTTGGGCCTTTTGAATTATTTTTATCTATCAAGTCTCTCTCTCTCAATTTTCTTTTTTTTTTTTTTTTTTTTTTTTGTGGTTGAGAAGTAGTATTTTCTTTTTGGCTCTTTTTTTTTTTTTGGCTTAAAATTAATTAACATTGGATGACTTTAGAAAGGTCTTCGTGTAACATGAAGTCTTAGATAATTAAAGTTGAGTCTGAAATGTTGGTAGATAATTAGGCGACCTCGAGAAAGACTTTCAAATTTGGTGCTAAGATATTGTTACCTAAACAGGCGACCATAGAAACTATGCCCTGTGTTTAAGGGTGCGTTTTGTACCTCAATTATTACCGTTTACATATCGTCCTTAATCAGTGAATACTGGGAGTTAGTTATGAAGATCAATCCCACTTAATCAGTGAATACTAGGAGTTAGTTATGAAGATCAATCCCACTTAATCAGTGGAATGTCATTGCTATAAGAAAACAATTCATCAATCAGTTAAAGAAAATGGGTGCAATTAATAGTAGAGTTTGAAAAATTCAAATAATGAAACTATGCTTTTAAGATATTGCAGCAATAAATAGATGATATCCCAATGAGGGACACACAAATGCAGCCAAAATCCTCCCAAAAGCTCTGAAATACTTTTTCCTCCATCGTCGATTATTTTAAGGTTCCTGAAGCTCTTTTATACTTGTAATTTTTTCTATAAATAAAACGAAAACCCTAGTACATAGACAATCAATCAAGACAAATCTCTGTAAATCTCTTCTTAATTATTTTGATATTTGAGTCCGTCAGTTGTCCTTAAACCAAATTGACTGTAAATATTACCACTAATTAAATTTTGTATCTGCAATCAAGCTAAAAGAGAAAAAGAAATTAACAAAACTAAATTGATTTATTAAGGTAAAATCTGGATCCCACAGATGTTGATTTGGTCTGAAGAAGCACAAAAGAATATGTGATGAAGAAATTTGGAAAGAGAAATTCCACGGATTTGGTGGAATCGGTTGAGATGACACGTGGCGCGGGCAGAATGGAAAATGTGATGCGTAGCTGGTTTAGTGTGGGACAGCCAGGGCCAACTGGCAGATCAACTCTAGTGATGGTTGGTTGAGAAGGGCACGTGTAGGGGACGCGCTGAGAGAGACGCCTGGGAACGCACTGGAGTAGCTGCAACGCTGGACACCCACCGTCAGCTTTTGGGCACTGTTGACGCCCCGTGGCATGATTTAATTGGCTTGGACTGGCGGAGATGATTCGCAAGGCCCTTCCCAGTCGATATTCTCCGTTATCTCCGCAAATAAGTATCAGATAGGAATGCCTGAATAGGAGAAGAGGGAGAGGGATTAGCAAATGGGAAGAGGGGAAAGAAAGAAGCGGCAGGGAAAATGAAAGAGACAATAACAAACAAAAAAAATTAGTTAGGGTTTGCTACGGGTACTTTTGGTAATGTGAATAAGTGGGTCCAACAATTGCTGACGTATCATTGTTAGAAAAGAAAGTCTTAAAAAATGATGTTAGATTTAAAAACATTTTTTTTCAGAAGTGCTGCTTTTCAAATTATCCCTTTAATTTATTGTCATATTCATCGGAGCTTGAAATTATAAGTTCATAATCTCAAATGCTGTCTTCACAATACTACTTCAACCAAAGCAAGAAAGAGAAACCTAATGGCTCTTTTTACCCTCCTAGGTCCTCATTTTGAGACGTTGAAGTTATTTATACGGTTCTTGAAATCGAAAATTAAATCATAAATAGTCTCCTTTCTTCTCTATTTAAGTTAGTCCTCATTCTATTTTTCTTTAACTCAGTCATTAAACATTTTGTTTCAAGATCATGGCCGTCTTTTTTCCCTTTTTTTCGTATTGAAACAATTTTTGTGGGGTAAGATATAAGTAACTAGAATATATGATATAAAAGACCGAAAGATATGATTATATGATAAAGAGAATTTAATAACAATTTGCGGTTAAAATAAAAATAAAAAAAGAGGACTAAGAACTTGAGAATATTTCACAATATTCTCAAGGAATTTTATTTAGCTCTATACGTAGGGCTTATAAGTTCAAGCATCACACTCAATTTATCGTATATATTACACATTACACAAAAAAAAAAAGGAATTGAAAAGTTACTATATATAGGTGAAGAGAGAAAGAAAGATATTAAGGCCAAACAGCCATCGTTATTGTGATTTTTATTTTTATTTTTTTGATCAAGTGCTGTAACATATGGAGGAAACTAACGCATTCGGTGGCACCCTGAGTACCATGTGCAGGCCCTTCAAAGGTTTGATGACCACAAACGTAGACCGCTTGGAAGAACCTGATGCCGGCATCATCACCTATAAGACGAATTTGTTTAACTCCAGTGTGGGACCCATCGTCCCAATCATGGGTATCTGGCGTTCCCCATCGTCCTGCAAGCATCGACACATGTGGTGACGTGGCCTGCAAAATATTTTTGAAGGGAAAAATAAATCTTCAAGTTATGAAAAAATCAAAAATTAAGTAGTTATGAACTATGTATGTATGTATGTAATGTTACATGTATGTAGATAAAGGACCTCACCATTCTTTGCGCGTGGATGAAAGGAAGAGGAATGGGGATTTCGATTATGAACAAGTGTGTGGGTTTATTTGCCTAGCTTAGCTCCAATTCATAGACATAGAATTATCTAACTTATTTGGAATTTAGTTCACCATTCTTTACACGTAGACGAATAAAGGAAGAGGAATAGGGATTTCAATGTTGGACAAGTGTGTGGGTTTACTTGGCTAGCTTAATTAGCTCAAACCGTAAACGAGTGACATGTGCATTTTTATGTCAAAAATATAATAATTGAAGGAATTTACAAATGTTTCAAAATCCAAGAAAAAAGAATGTTACAAATTTAAATTTATGGGTATTTTATGACAAAGCCGAAAGTTCAGGAGGGGAGAGGAGGGGCAGTGAAATTTGTCTTATAATTTATTTAAAGTGTCAAAAAAATGTTAAGCATGAAAACATATTAATTCGAACAAATATGGTCATTAATTTCATTTTAAAATTTTGGTTGTAGTTTATTGAAACTAATTTTCAAACATGTAGTTTTTATTTTCACATAGGACGGTTTTCCCTTCGATATTGTTTAATTTATTTGTCTGTTTTTTCAATTATGATCTTTTTTTTTTACGTTTCCTTTTTCTTTTAATTCATTGAGAAAGAGACTTGTGTGAGAGAAAGCAGTTTTTAGATGGCAACTTAATTTGGATGCTTTTGCTCTAAAAAGACCTGATATCTATTCTATTCTGTTTATTTAGCCAAAAACAAAAAAAACAAAACAACAAAAACAAAAACAAAAACAAAACAAAAACAAAAAGAGAAATTATTGTTTGACAGAGGATTGCTTTATCTGTTGTACCAATAAAATCAAGATTTTTCTTGTGTCTGCCCTTTAGAAAATAGAAGGGTTTTCTTTCGCTAGATGACCCAAATTATTAACAAAAAAAAAAAAAGAACTTTTTAATCGTAATATTTTTATGACACTTTTAATCATAACATTTTTATATGAGTAAATGTCACTTTTAGTTACAAGGTTGTGACTATTAATTAGTTAAAATTTTTCTTGTCACTAAAACTTGTAGCCACAATGTTTTTAGTTAAGGCATGACTAACTAAAATTTTTCCCATAACTTAAAACCTCGTGACTAAAAGTTTTAGTCACAATAAAAATTTGTGAATAATTGCATATTAGTTGCAAGGTTGTAACTAAAAATAACATTAGTCACAAGGTTGGAAATAAAAGTGACATGTATTCACGCAAAAATATTGTGACTAAAAGTATTATAAGAAAACATTGTGACTAAAATTTATCCGCTTCATTTTTTTTTTTTTTTTATTTTTAATTTTTATTTTTATTTTTTTTTGCAGTGAAAACTCAACTTTGATGAATTAAACTGTTCATTTCTTCTAAGCGGAAAATGTATTGAAAAATGCATTTGAAGCATAACTTGACATACTCAAATTCGTTCAGTTATGCTTAAAGTTTTCCCAGTTAGCCCAGTAGTTCAGTTGTTCTTGTAAACTTTAGTTCTGTTACTTGAAATAGAATCTCTGCAAGAACATATAAATGCACCTCAACTACTTGGCAAAATTTTTTTTTTTTTTTTTTTTCTAAAATCAATATGAGGATCGATAGTTTGGAGGATTTTATGTTTCGTGAATCACATGCTGTATCGGGTTTAATTGGCTAGCTTAGCTTAAGAAATAGAGCTAGCAGCATATTTAATATGGAATATAGTGGGGTTTAAGATTTAAATAGATCGATGGGTTGAGACTCATGGATGTAGAAGGGGGCTATGACCTGTCTCGATGTCACTATAATTTTACTGTGTAGATAAAGCGTGGGTTTGAATCGCTAGTTGAAATTAAAATTTTAAAATTGAAATTAATTGATTTTTTAAAAAATAGTTATAATTGTTATTGACTTTTTAAGGGAAAAAAAAACAAAAATCCAGGAAAAAAAAACGTACAGTTTAGTTAAAATTAAATTAACACATCAAACAAAGTGTTCAGTGTACATTTTCATGCATAAAATATTGAAAACAAGAAGTTAAGCTGAAATTTTAGAATTCCATTAAAGCGTGTACTAATCTAGTAGAAATTTTAGTCATCGTTTTATTTCAACTAATTGATTATATTAATATATATATATTTTTTTTAATTATTAATCAATTGATAGTTGTTGGGGTTAGACTTCGTCTTCCCTTTAAAACGTTAGCTTTAACAGTTTACCTAACGAACGGCGAACCCCCGATTACATTTTGGACCTCATAGTTGGGCCAGCTCCAATTCACTGATCCGTTCGAGCTTCGAACGTCGATCGATCTCACGAATGGGCCAGACCCATATAACGATTCCAAGTCATTTTGATATTTACGAACGGTTACAATCGAGCATCGAACGTTCGTGTCAAATATGATTCTTAGTTGATGGAATCTCAAATAAGCCACGAACGATGGATTACGAGGACAAAGCCTTATTTCCTTCTTACCGTTCGTCGCTCGTTTATAATACAAATCATAAGGAGCATTTCCTATTACAATCGAATCTACAATGGATAATGATGTGTCATGAAAACTGACAAATACATGATTACCAATGACTCACACGAGTAACCGCTAGGCCCACTATCTGCGATTCATGCGGGTAACTGCCAAGTCCATGTCATGACACGTGTCCCACGAATAATAAGCAATAACCGTTTGCTATCAGTTATGGGATCGGACCCATCAGTCTTCCTCTATAAATAGAGGAAGACCCCCCCAACCAAGGGGACGGAATCTCTCTTTTCTACAGAATAGAAAGGCATCCTTTTACAGTATTTTTCTCCAATCAAAATTCACAGTTCTTCTTGTATTCAAAAGCATTCGTATACTGAGAAGCATCATTCACAGAGGACGTAGCATTTGTTGGGCGAACCTCTCTAAATTGTGGTGTCATTAATTCTATACCGTTTTCATTTATTTCATTATGTTCATATCGGGTTGTTTTTATGAATTTCATTACAATTTCCAGGGGCCCAATACATTTTGATTTATCGATATTGACTAACTCCGGTTAAAAATTTGACAGTAGATATCCAGCATCTACAGTTTGGCGCCCACCGTGGGGCCCTTGGGCATTATACACTTGGAATTCATAAAGCAACGATGGCTGAACAACAAGATCATCAAGAGGAATTCTCCCAGGAAAGTCCCGTTCGTCAACAAGAGGCTTCTACATCGGAGGCCAATTCCCATATCGCAAACCTGACGCAATTGGTGGAAGATCTCTCCAAAAAGTACAGTGCTCAACAGAGCCAAATGGAGAATATCACCGCTGAGAACCAGATTCTCAGAAACCAGTTAACCACCATCAACGCTCAGGTCGCTTACTCCTACTATAACCCATATGTCGGGTACTCTTCCGGTGCGAGCGCTGGGGGCTGGCAGCAGGCGACACAATACAATCCTCAACAAACGAGGAACATACCATACAGCCCCGTAGCCCGAATGCAGCCACTGCATACACCCGGATATCCGACTTCGGGAAATGAAGGACGAACCCAACAACAACCACAGCAACAATCACAGCGACGAGCAGCGCATGGATCTGATACAAGAAGAAACACCAGTCAAATTCGACGTTCGACGCCCGATGTTCATCAATCACCTGAAGGTCCCATCGAACAAGGTACAATGAACGTCGAGGATATGATGAGAAGTTTCATGTCCGAAGAGATGAAGACGTTGGAAGCCCAGATGGAGCAACGCTTCTCCTCCCAGATTCGCCGTGCCACGACATCCACTCCGGGGTTCGACGATCTAGCTCGTGGTGTCAGAGAAACGCCTCTAACGAAGCGAATCACAGACACCATTACCCCTAAATTCGGCAGCATCTCCTTCCCGAGGTTCGACGGAATGTCGGACCCTCACGACCATCTGTTACAGTATAAACATATTGTTCAGTCAACGAACATTCCCATTGGAATGCTCGACGACATGATGTGTAAGCTGTTCGCGCAGAGCTTGAAAGGAGCAGCTTTAAGATGGTTTTGTAATCTACCCCCCGAGTCGATCGATTCATTCGACGAGCTATCGCTGGAATTCATGCGTAGCTACTCAGTCCACATTCAGTCGGGAAAGACGACTAAGGACCTATGGGGTGTGATACAAGGTCCGAATGAGTCGCTCCGCGCCTACATCAAGCGCTTCAGTAAGGCGATATCAGAGATATCTGGGCTCGACGATAGAACGGCCAGAGAAGCGTTGAAAAAGGGTTTGAGACACAAATCCTTATTCAAAAACGAGATCTGCACTCGATACCCTCCAACAATTCAAGATGCCCTCCACAGAGCGAAAGGATTCATCGAGTTGGTGGAGGAGAACGAGCGCGTGGACCGAGACTTAGTTCGAACGAGGGAGGAGATAGTCAGAGTCCGCAAGGACCAAGAAAAGGCCTTCCGACGTGATCGTTCACGACCAGCTCCAAGGGCAAACCGTCGCGAAGGACGAACAGCGAGACGCGAACAAAAACGACCTATCTCCCCACCGAAGTATGCTCTCGGTATAAGCCCTTCCGAACTAATAGCTCACCTAAGGCGCCAGGACTTTGTGACATGGCCAAAAAAGCTGCCAGAAAACCCCGCTAGGGACACCACAAAATACTGCGAGTTTCACAAAGATCATGGTCACCAAACCATTGATTGTCGAGCGCTAAGGGCTGAGGTCGCAGAACTTCTGAAGAAGGGCCATCTTCGGGAGTTTTTGACGGAGAAAGGAAGAGAAACATATGGGCTTGGTAGCGAAGCCAAGGAACGAAGGATCGTGCAGCAAATCGAAGACACACCTTCGCCTCCACCAGTCCGGAAAATGATTAACGTGATCTGCGGAGGCTGACTCTAGCAGCGAGACTACAAGCCCTAGCCATTCTCATAATGATGCATTATTTTTACACTACCAAAACGGTGACAAACAGGTTGGAACGCTCGGTCAACCTTCGGGGAAGTTTGACTTCTTTGTTACATACTCTCCCCCTCTAAGGACAGACCAGCCAATCGAACCAACAGGATGGGATGAACAGACAGATGACTATCCAGGAGGATCACCTACAACAGCCCAGAAGACGATCAACGTGATCTGCGGAGGTTCACTCTATAGCGGCGAAACAATAACCGCTATCAAGTCCTACCGAAGAAAAGCCTTGCAGCCGATTCCGTCAACTCTTCCCGAAGACCCCATCGAACACTCCATTAGCTTCCATAGCAGCGAGGCTACTAGCCTAAGCCGACCTCATGATGATGCGTTGGTTTTAACGTTGAACGTATCCAATTGTGAGGTTGGTCGAATTCTTGTTGACAATGGAAGTTCGGCAGATGTTCTTTTCCTGTCAACATTAAAGGAAATGGATCTGTCCGAATCGGACGTTGAACGTTCAACGACCGTTTTGACAGGATTCAATGGAGAGTCAACCGCCGCTATTGGAAAGATCAAGCTTCCCGTTTTTGCAGCAGGGGAGAACAAGCTGACCAATTTTTTGGTTCTGGACTGTCCTTCAGCTTACAATATCATTCTTGGTAGGCCATGGATTCACGCGATGAAGGCAGTCCCATCCACGTATCACCAACGTATAAGATTCCCAACTAAGAGAGGAGTGAGGGAAGTGAGAGGTAATCAGGAGACAGCTCGAACCTGTTACCTTCATTCCCTAAAAATGAAGAAAAGTAACCGGTTATAGCAGCTAGAGGAGGAAAAGATATCGAACGCTCAACGTAAACCCGACATGGAGCAACTCGACGAAATCCAGATCTACCCCGAACATCCCGATCATACGGTTAATATTGGTTCGTTACTCGATCGAACGATGCGTACCGAGCTCACAAGTTTTCTTCTAAACAACCAAGACTGTTTTGCATGGTCACGCAACGACATGCCAGGTATCGACCCGGACGTTACAACACACCGTTTGAACGTCGATCGAAATTATAAACCTGTCAAACAGAAAAGAAGAAAACTTGGTATCGAACGCAATCAAATTATCAACGAAGAGGTGCGGAAGTTGATCGAGGCTGGATTTATCAAAGAAGTACAGTACCCGGATTGGCTAGCGAACGTTGTAATCGTGAAGAAGAAGAACGGCAAATGGAGGGTCTGCATCGACTTCACTGACCTGAATAAAGCATGCCCAAAGGATAGCTTTCCCTTGCCTCATATTGATCGATTGGTCGATGCCACAGCGGGCCATGAATTACTCTCGTTCATGGACGCATTTTCAGGATACAACCAAATCCTTATGCATCCCGACGATCAAGAAAAGACAGCATTCATTACGGAAAGGGGAATCTATTGCTATAAAGTCATGCCGTTTGGATTGAAGAACGCTGGTGCAACATACCAGAGACTTGTCAACGCAATGTTCGCTGATCAACTGGGTCGAACGATGGAGGTCTACATTGATGACATGTTGGTAAAGTCACTAAAAGCAGCTGATCATATCAGACATTTATCCGAGTGCTTTTCAGTACTTCGTCAGCATAACATGCGACTGAACCCATCGAAGTGCTCTTTCGGCGTTTCATCCGGAAAATTCTTGGGCTACATTGTCACGCGACGTGGAATCGAAGCCAATCCTGACCAGATAAGGGCGATAGTTGATATGCCATCTCCCAAAAACAAAAGGGAGATTCAGAAGTTGGCTGGTAGGATCGCTGCTCTGAACAGATTTATCTCACGATCAACTGACAAATGCCAACCCTTTTTCAAGCTGCTGAAAGGGAACAGGAAATTCGAGTGGAACGAACAATGCCAAAAAGCGTTCGATGAACTGAAAAGATATCTGTCAAGTCCTCCAATTCTAGCGAAACCTTTAACCGGTGAGAGTTTGTTTTTGTACCTAGCCGTAACAGAAGATTCTGTCAGTGCCGTTCTAGTGCGAGACTCGAACGGTGAACAACCAGTCTATTACATCAGCAAGTCATTACTTGATGCAGAAACAAGATACCCGGTGGTCGAAAAATTAGCTTTAGCCCTCGTCACAGCAGCTAGAAAGCTAAGGCCATATTTTCAATCACATTCAATAGTCGTAATGTCAACTTACCCACTACGAGCTATACTTCATAGTCCGAATTTATCTGGACGATTGACGAAATGGGCAGTTGAGTTGAGTGAATTCGACGTTGAATACAGGGTCCGAACCAGCCTAAAATCTCAAGTACTTGCTGATTTTGTAGCTGAGCTCACTCCAATTCCTTCCACACCAAGAAACGAAGGAGAATGCTCATGGACGCTCATGGTGGACGGAGCGTCAAATATGAAGGGATCTGGAGTGGGAGTAATTTGCAAGACCCCCAATGGCGAAATAATCGAGCAATCATTTCGCCTTGGGTTTAACGCCTCAAACAATGAAGCAG
The DNA here is from genome assembly GCA_025413025.1 of Ficus hispida. NCBI lineage: Eukaryota > Viridiplantae > Streptophyta > Magnoliopsida > Rosales > Moraceae > Ficus > Ficus hispida. The sequence continues at coordinate 12,496,374 of CM046374.1, forward strand.
AGTACGAAGCCTTGATTGCGGGGTTACGCTTGGCAAAGGCACTGGGGGCTCGACGTTTGAATATTCAAAGTGACTCACAACTCATTGTGAATCAAGTACTCGGAGAATACACAGCCAAAGACACAAGGATGGAAGCATACTTGAATGTTGTTCGTTCGCTTGTCCAGCATTTTGAAGAATATAAGATTCATCAAGTTCCGCGGAACTCAAATACACAAGCAGACGCTTTGGCTGCGTTCGGTTCGACGTCCGAGTCACATTTACGTCGAAGCATCCCAGTTGGGTTTATTGAAGAGCCCAGTATTCAGATCGAAGCAGCAATTATTTCAGACGAAGTAAAAGAAGACTGGCGAACGCCCATTGTAGCTTACTTGAAGGAGGGACTATTACCAGACGACAAGCAAGAGGCACGAAAGATCAGAACTAAAGCTGCAAGATTTTCATTGATCGATGACGTCCTTTTTCGTCGCTCGTTTAGCGGTCCCTACGTTCGATGTCTCGACAACAAGGAAGCTACTTATGTGTTCAAAGAAATCCATGAAAGCGAATGCGGAAACCATTCTGGGGGACGATCTCTATGCAATAAAGTCAAACGCCAGAGCTACTACTGGCCAGCCATGCTCCAAGACAGCCAGGACTTTGTCAAGCGGTGTGATAAATGCCAAAGACATTCCCCAGTTTTCCACCAGCCATCCGAACGACTTTCGAGCGTTGCATCTCCATATCCGTTCATGAAATATTCAATGGATATAGTGGGTCCATTGCCAAGGGCGAGCGGGCAACGCAAATATTTACTCGTACTCACTGATTACTTCACAAAGTGGGTTGAGGCAGAGGCGTTTGCGGATATTAAAGATTCGGATGTCGAAGGCTTCATTTGGAAGAACATCATTTGCAGATTCGGCTTGCCTCAGGAGATCGTCACTGACAATGGATCCCAATTCATCTCTGGCAACTTTAGAAAATTCTGTCAAGCATGGAAGATCGAGCTCAGCTTTTCAACCCCGAGGTATCCTCAAGGGAACGGACAAGCCGAGGCTACTAACAAGACCATTGTTCAGAATTTGAAAAAGAAGCTCGAGGCTCGAAAAGGTCGATGGGCAGACGAACTTCATGGAGTACTTTGGGCATACAGAACAACCCCACGAAGAGCGAACGGTGAATCTCCATTCTCACTGACATTCGGTGCTGAAGCTGTTGTCCCAGCCGAAATCGGTGTTCCTATGCTCCGGCGTGAATTGGCTTTGGAATATGAAAATCAAAATCAAGAAATGCTTAATGACAGTCTGGACGTTCTTGACGAAAAACGAGATCGAGCCCTGATTCGCATGGCAAACTATCAGCAATCAGTAGCTAAGTATTACAATTCGAAAGTTCGACCGAGAATTTTTAACGAAGGAGATCTCGTACTTCGGAAAGTATTCCAGAACACAGCCGAGCCAAATGCAGGAAAGTTAGGAGCAAATTGGGAAGGTCCTTACAGGATCTTGAAGGTTATTCGACCGGGTGTCTACCGTCTGGAAACGAGTGATGGAGTAGAAGTTCTCCGCAGCTGGAACGCTCATCATCTCCGAAAATTTTACTTGTAATTTTTGTAAGGGTTAGATCCATTACGGCAAGCGTTCGTCGCAGTATCGAGCCGTAGGTCTATGCCTTAACTCCACTACTCTTACACAATGTACGAGCTGTAAATGAACTACGTTCGACTTGATCCCTAAACATTGGGTACGTAGGCAGCTCGTATACGCTTGTACGAGTTCAGTCGTAAAATTCAAACTCAACTGTATTGGAACTACGAATGGTTTGATCCCTAAACATTGGGTACGTAGGCAGCTCGTCGCACTCGAACGAGTCCAGCTATAATCCATCATAAAAATCATGTTTTCTTCGACAGAAAACTTGCATTCTTTTAAATTCATTTTCCTTGATTGTGAATTTAGCTTTTTCGATTATCAACGTTGGAGCATACATCGTTCGTCTTAACGAACTCAACGATTAACTATCTTATGCTTCCTAACGTACAATGCGGCTCAATCGATGTTCATCTCAACATCTAACGTTCGTCTTAACGAACGTTCATCCTAAAGATTCACTATTATCTACAACGTGGTAGATCAGCCGCTGTTCGATTCCACATTAAACGTTCGTCCAACATATTCGACGATTTTTAATCGCGTTATTTCTAAACTTCACAGCTCGATCGCTGTGAAGTTCGTTGTTTAACGCTCGATCTGACAAAATTTACATCACATTATTAAAAACTTTACTGGCAAAGATAACACGTCTTTCAGTCAAGTTTTTATTGATTACAAATTCAACGCTGGAACGTGCAATGTTCGTCTTAACGAACTTAAAAACATTTTGATATACGTTTCCAGTGTACATAACAGCTCAATCGCTGTTCACTTAAACATATAACACTCAGCTTATCGAACGATTAGCTATCATATGTTTCTGATTATCTATAACGTTGAAGTTCGATTGCTATTCGATTCGACATCTAACAATCGTCCGAACACGCTCGACGATTCATAATTTCACAACCATGAATCTCGCGGTTCGATCGTTCTAACGTTCGATCATCTAACAGATCTAATATCATGGTTTGCATATTTGTATACAACAATAAATGTGCAAGTAAAAAGAAATTTTTCTATAAATTCAATAAAATAAAATCTTTTGTACAAGATTCATTGTTCCGAACGAAAAGAAAAATTACAAAAGAAAAACCAAAAATTACAAAAAATAATTAATTCTCCGCCTCTTTAAGCCCAGGGACTCCAGCCGCGGGTTCGATGTTCGGAGTAGATGATTCAGCTGCAGGCTCGACGGTTGGAACATCCGTTTCAGCCGCAGGAGGATCAGGGACGGATGAAGTTCCAGCTTCGCCAGTTGGATCTTCATACAGCTCGATTTCTTCATCGACTTCAGCATCGACGAGCAGCCCTTGTCTGTACTCCTTCAATATGTCGTACCGAGCTTTGAGGGTAGCTTCCTCGAACGCATTAGTAATCCGGGTGGTGAGTGCTGTGTTCTTGGCTTCGAGGGCTTGAATCTTCATTTCAGCTTCATTGTATTTATCAACCACGATTTTCGTCGTGTTGATATTTTCTTCATTCGATTTCATTACGCCTTGAACCCTCAGCATTTGCTTTCACGCCACCAAAAAGACGTTCGATGCTCGCCACCTTCTCCTCCCACTGTTTATCCCTCTCCTCGAGCTGCTCGATCTTCTCCTTGAGCTGCTTATTTCGATCTTTGAGACCGTCGATCGTAAGCCTATGCTCGCGAACTCTATCTGTTGTTCGGTAGACGAGTCCCATTGCTTGAATGCTCGCCTGAAACATCACAGCAGATTAGTTTGATGACAATAAAAACAAAATACATATTATATATATAAATTATATATATGTATATGAAAATAAAGTTTATAAACACATACCTTCAAATTATTCCATAGTATATCGTCGAGGTGCTGTTGGATACGACCTTCGTACATAGCATCGGTATCCACCTGAGAAATGAGCTGCTTCATAATTTCGACGCTCGCATATTGGTCTTTAAGAAGACTCATGTTCTCTGGCAGATCGACCTCCACCACGTTACTTTTCTTAGAAGCGGAAGGTTCGACTTCATTTTCAACGGAGGGGACTTTGGACTTTTTGTTCCTTTTTGCAGGAACTTTCTTTTTGCCCTTCTCCACAGCTTTCCTCTTTCGGCTCGGAGACGGCTGTTTTGTTGGAGGCTCGGGAGAAGACTCGAGCACAGGTAGAGGCGCCGGCTCGTTCGTTTTTGCTGCATTCTCTACTGCAGCAGCGGCGGCCTTCGCCTTTGCAGCTTCCTTCGCTGCCTTCTTCTTGGCGAGCAAGTCCTTGGGAGACGGAAATTCAATATCCATTGTATCCAAAGCAAACTCTGCGATCAAAGCCTCCTCGTCAGTTAACGGTTCGATGAACAGCGGAGTACCGAAGAGTCTCTTCAACGCTCCCCTGATCACGAACGGCCAATCTACCCAGGAAGGAACTCGTTTAGGAATACCTGTCGGAAGTTCGATGAAGTCCTTCCAAAGGCTCGACGCTCGTAGTCGCTTTGGATTGTGAATCTCGTTCCACTCTCTGTTCGGAAGCGCGAGTAGTCGTTCAAGCTTTTCCTCGAACAAAAGTGCTTTCGGTGGCGGTTTCTTCGATTCTTGGCCTGCAATATAACAAAAATGATATAGAATCATAATATAGATGTCTTTGAAATACGTTCGACGCTCTATGCTCGATACTTACGAAGAAACCCCCATAGCGGGAAAAACGAATTGGCAAGTCCTCCCATTGACTTTTCATTTACCAACATGAAAAAGTAACGGTCTTGCCAGTATCGATCGGCGTTCTTCATTTCGCCGACCACTTGTTTGTTCTTCCTCGGATACATCGAGTATCGTCCTCGGTCCTTGAAGTTTTCTTGCGGATAGTATATGGCGAGAACATCATCCACTGATAGCTCAACATTCGCTTCGTCCGCCAATACTATCAAACCTAGGAAAACTCTCATCCCGTTCGGCATCAACTGCGGGATGGCAAGCTGGTAATGATGCATGCACTCGACAAGGAGAGGAGGAAGAGGAAGTCTTAGACCGCACTCAAAATAGATGGTATACATGCATATCCATCCTTCAGACACGGTGTCCGCTCGCTCGTCTTTGAATGGAAGGCGGAGTTGGACTTCGTTTGGAAAACCAAAACGACCTCGAATCTCTGTCAGATCATCTTCTGTCAAGACGGATCTTGGGTTCGACGTTCGAAGAAGAGATTCGGTACTTAGACGACGCGGTGGTTTCGTCAGTCGAGCGATGTGAGGAATCGTCAAAACCTCAGTCTCTGAAGTGCTCGCCGGTCGATTCCTTTCGGATGCCTGATTGCTCGTTTCAGCATCCCTTCGACCTTGTGAAATCTCATGTTCAACTCTCGACTGACGAATCGCAGATGTCCACTCTTCGTCATCAGAACTGTTATCGCTAGAGTCTGTGCTCGTCCACTCTACTTCTACATCTATGTCTTCGACGATTTGTTTTTCCTTGTCCATAATTTACAAACTGAGTTGTGGACGAACGGTGGAGAAGTTTCGGATCTAAAATCCTAACGGATCAAAACCTTCTTGAGGTTTCGGAAGAACACGAAGAACAAAGTTCAAAAAACCGAGAAAAACCCTCAAACAAAACCTCACCGAAACTCCCAAACCAAGATATTACCCGGATGAAATGCAGAAAAATGACCAGAAAGATTTGAAAACGCAGCAAATGAAACTCTACCAGATCAAAATTACTCGAAACAAAGAAAAACAAAAGAAGAAATCTTGCCTGAAGTTTCGAAAAACCTTCGGAATCTCTCGGACGCCCTGAGTTCTCTGATGCTCCTAATGAATAAAAATGAGGAAATGATATCGTGTGAAGCGTTATATGGCTTCGCTGCATAACCAACGATCCTGATTCTCAGGGAACTGTCGATCAAACGGCTGGGGTAACATAACCCTTCAAATTCCCGCTCAAACGATCGTACATCGCATCGTGGCAAACCCTGAAATCTCGCGCACGCCAGCTCAGACCTGCGCCATAACGGTACGAACCCCAATGCCGTTACAGAGCATCCAATCAATACTCGCCACGTGTATAGAGATTTCATCTCTCACAGGTCTCGAGATTTCCCATCGAGTATTTCGTCAGTCCGTTCTGATCTTCCTGATCTAATGTAATAACGACTGATGCGATTTTATCGAGTATGATCAAACACTCTATCGAGGATCCATCGCTCGATAGACTGGGGGGCTATCTGTTGGGGTTAGACTTCGTCTTCCCTTTAAAACGTTAGCTTTAACAGTTTACCTAACGAACGGCGAACCCCCGATTACATTTTGGACCTCATAGTTGGGCCAGCTCCAATTCACTGATCCGTTCGAGCTTCGAACGTCGATCGATCTCACGAATGGGCCAGACCCATATAACGATTCCAAGTCATTTTGATATTTACGAACGGTTACAATCGAGCATCGAACGTTCGTGTCAAATATGATTCTTAGTTGATTGAATCTCAAATAAGCCACGAACGATGGATTACGAGGACAAAGCCTTATTTCCTTCTTACCGTTCGTCGCTCGTTTATAATACAAATCATAAGGAGCATTTCCTATTACAATCGAATCTACAATGGATAATGATGTGTCATGAAAACTGACAAATACATGATTACCAATGACTCACACGAGTAACCGCTAGGCCCACTATCTGCGATTCATGCGGGTAACTGCCAAGTCCATGTCATGACACGTGTCCCACGAATAATAAGCAATAACCATTTGCTATCAGTTATGGGATCGGACCCATCAGTCTTCCTCTATAAATAGAGGAAGACCCCCCCTAACCAAGGGGACGGAATCTCTCTTTTCTACAGAATAGAAAGACATCCTTTTACAGTATTTTTCTCCAATCAAAATTCACAGTTCTTCTTGTATTCAAAAGCATTCGTATACTGAGAAGCATCATTCACAGAGGACGTAGCATTTGTTTGGCGAACCTCTCTAAATTGTGGTGTCATTAATTCTATACCGTTTTCATTTATTTCATTATGTTCATATCGGGTTGTTTTTATGAATTTCATTACAATTTTCAGGGGCCCAATACATTTTAATTTATCGATATTGACTAACTCCGGTTAAAAATTTGACAGTAGATATCCAGCATCTACAATAGTCAATTCCATTAAAGTTGAGAGTGAAATGTATGTATATTAGCTGATCTCGTGAAACACGTTCAAACCTGATAGATAAGCATAAACGCCAATCCTGCCAACAATTTGCATGTGTAAAAATTTTTGACAGCGCAACTTTGATGCCCAATGTTCTGTGTGTACATAGACACATTTCTTCTTAAAGCATCTCCAATAAAGTGCTAAATTGACATGTCATATGGTATATTTTTGTCATTAAGTACATCTAATGTCAAATTTAATATTTGATTCTTATTAGTTTGTGTCTTAATTTTTTCATCTAGTCATTAATATATTTACATTTTCAAATTATTCAAATTTCAAATTAAAAAAATATATTCAAATACTAATTGAATGGCACCTTACTTATAATAATTCACTAGTATTATAAACCCGGATTATGATTCTTTTTGACGAAACCCTCATTTTTATCCTTACCGTCCTTTAACGCCTATGGTCTGAACAAAGCCCCTCCCTTAAAAAAAATAATAAATAAATTGGATCCTTTTTTTTTTACCTTCCTTTTTTTTTTTTTTTTCAATGCTTATTTCCTCTAAAATTATATTCTTTTCACTTTGGCTCCCATTTTCTTTGGCTTTTTCTTTAAATTTATGTTATTTTTAGTTATATTTAATTAATTGAAATACTTTTCTTGTTGCCTTTTGCTTTCTCTTCAAAAATTATTGTTCCAATTTGCCCTATCAATTATTTTTTCTCATTTTGATTCTATTACAACAAATTTTTTTTTCATGTGTATCTCTACTTAAACTTCCTTTTTTTTTTAATGTATTCTTATTGCATATTTCCTAATTGGCACACTAAAATCATATTTCTCAATTGTTTATTTTTTAGAAACATAATAAATAGAGAGGCGGAGCTAATTCCTTCACTCAAATCTGTAAATATAAAAATAAGGAGAAAAATTAAAATATGAAAATTCAATTGCTATTATCTAAATTAAAGTAGATAAGCGCGGTGGAAATGCATGACTAGAAAGGTTGTTTTCTTTCACTAAAAAACAAAAAAGAAGCTAAATTAAAGTAGATAATTTTGTTACCAGCCAATCTTGCCGGAACATCGAGGGGTACTCTTCGGAACTGCTTCCTAAGAAACCTAAACTCGCCCCACAAAATAAATAGTTTGACAGGATGTAGTTAAAATTGTTACCTTCATGATCGACAAATAAAGTTCGGCGCTTTAATTTGATAATATTGTGAACTCATCTTATGTTTGATCACTCTAGTGTTGAGTACAATTAAAACACCTGTGTATTTTTGAAATATATTGAATTTATCTTTTGAGAATATGCTTTTCAATAAGAAAATAATTTCTATTAATTTTTGGCCAATAATTGAGTCATCATAATTTTGAATAATTAAGTGATTCGCATTCTTCTTTTTTTTTTTTTTTTTTTTTTGCGTTCTTCTGGGCACGTTCAATTTTTCTCCTTTCATAATTTGTAGTTATTAATATGGAATTGGTGTGGAATTGAGTTCTAAAGGGAGTTTTTGGGGATGTTCATGCTTTTGTTGATACTGGGTGTCCCTTCTTATCGTTTGAAAAGGGTATATATATATATATATATATATATATATATATATATATATTGTGTGCCTCGACCCAGCTTTTAATTATCGATGTACGATGATTACAAGTCAATTTTTCAAATAGACGTTTTTGTATTTGTCGTGATCAATATATTTTAGCATTTAATTTTCATCCAACCAAATATTGACATTTCTAGGTATCGGACAGGATGGTGAATACTGTGGAGCAAGTTTCGAGGACCATGGCATGTTTCCCTAGGATTCAAATGATGTTGCACACAGAGTGAACATGGGCCGTTGAGATTGTGTGATTATGGCTGTTTGAGCCGCATGATGAAATTAATGAATTTTTGGGCTATTAAAAATACCCACTTCCCCTCTTTTCTTCATGCCTAGCTTCTTCATTTTGAAATTCCAAAAGCTTCTCTCTCTCTCTTCAATTGCCGTTTCTTTGAAGCTCCATTGCTGAGGTAAGCTCCCATTTTCTTCTTCTTCTTCTTCTTCTTCTTCTTTTTTTTTTTTATTTTAAATTTTGCTTTGATTTGTAGAGATTAGGCTCGAAATCTTTTGTGGTTACGATTTGGGGTAGAATTTGCCAAAACCCATAGGATTTGTGTGTGTCGTTCTTCATAGGGAGAGAGAGTCTCAGTCCAAAATTGATTTTGGTTTTTGCTTTTCTTAGGGAAAAAAGAACAAACTATGAAGAAGAAAAAGAAATCAAAAGAGTTTTCAAATGTACCTAGGATGGAGAAAATTATGGTGATGTTGAGCAGCGCGATTCCAGTGGGTGAATCGAGTGATGTCGACTCAAGTTGGTGTCGCTGCTATGAGCCATCGATGAGTCCGACAAAGGAATCCGTTGATAGTAGCGAAGAAGAGGTCGATGGGCCTAACAAGAGGTTTGTCGACTTGGGATATCTCAAGTAAAATCCAGCCTCGAACTTATTGGTCGAGGAAATAAAGTCGTGCCATGATAGATTTGGGATTTTAGAAGGAATCAAGCTTCGAATTCGCAACTCAACTGAGCGAGCGGATAGCCCCGAGTGGGTTGGCTTGCTCTGTACGAGTTATCGTTGCTTTTGGGGATAAGATTCCCACTGCTGGAGTTGGCCTCCGAGTTTCTTTAGTACTATGGGATAGTGATCAGTCAATTGATGCCAAACACATGAAGAGTGTTGGACGGGATGTCTGCTTTAGGGTCTCAAGCCGAAATAGAACCATCGGTGGCGGATCTCCTGTGCTTGTACTCACTAAAACAGAATTCGTTATCTAAGGGAAGGCTCATCTTGGCATAAAGGAAGAAGAATAATCTTTCCTTTGACGAGATCTGGTTGGCTGACCATTTTTCAAAGAACTGATACGCCATGATCCGTGGCTTGATCAATGCTCCAAGCTGTTCTTAGATCTCTCCGATGGTTTGGGGTCAGCCTGATAAGTGTCTTTCCTTCCTGGAGTTGATTTGATGCTTTGTTACTTCTACTAACTTTGCATGCAGAGTGTTTGTTGAACAAGCTTCTGAAGTTGACTCTAGATGTTCGAAGTCGGATCGCCAAGTTTTGGGCTACCAATTCTGCGCCTACAGCTCCTCGAGTTGCTACAAGGACTCGCTCTACTTCTGCTGCTGAAATTATGTCAAGTATGTTTTCTCTTACCTTTCTTGTTCTATTTTGGTGTTGATTGGTTGGCACATCAACTCAACTTTTTGCTTGTGGTCTTTCCATCTCTGAAGGTGAAGAAGGAATTCATGTTGCACGAAAAGGTGATGGAGAGGATTACCAAGCCTTCGGCTTCCAAGAGCAAGGTCAAAGTTGACTCAAGGAAATTGGCCACCGAACCAATTGACCTTGATGTTGGTTCTCCAAAGTCATTGTTGGGAAGAGGATAAAGTTTTCTTTGGAAACTAATAAAAAACAGAGAAAAGAAATAACTTTGTTCTGAATTACTCTCATACTTCATTAAATTCAACAGGGAGCCTACATATAGGCTTACAAAAGAAACTAGCTTTACTCCACTATCTCAACTACATAGCTATAAAGTAGGCAAGTGAACAACTTTCTATAACCACTAAACATATCAGTTAGAAATAATAAACAAACTTCCTAGATTCTAGGACTTATTGACACAAAACGTGTACCCACTACTTTTGAATCATTCTTCAACACTCCCCCTTGATTCAAAATTGCAAACACCAAGACTTGATCTGAAGTAAACGAACTTATCTCTTGGAAGTGATTTTGTCAGAATATCCGCCACCTGTACATGTGTACTGCAGTGTCTCAGCACAATTTCTTTACTTGCAACCAGGTTTCGAATGAAGTGTAAGCGAGTATCGATATGCTTAGTCCTCCCATGGAAAGTTGGATTTTTTGTCATTGCAATCGTTGCCTTGTTATCACAAAAAATATCCGTCACACCTTCTTGCTTTTGGTGAAGATCTGCAAGAATTCTTCTAAGCCCAATTGCTTGACAGGCTGCTGAAGTTGCTGCAATGTACTCTGCTTCTGAAGAAGATAATGCTGTTGTAACCTGCTTCTTTGAACTTCAAGAGATTGCTCCTGACCCAAGATTGAAAACATTAGCTGAGGTGCTCTTTCGATCATCCAATGAACTCGCCCAGTCACTGTCGGTGAACCCGTAGAGGCTGAAGTTCGAGACTTGAGTATACCAAATCCCATAATTTGCGGTTCCAGCAACATAGCGTAAGACCCTTTTTGCTGCTCTAAAATGATGCTTTGTGGGATTTTGCATGAACCTGGAAATTACACCAACAGAGAAAGCAATTTCTGGTCTAGTATGAGTCAAATAAATCAAACCTCCAACTAAGCTCCTGAAATTCTTTGCATTAGCCTCCTCTGTACCATCTTCAAGTTGCAACTTCTCATTCATATTCATGGGCGTAACAGCTGATTTGCAATTGAGTAAACTGAACCTTTTGAGAAGATCTATTGCGTATTTTCTTTGTGAGATAAAAATCCCATCAATTCCTTGCTTCACCTCAAGGCCAAGAAAATAATGCAATAAACCCATGTCTGACATCTCAAATTTCTTCATCATGTTAGATTTAAAATCAGCCACAAGAAAATCAGAGGAGCTCATATATATAATGTCATCAACATAAAGGCAAACAATGATAACATCATCTCTACCTTGTTTTTTCACGTAAAGGGTGGGCTCATTTTCACTTCTTGTGAAGTCATTTTGACGAAAGTAGCCATCAATCTTGCTATACCATGCCCGTGGAGCTTGTTTTAACCCATAGAGTGCCTTTCTCAACTTGTACACCTTGGCCTCCTTGCCTTCGATTACGAACCCTTCAGGTTGAGTGACATAAACTTCTTCTTGCAAGTCTCCATTCAGAAACGCAGACTTGACATCGAATTGATAAACAGGCCAATGTAGTTGTGCAGCCAATGCTAAGACAACTCTCACAGTTTCAAATCAAGCTACCGGAGAAAAAGTTTCTTCGAAATCAATACCTTGCTGTTGCGAATATCCTTTAGCCACAAGCCGAGCCTTGTGCCTTTGAACGGTTCCATTAGCATGATATTTTGTTTTGAACACCCACTTGAGACCAACTGCATTCTTGCCTTCAGGTAGATCCACCATCTCCCATGTTTCATTCTTCTGGATCGCCATTAACTCTTCTTTCATTGCATTCCGCCATTCTTCCTTTGTTGCTGCTTCTTCAAAGGTTGTAGGATCTGTAACAAAAAGAGCAAATTGACAAGATTCATAGATCTCTCTCAAAGATCTAAACTTTGCAGGAGGCATTTCATCAGAAGATTCCTGTAAAGAGGATGAGCTGCTACTTCTTGAAGTTGATGGTGAGAAAGCTGGTGACCCGAAAAGAGTAGGAGATTTTGCAGTTGTTGAAGTCTCGCTCTCCGTTGAGATCTGAACTTGAGTCTCTTCATTTTTTTTATTCCAATTCCAACTCGCATCTTCATCAAAAACTACATCTCTCCTTATAATTAATTTGCACTAAGAGGATTATATAACCGATATGCTTTGGATTGATTACAATATCCAACAAAAATGCATTTTTCAGATTTCTCCTCAAGCTTTTGACGAACTTGAGAACTTATCAAAGCATAGGCAATACAACCAAAGATCCTTAAGTGGCTTACCGATGGTCTTCTACCTCGCCATGCCTCATATGATGTTTGATTTAAGACAGCCCTTGTCGGAGAAATGTTCAACAAGTAGAAGGATGTTGCCACTGCTTCAACCCAAAAGAGATTCGGAAGTCCTCTAGCATTTAGCAAGCTTTTAGCCATTTCTACAACCGTTCGATTCTTCCGTTCTGCTACTCCATTTTGCTCCGGTGTATAAGGTGCCGTCAACTCTCTGTGAATGCCATGCTCTTCACAAAAACAGTTAAATTCTTTAGATAAAAAACTCACCACCTCGATCCGTGTGGAGAGTCTTTATTAAAGTACCTTTATGCTTTTCCACAAGTACCTTAAATTTCTTGAAATTCTCAAAAGTCTCCGACTTGTTTGTTAGAAAATAAACCAAGCTCATTCGACTACAGTCATCGGTAAAGAGCAAAAAATACTTACTCCCACCAAGTGACGTAGTTCTCATAGGCCCACATAAGTCAGCATGAATTAGCTCAAGACATTCAGAAGCTCTCCAAGATTGTCCACTTGGAAAAGGCTTTCTTGTCTGTTTTCCATAAATGCACCCTTCACATAAATCAAGAGAGCTAATTTGAGGTAATCCAAGGACCATACCTTTCTGACTTAAAAGCTGCAAGCCTTTGATATTGAGATGCCCATATCTCAAATGCCACATCTTGGATTCATTCTTCTCACTGGCAATAAGAGCTTGATTTTCCACGTTAGAGATTCTAAGTGGAAACATCTTGTTTTCTGTCATTTGCACACTGACAATGGACTGCCCAGACTCTTTGTCATTAATAACACATGCTCCGTTGTCAAACAAAATTGTATAACCACCCATCATCAGCTGCCCAACACTTAATAAACTATGCACTAGATTAGGAACAAAGAAAACATTGTAAAGTAGTTTTACTTTACCATGGCTAGTCTTCACAGCAACGGTGCCCTTGCCTTCAACTAAAATCTGCTTGTTATCTCCAAGTCTGACTTGCATCTTTTGTGATTCATCAAGCTCTTTAAATAGTGATTTATTGCCAGTCATGTGGTTCGAACATCCACTATCCAAAAACCAAACATCATGTTGAACTTCGTTAGAATGAGAGTGAACCATAAATAACTTACTTTCCTCATTTTCTTCTTCCACATAATTTGCTTGTGAGCTTTGCCTACAATTTGCCTTCACATGCCCAAACTTTTTGCAATTGTAGCACTGAACAGAGCTTTTGTTCCATTTTTGGTCCCCAACGAACTGCCTCTCTTGTCCATCAGAACGACCTCTTCCTCTGCCTCTGCCACGTCCTCTACCACGAGAGCCTCCTCTTCCACGTCCTCTTCCAGCAAAGTCTTCCTTTTTTTCTGTCTCCGCCTTCACTTGAAAAGCTTGAAATGCCTTTTCTTCATTCTTCTCAGCTGATCTGTTGCGCCTTGCCTCATGAGCTTGCAAAAAACCCATTAGTTCATCAAAGGAAAAAACAGAGAGATCCTTAGTCTCCTCAATTGCAGTTACTATATAATCATATTTTGGAGTCAGGCTTCGTAGAACTTTGGGAACAATAATTGCATCAGTAATTTTTTCTCCATAAGACCTCATTTGACTAACAATTGAAATTACTCTGGACAAAAATTCTTGCAACATTTCATTGCCCTTCATAGCAAGGTTTCAAACTCATTTATGAGAGTCTGAAGTTTTACTGCTATTACCTTTGAAGAGCCTCAGAATTCTTTCTGCAATGTTTCCCATGCCTCCTTTGAAGTGGTGGCTATTGCAATTCTTGAGAAAATCGTGTCAGCAACTGCTTGTTGAAGGATGAACAATGCTTTTGAATCTTTCTTCCTGTTCTCCCTTAACCGACTTTCATCAACATCCACGTCGTCATAGCCGCACTCTACCAAATCCCAAAGGTCTTGAGATATGAATAGAGTCTTCATTTTGATACTCCAGAACTCATAGCACTCTCCTTTGAAAATTGGAATGAGAGGTTGAGAAACGCTCATGGTACTTCCATTGACTGCCATTGTCTTCCACTCAACTCAATGTGTTTAGCACTCACCGAGACACTCACTAGGACACTTTATTTGCTCTGATACCAAATTTGTTGGGAAGAGGATAAAGTTTTCTTTGGAAACTACACTACTACAAAATTGGGATTCCACGACTGTCCTTCAACGACCGTTTTTTAAAAAACCGTCGTCGAAAAAACTCAAAAACACGGAGCGGAAAATCATTTCCGAAAACCGTCGTGGAAGCGCAAGCTTCCACGACGGTTACACAAAACCGTCGTGGAAGAATCCGATTCCACGACGGTTTTGTGTACCCGTCGTGGAAGAAACGGCTTCCACGACGGTTCAGTTAGAACCGTCGTGGAAGCTGCAGCTTCCACGACGGTTTATAAAACCGTCGTGGAATCCGGCCGCTTCCACGACGGTTTTGTGTAACCGTCGTGCAAGCGGCCGGAGTCCACGACGGTTTTAACTGAACCGTCGTGGAAGCGGCCCAATGCTTCCACGACTGTTTTAACTGAACCGTCGTGGTAACGAGTTTTCCACGACGGTTTTGTCTTGACTGTCGTTGAATTTTCTGGCTTCCACGACCGTTTTTTTAGAAACCGTCGTGGAATCTTACTTTTTTAAACCAAACGCCCAGAGTTGTTTTCTTTCAGTTTTTCACTTCACACATATCCCAAAATAGTTTTCGAGATTGCAGTTTCGTTTTCAGTACGCCAATATATCGCTCTCTCTCTCTGTAAGTAATCAATAACGAACATTTTAAATCTGCTGTTGTATGTGTTTAATGTATATATGTTGTGGGATCAATGTAGAGTAATTGTGCAATGGATGTTAAATTAAGTCATCATCAGTACATGTTAATTTTGCCCCATATTTAGACTTAATTATATTATGGCTTTACATGGTGTTTTTTGAAGATTTCCTTCGATTCTTAATTGTTGATCTATTAATGAGCCGGTGTTAATTAATGAATATGATATACAGTACTTTCACTTTTAAATAAGTATTGTAATTTTTGGTTATTTAGGAGTTGCAAACATCATGGATAGGAAGTGGATGTGGTTTGATAGATTGTCTAAAGCATATGAAGCTGGTGTTGAAGAATTTTGTCGTTTGCCAAAGCTCACATACAAGCTGATAAGATTCCGTGTCCGTGTCAAATATGTGGTAATCATCGATCTCATTCCATTGATGATGTTAGAGGGCATTTGCGTGCTTATGGGATTATTTGTTCTTACCAAACATGGTATCTACATGGCGAAGATTTTTTCGATATTAAATATACATCGACGAGTAGTAAAGGTAAAGAGCCTATTGTTGAGGAAGACGTTCGCGATGATATGGTCAATATGATAAATGATTTGGAAGAAAACTTTGTGAACCGGCCGGAGTTATTTGAGGCAATGATTAATGATGCCGAAACACCTTTGTATACCGGGTGTACAAAATTTACGAAATTAGGGGCATTGGTTAAATTATGGAATCTGAAAGCGTCGGGAGGGTGGACGAATTCTAGTTTCACGGCTCTTTTAGAATTTCTAAAAGATGTTCTACCGGATGATAATAAAGTGCCACCTAGTATGTACGAGGCGAAGAAGACGTTGAGTACTTTGGGAATGAAATATGAAAAGATACATGCTTGTCCAAATGATTGTGTTCTTTACCGGAAAGAATTTGAAGATTTAGATGAATGTCCGGTTTGTAACGAGTCAAGATGGAAGAAGGGCAAGATGCCATCGCCTGGTAGGAAAGGAGTGCCGGTTAAGGTATTATGGTATATTCCACCGGGTCCGCGTTTACGTCGTTTATTCCGTAATGCCGAGCATGCTAAGAAATTGACATGGCACCATGATAACCGTATTGACGATGGCAAACTTAGGCATCCGGCCGACGCACCACAATGGAAGACTTTTGATGACAATCATCCAGATTTTAGTGCGGAGCCAAGGAATTTACGTCTCGGTTTGTCGACAGACGGAATGAACCCACATAGCAACATGAGTAGTCGGCATAGTACCTGGCCAGTCATATTAGTCAATTACAATCTCCCTCCAGAATTGTGTATGAAGCGGAAGTTCTTGATGTTGACATTACTAATCTCAGGCCCTCAACAACCGGGGAATGACATTGATGTGTACTTGGCACCATTAATCGATGACCTAAAAACCTTGTGGGAAGATGGTTTACAAGTTAGAGATTCTCACCGTCAAGACACGTTCAATGTTCGTGCAATGTTGATTTGGTCAATTAATGACTTTCCTGCACTTGGCAATCTATCTGGTTATTCTGTGAAGAGTTCTATAGGTTGTCCAGTATGTATGAAGGACACATCTTCCATCCGGTTGAAGCATGGTAAGAAAACCGTTTTCCTTGGTCACAGGAGATTCTTGCCAAGAGGACATCGCTACCGCAAACAAAAGAAGGCTTTTGATGGTAATACCGAAGAAAGACCCCCTCCTCGGATTTTGTCTGGCGAAGATGTATTCGAGATGGTTAAAGATGTGAAAGTAGTATTAGGAAAGAGAAAACGTAAGGCTCCAGTGGTCGATGGACCTTGGAAGAAGAAGTCCATCTTCTATGAACTTCCATATTGGAAGTCACTATATGTTCGTCATTGCTTAGATGTTATGCATATTGAGAAAAACATTTGTGAATCGATCGTGGGCACGTTGCTTGACATTCCAAACAAAAGTAAAGATGGTGAAAAGGCACGGTTAGATCTTGAAGAGATGAAGATTAGACCAAATTTGCTCCCCGACAAAAGATCGACTGGCACATATTTACCTCCGGCAAAACACACGTTATCTAGACAAGAAAAGAGAAAGCTTTGTGAATGGCTTGCATCCGTAAAAGTGCCAAGTGGATACTCTTCCAACTTCAAACGATTGGTGTCGATGAAGGATTTGAGGCTAATTGGAATGAAAACACATGATTGTCATATCTTGATGCAACAGTTATTACCCCTTGCATTGCGGGGAGTTTTAACGAAAGATGTGAGATATGCAATTACGAAGTTATGCTCATTTTTCAATGTAATCTGCTCAAAGGTCATCGATCCACTTATGCTAGATTCGCTACAATCAGAATTGGTGCTGACTTTGTGCTTGCTTGAGAAGTATTTCCCACCATCCTTTTTTGATATAATGATCCACCTAACTGTCCACTTGGTTCGAGAAGTTAAGCTATGCGGACCGGTCCATTTGAGGTGGATGTATCCTTTCGAAAGGTACATGAAGGTTTTGAAGGGTTATGTGAAGAACCGAAATAGGCCGGAGGGATGTATAGTGGAAAACTACATAGCCGAGGAATCAGTTGAATTTTGCTCTGAGTATTTGTCCAACGCAGACCCAATAGGGTTGCCAAAGAGCGGGCTATTTACGTCGAAAGGACTATCCGTCGGCGTTCATTCACCAGTTAATCAAGACGAATGGGAAAAAGCTTGTCTTTATGTTTTGCACAATGCTAAGGAGGTGGAGCCTTTTATTGAGGTTCATATGACGGAAGTACGAGATGCAAATGGAAGAAAAACAAGGTCTGAGAAGTGGATTCAAGATGAGCACAACCGGACATTTCGGGAGTGGATAAGAAAATATTTGCATATGCAGGGTGGCCATTCAAAAGACTTAATTAAGCTTGCGAGAGGACCGTCATCAATAGTCACAAAATATACATCCTATTTTGTCAATGGCTACACCTTCTACACTCGTGGAAGAGATGAGAAGCATCCCGTCCAAAATAGTGGTGTCAGCCTTCGTGCCGAGTCTTTGCATATTTCATCAGCAAAAGATAAGAACCCGATTTACGGTTCCATGAACTACTTTGGGTTCATTGAAGATATATGGGAACTTGATTATTGCGGCTTACGGATAGCACTCTTTAAATGCAAGTGGGCGGACAATAATTTTGTTAAAATTGATAGGGACGGCGTGACAGTGGTGGACTTTAGGCGGTTGGGATACAAAAATGATCCCTTCATTATGGCTTCGCAAGCGGTACAAGTCTTTTTCACAACGGACCCCGACAATTTAGAGTTATCTTTAGTTGTGCCAATGAAGCCAAAAATGATCGGGGATGGCCAAGAAGACGTTGAAGATTGCAGCGACATTCCATCATTCACAAACGGATTGCCACCAATTGAGGAGCTTGATGATTTTGACGATGATGCCTCACACTTGCTTCGTTTAGATATAGAGTGGACACGTGTTGAGAAGACCAGAAAAAAGAAAAAAAAAAGGACATTAATGTTTTGTAATTTCCCGACGTATATATTTGATAAGTTGTTCATATATCTGTTTTTTGTATGCTTTATTGTTAAACGAAATAAGAACATATTATGTATATATGTAGATGTGCAGGTTTATGCATGGTTTTCAGGTGTCGCTGCCCATGGACTTATTACTAATGGTCAAAAATAATTTTTTTTGTTTTAATAAATTTACTTTTTGATTCCACGACGGTTTTCTTGAGAAACCGTCGTGGTATCTAATATACCACGACGGTTTTCATGAGAAACCGTCGTGGTATATAAGATACCACGACGGTTTCTCAAGAAAACCGTCGTGGTAATTTTTTTAAATTTCTGAAAATTTTTTTGTTTAAAATTCTATATTTTTAAAAAATTTGAAAAATTGATACCACGACGGTTTTCCGGTGAAACCGTCGTGGTATCTAAGAAACCACGACGGTTTTCTTGAGAAACCGTCGTGGTATATTAGATACCACGACGGTTTCTCAAGAAAACCGTCGTGGTAATTTTTTTAAATTTTCGAAAATTTTTTTGTTTAAAATTCTCTATTTTTAAAAAAATTTGAAAAAATTGATACCACGACGGTTTATGAAAACCGTCGTGGTATCTATGAAACCACGACGGTTTCTATAAACCGTCGTGGTTTCATGATACCACGACGGTTTTCATAAACCGTCGTGGTATCAATTTTTTCAAATTTTTTTAAAAATAGAGAATTTAAAAAAAAAAATTTCAATAAAAAATAAAATTTCGATACCACGACTGTGTATTTCAAGAAACCGTCGTTGTTTTGACAAAATTTGAAAATTTTTTAAATTTCAAGATTTCGCGGAAACCGTTCGCGCATATATTATTACGATTCTATTTGCCACAAATAGTTGAATTTAATCAAACTGTGAACTTCTATTTTGCTCCATTTCTCTCTCTTTTTCCCCAATTCTCTCTAGCTTTGGCTTCCTTCTCCATTATCTCTCCCTCCAAGTTCGCCCCCTCCCTCGCCGCCCTCGCCCACGCCCTCGCCTCCCCGCGCTCTCGCCGGCACACGGCCTCGCCCCCCGCCCACAGCCTCGCCCACCCGCACTCGCCCTCACCCGCCCGCCCACGGCCTCGCACGCCCTCGCCCCCCCGCGCCCTCGCCCCCACTCGCCCTCGCCGGCCCACGGCCTCGCCCCCCTGCCCAAGGACTCGGCCCCCCGCCCACGGCCTCGCCCACCCGCACTCGCCCTCGCCCGCCCGCCCACGGCCTCGCACGCCCTCGCCCCCCCGCGCCCTCGCCCCCACTCGCCCTCGCCGGCCCACGGCCTCGCCCCCCCGCCCAAGGACTCGCCCCCCCGCGCACGGACTCGGCCCCCCGCCCACGGCCTCGCCCACCCGCACTCGCCCTCGCCCGCCCGCCCACGGCCTCGGACGCCCACGTCGGCCCACGCCCGTACCAACACTTGACCTCTTGGTAAGTGGACGGAACTTTTTTACCGAAGGAAAATTTGTGGATGTGTATTTGCTTGATTATAGTCAAAATTTATGTGCATAGTACATGTTCGATAAAACAGCGACATTTAATAGAATTAGATAAATATGAGATTAAATTGCTTGGGTTATGTGCGGATTTGTCAATTATCGGGACAAATTAGTCATCGTATGTTAACGCAACGCATATAAGATATTTGACATAATGCCTTGATTTGTAGAACTAGTTTTATTTTGGTTGTAATTTGTTTGGTTGAGATACGGATTTGACATTTAGCCGAGGAAAAAAACGCGATTTTGTGACGTAGATATGTTAGCATATTTCTTCCTTTCGATAACATCCTTTTATAATTGGGTTGTCAATTATTTCCGTAATTAAGTTACGGATTTGGTTACCTAAACTTATTTAGGCCGAATTATTGAAGGGTTTCGTTTGATACTTATGCGTTTTGGTGGCATGATTTGATTATGGTTTGATGACAAATAATGTTTGTTTTTTACTAGGTATCGGTGGGGAGTTGCGTAAGATCGATTTAAAATGTCACAAGATCACGAAGAGGAATGCTCAACACAAACGCATGTGCAAAAACCACGACGAACCATCTCACCTAAATTCAATCCTGATGAAGATGGTAAACGAAGAGCAACTCTTATGAGAAGAGTACACCATGTTAGGACAAGGGGAGAACGTATTGCAGTTTCGTTTGACGAAAAAGGGCAACCATTAGGAAAGGAAGGAGATGAATTACAGAGTTGGATCGGCGTGCTAGCTCGAGAGCACATACCAATTTGGATAGCTGACTTTAGAAGTGCCGATTTGGCCCCAAGGAAAGAAAGAGTGTGGGTGGAAATCGTAACTTCTTTCACCGTGGAGCTATCGTTTAAAAAACAAGCATTAAAGTGTTGTGCAGAGTCAGCGAAAAATTTTAGATATGATCTTTACCAAACTTTTGTCAGAGATCATATTGATGAAGAAACCATATGGCAACGACCACCTAAAGTAGCTCACAATTACCCCACCATAAGCGAGGAGGATTGGGAAAAATTCATTGAGTATCGACGGACCCCGGAATTCAAAAGACTATCCGAACAAGGAAGTGAGATAAGAAAGAAGAGCAAATACGGATCAACCGGTGGCCGGGACGGATATAGGAAACGTGACCAAGCTCATGTATGTTCCGTAGTTGGAATTTCTTGATAAATGGTTGAACTTCGAATTTTAAAATTTTATTTACTAACGATAATTATCCCACTGCAGTTCGAGAAGACGGGAAAATGGGCAGAGCGGCATACTAGGTGGCTGGACATGCGCAGCAAACCCGATGGAGCGTTCAAGAATGAAGCATTTAAATCTATTGCCGGAACAATAGTAAGATTTCGAATCCACTTACAATATATTTATCCCGTACACTCATTTATGATTAAGAGTTAATAAAGTATAATTTAATTGTTACAGGATGACTTCTGTGAACAAGAGACACAAGGGAGTTTCGAATCTGTGGGTACAAATGACATTTTGACGAATGCATTAGGCAATGCCGAGCACTCGGGGAGGATTCGGGGTCAATCTAAGTTTGTCAAGCAGGCGCAATACTTCAAT
This sequence comes from Ficus hispida, assembly GCA_025413025.1. Taxonomy (NCBI): domain Eukaryota; kingdom Viridiplantae; phylum Streptophyta; class Magnoliopsida; order Rosales; family Moraceae; genus Ficus; species Ficus hispida. The sequence goes on from CM046374.1 coordinate 12,518,111, forward strand.
TTTGTGCAAACACCAAGGGAGAGTCCTGAAGTAGAGAGGATGAAACAGAAGATCGCCGCATTGGAAAGAACCGTACAGCAACTTTGTGCGACGCACGGTGTCAACCGGGGGACTATGGATGAGGAGATGACCGCACCAACTGTTGATCAACACAATAGCGTCAAGTCTAGTTGCACGCTTAATGAAAGAGAAGTTAGGCCGTCGGCTCCGAAGCCCATGCCGAATGAAAGTAAGGAATGCCAACTATTTATTCCTGATTTAGTTAATGGAGGAGATGTGCTTGTTGCAAACGGTAGGGCATACATGGACTGTGTTCCTACTGACACAGTCCATGGGATTCCTTTAGGTGAGGAGAATGTAAGGGTGACAATTACAGTGCCAAAAATAAAACGTGCACTCCTACCTAATCCGACAAACGAAGCCACGTTCGTTGAAGAAGCTGTTGGTGGGTTTGTTGCTTGGCCTAAGAGATTAGTCGTAGTTCAACCAAGTTTGAGCCAGGCAAGTAAAGGCCCCAGCCATGCTCCTCATATAGAAGATCAGGGAAGCAAACGAACAAAAAAGAGAGCAGGGAGGCAGAAATTACAGTCACAACCGGAGGTACAACAACAACCGGAACAAGAAGAACTACCTTCGTTCGACTTTAATGAAATTCCCTGCGAATTAAGACCTTTGGCCTTTTACGCACAAAGTTGCATGCGTGACGGTACCCAAATAATGTGCCCACTACAACAGTCCGTCATTGGCGATGACATGCCAATATATATTGGGTATGAAGATGTTTACCATTTCATAACATTTAAAGAAATTAGTGCAAACAGCATAATGGTATACATAAGGTAATATATTTATCCTTAACCGAACATTATTATATATAATCCTTAAGCTTATATATGTAGTGTTTGCGTAACAAGTGAGCCGAATTATTTTGCAGATACTTAGCGGATGGCTGTGCAAGAACAGGTATGGATCAACGGTTCGAGTTTATTTCTCCAGTCCTTGTCTCACCAGTTCAACAAAATGTAGATCGTGTTGCCTACGTTCGAGAGAGGGCCGAATACATTGTACGGATATTAAGAAACGCACCAAAAGGAAAGCGGTTTCTAATGCCATATAACAGCGGCCAACATTGGATCTTAGCGGTTATTGATCCGTGGGATGACTCAGTCATGTATTTTAATCCTCTAGCAAACGAACCGGGTGATGATTTTAAAGACCTAATTACGACGTAAGTATTCTTTGATGTTCATATGTATATCTGCTTATAGATAAAATGATTGTTCTTGTAATTGGTTTCAATGTGTTGAAATGGTAGGGCACTTAACGATTGGAAATTGTTGGTGGGAAGAGGAATAAAACAGCGACGCAACTGTCAAACGTTGATTGATACTGTTCGATGTCCAGTACAGGAAGGTTATGTTGAGTGTGGTTATTTTGTGTTAGCTTTCATGCGAGAAATAACCTTATCTGTTGATGGATTAGCCTTGCTTCAAAGGAAGGATTTTTATACTGATGCTGACATGATCTTAGTTAGGCAGGAGTGGGCTTCATTTGTCATGCGGTTTATACAATATTTGACTGCAAACAATAAATAAATAACTTTTTTACTTTCTTCATATTGATTGTTGTAAATTATAAATTACAGGTAATCATAGATTATTTGAGGAAATATCTTTGCATGTTTTAATAATATCGTATTAAAACAGGGGCTTTGCCACCCGTGAATAAAGAAACGAACAGAAGCCAAAAACGTCGACTTTTTTTTTTTACCAAAAAAAAAAAAAAAAAAAATTCATTACAAACCACGACGGTTTCGACAAACCGTCGTGGTTACAAAGAAACCACGACGGTTTAAAGAAAACCGTCGTGGTTTTCTGAGAAACCACGACGGTTTCCCCTTGAAACCGTCGTGGTTTCTAATGAAACCACGACGGTTTTCTCTAGAAACCGTCGTGGTTTCACCAGGAAACCACGACGGTTTCATCGGAAAACCGTCGTGGTTTCACAAGTAAACCACGACGGTTTCACCGGAAAACCGTCGTGGTTTCCCGCTAAAACCACGACGGTTTCCCCTTGAAACCGTCGTGGTTTCCATGTGAAACCACGACGGTTTTCCGATGAAACCGTCGTGGTTTCCTTGTGAAACCACGACGGTTTTCCGCTGAAACCGTCGTGGTTTTCCATGAAACCACGACGGTTTTCCGGTGAAACCGTCGTGGTTTCCCTTGAAACCACGACGGTTTTCCGGCGAAACCGTCGTGGTTTCCCAATCAACCACGACGGTTTCTAGAAAAAACCGTCGTGGTTGATATGTTTACCACGACGGTTTTTTGAGAAACCGTCGTGGTATTTTCTGCAATATCGATTCTACAGTTTTTATTTTTCGTATTACACGACGGTTCAAAAACCGTCGTGGAATCTCAAAAGATTCCACGACTGAGGATTACACGACGGTTAAAAAACCGTCGTGGAAATTTTACCACGACGGTTAAAAACCGTCGTGGAATCTTCATTCTGTAGTAGTGCTAATAAAAAACAGAGAAAAGAAATAACTTTGTTCTGAATTACTCTCATACTTCATTAAATTCAACAGGGGCCTATATATAGGCTTACAAAAAAACTAGCTTTACTCCACTATCTCAACTACATAGCTATAAAGTAGACATGTGAACAACTTTCTATAACCACTAAACATATCAGTTAGAAATAATAAATAAACTTCCTAGATTCTAGGACTTATTAACACAAAACGTGTACCCACTACTTTTGAATCATTCTTCAACAGTCATCTTCCATCATTCGTCCACTGAAAAGGAAACGAGGTAGGGCCGTTCCATATGAGTTAATGCTTGCTGACACGGTGTCTATTTAGAAGGACTTGGAGGCTGCTTCTACACTCAGCTCGGGGTTGCTCACCCAAGCTGCTTTGGACTTGCTTGTGGGCCTTGATCCAAACGAGTTGGTTAAGACATTTAGTGGCTATTCAGTTTAGGTGAATGACTCGGTTGCTTGAGTTGTTGTTCCTTTGATTGACTTGTTGATTCTGCTGATGCTTGCTGCACTGATGTTGCAGAATATGTAGCTTGGTCTTGTTCTTGCTTATCTCTTTGCTTCCTTCAAGAGTATTCAAGCGAAAAAGGATCTTAAGATCATCGGGCTACAAGAGAAACTTGCGACCAAGGAGAAAGCTATGAAAGAGCTAAAAAGGAAGCTTGTAGACAGAGAGTCATCCTCGAAGGTGAAAATTTAGTAGATCCAGCAACTCGAAAGGAGGCGAGTGACCAGTATGCTGTTGACTACTCGCGGGCTAATCTCATATCGCTCTGTACATTTCGTGATGGCCAACTCGTCCTTGCCAAGGCTGAGGCGGAAATTGCTAAGCTCGCTGACTTCATGTTCAATGTGGAGGAGGAGGAAGAGCCTAAGCAAGCTAATAGTGAGGTTGCTGGAGTATCGGGTCAACTGAAGAAGGATACTATAGAGTCGACTCCTGAAGTAGAGTCGAAGAATGGTCAAGCTGATTAGCCTGTGTCTGATGAGTGATCTCATGTCGCAGCTTTCTCTTTTTTGATTTTGTCTGTGCTAACTTTACTATTTGTGGAGAAAAGACAATGTTTTGCCAACAAGTCGTGAATGACTCGGGCTATGTATTGTATTTTTGGTGCATTTTGGACATCTTTGACTTGATTCCTGCATGAATGACATTTGCAACAGGATAATAGATGATAGCATGTATATGAGTCACACAAGTAATAAAGTGATAAGTAAAATTGTCGATGCCACGAGAATTGTGTTTAATTTTAAGTTAATTACTAAAATTCATAAACACTAGGATTATTTGAATGATCAATTGAAAAAAAAAAAACAACAAAAATACAAATTTAAATAAATAAAGTAAACTAAAATGACCCAACAAAACCGAATGAATAAAAAGACACAAGCAAGGTTACGTTCTAGGGAATTTATTTCAGTCTACTATTCCTATGCTTATTCGATTTAGCAAATGTTAATAAACTTCATCCAATTCATTAATCAATGGCTTTAATCTAGCCTCATCATCTCCCTTAAGTATTAAATGAGATAATATGCATGAACATCTAAAACTGACATTCATATCAACTAAAATGCACAAATATTATTGAGATCAAGCCACAAATGCGATTACCCAAGTAGTACCGGCCCCCTGAACTCGATACTACTTAGGTGTGTATCTCAAATCTGACATATGAAATTCCCTTTCCCAAGTACCAATTCCACACATCAAAATCAACTAACTTATTTGGAAAATAAACTATAGGCATTAAGCATAGAGAACAGAAATGAATTCAAATGAGATTGGATTTTCAATTAACTAAATCATCAAAACATAGTTCAAGTACAGCTACATCAAACCATAGAACCAACAAACTAGTCAATACCCATGAATGAAAATAAACACAAAATTAGAGAAATCAAGGGTTCAAGCATCATCAAGTTATAAAAATAAAAGAGATAGAATATGAGAAGGAAAAAACTCATGGATGTTCCCACAATCTTTCAAGCTTTCCCCAAAATTCCACCTCTTCATCTTTATTCTTCAAATGCTATCTCCCTTAAAATTATTGAAAATCAAAACTAAAACCAAAAATAAAAACTAATTCCTAAACCTAAAAATCCTACACTACTATATTTTTGGCTTTTTTCTATTTTTCTATTTTTTTCTTTTTCTTTTTCTTTTTCATTTTCTCTTCTTATTTCTTCTTCTCGGTTTTTGGCCTTTGTTCCACGCCTCTCCCCAAATACCCCTCCTTTTTCTCAGCCCTCTTTTTTCGTTTCTTTTCTTTTCTTTTTCTCAGCAGATGCTACTGCATTGCTTTTGGTGCACCTTCAACCCGTGGCGACACTCAAACGAAGGGTTGGAGACCACTCGGATGCATGTCAGAGCTTGGCTGGGCAAAGACTTAGGCGTACGAGAGAACCACTGGAGGCGTGCGCACGGGAACCGGCAAGGCTGTGAGTGGGCCTGATGCACTTCTATTACTAACGTGCCCTGTTTGGCTGTGAATATTGTTCAGGTTCGGCAACTCTGAACAATAAAGTATTAAGCAATGTTTCAGTATTGGGTATAAGAAAATATAAACCATCTTCTAGATTTCCAGAACAACTATTCTCACCTTTTCTAGAAATAAAAAAGTTTTCATTATCAAAAGAAACCTTAAATAATTGTTCATTCAATCTGGAAACAAAAATCAAATTTCTCCAAATCTTGGAATAAAATAAACATCATTCAAAACAATAAATTTATTCCTAAATTGAAGTCTAACTTCTGCCACTGCTTTTACCGAAACCCTTGCACCATTTCCTAAGACCATCGTGTACTCCCCATCGGCAAGCTCCCTCGAAGAACTTAGACTTTACAGAGAACAACAAACATGATTAGTCGCTCTTGAATCAATTATCCAAGTTGAGAAATCATTCGCTACAAAACATGTTTCCAAGACAAGTAAATCATATTTACCTAGGTCTTTCTTCTTCAACTCGAGAAACTTCTTCCAGTTTCTCTTTCAATGTCCCGGCTTTTTGCAATGGAAACAATTTCCTTTGCTATTGGGATTGGAGTTGTTACCTTTGCCTTTATCTTCTTTCTTGTTCTTCTTGTTCTTTCCTTTGGGGTTTGCATTTCCAACATTCTTGTTCTTTTTTTCTTCTTGGGAGACTCGGCAACATTTGCTTCCCCTCCCTTTCCCAAATTAATGGATTCAAACTTTGTCAGCTCATTCGACAATTAAGTGAGGTTGAATGCCATATATCATTCATAACAAAGTTGTTCTTTAACTGCTGGAAAGCCGGGGTAAGACTCTCTAGAATTATGCCCACTTGAGTACCCACATCAATCTGTGCCCCATTAAGCTTAGCTGCATGAAGATGATCAATCATATTGATCATCACATGTTGGCATACCGAAGTACCAGGCTTCATCTTGTCATGCATGAACAATTTCACTGCATCAAGACGGGCCTTGCCAAATGGTTGTCCAAATATCTCATCCAGTGACTGAATTATCTCATAAGCAGTGTCCATGTTCTCATGCTTCTTGCGAAGCATCTCATTCATGCCAACAAGTAGGTAACATTTAGCCTTTTTGTCGGCCTTGATCCACCTAGTATAAGCTTCTTGTGCGGCACGATTAGCATTGGCGGAAGGTTGTGGAGGACACTCCCAATTGATAAATGTTATTCAAAATCTACCATATTTTTAACATTAAATAACTACAGTTGATTTTGATCAAAATGTATTTGACAATTTTAATTACATCTTTTTGAGTGTAACCCATCGTTTTAAATTCCATAGACTTGACTTTAAAGTGCCGCCATAGGGTAGGTCACATTAGAAATACATTAAGAAATCCTATCCCAAGGAGGCCAACCTTGGAAGGACGGAATCAAAGCATCTCGAGTTCTCATTTGAATCTCACGGTGTTGTACCCATGATGGAGACCAATAAGTCATATTATCATATAACCCGCTCCCACTCATTATTTTGAAAAATATGTAGTTTTTCAAAGAAAACATCTCATGTTACATAATATTAGATAAATTCAAATAATTTGAATTTTTTCAAAAATAATAAAACATTTTATTTGCGAAAACAATTTTAGAAACTAAATGTATGCATATGTATGTCATGTTATAACAATATGGGTAGGCACTATTCTATCTAATTTGGCATGTTATATGCATGGACATATCATAACCATTATCACATAATGAATATCAAAATATGCAATCAAAATTGAAACGGAAACATTGGCTGGGTCCCTTGCATATATTTAAATTACAACCCATAAAGAAAATTAAATAATCCTAAAAAATATATAATCTTCTTCATCTTGTAATTTCTCCGTCATCGTATGCAAAATTTTGGAATGTTATGAGCTCCGCTTAGACGTCGGGGATCTTATCGCAAGTGGGGCCAAAAGCCCAAAACAACTTTAGGCCCAAAGGCCTGCCGGGCTACAAATATGTTGCAGCCCCAACAGCTTGGGCCTGCTTGGGGGGCCAGCCCCAGCCACTGGGTGCTCCTGCGTCCATCTTAGGGTGCTACAGCACCCAAGCCCCATGCTTGTGCCGAGGTTGGGCGCGGTAGCCCCAGCGGCTATAGTTCCGAACACCGCACGCCTCCACGCGCGGTGGCCATTCTGGCGGTGCGCGGATTGACGAATCCGGGCGTGACTTCCAAATTCCAAGAATTACAATAAATAAAATTTACAATAAATCATATTATACAATTTTTGATCTAATAAAAATTAAAATAAAATTACAACAACGGATTCATGAAAGACAAAGTTAATCAAAGAAGTTCATTTTTGTTTTAATTTTTTTATCTTGGACTTTCATGAAAGAAAATGTTAATCCAGTTGAAAATTTTCTACTTTTTTTTTTGTTATAACAATTTTCCCTTAAAAGAGTAGAAAATTTGATGCCTGGTTATATCTGATGCTTCGAACTCGATTCCTTTGTTTGTTTCTCTGTTTAATAAATAGTTGAGTGACAAATAAAAATACCTACATATTTTTTAAATAAACTGAATTAGACCACAATAGAATTTATTCTTCTGTAAATATTCGATTAAATAAGAAATAAATTCTATAAACTGTTGACTAATAATGGATTAACCTTAATCCTGAATAATTAATACAGTCACATTCATTTATTGTATATTTCGATTTGTCAATACATGGGTAAGATTCTCTCAATCTTTAAATACTCGACATCTTGGAGATATACACTCACTTTTCAATTTTCCCACCAAAGTAGCAATTAATACTCAGTTAATATGATGCAATGGTTCGGATTAATAAGAAACAAAGTTAATCAAAGATATTAATGCATATCTTGAAAATTTGATATCTACTCTTAAATTTAAATCTATTATCCTATGTCACTATCTCATTCGCTGTCCTCCTAATAAATTATTTGTTGATGGTTAAATCTGTAGTCTCCTAAGAGATAAGCCTCACGAAATATTTTAAATACAAATGTTTGATTTCTTGTATATAGACTTGAAAATGAGCAAAGCTGATCTATACGTATTAATGAGAGTTTCTCAGACGTTTTTTTAGCCTCTCAGAACTGTAAAAAAACACGCAAAGTACTGTTTCCTATGCAGAATGAGGAAGCGCCACATTCGCCCTCGCTGCAGCAAGTGGGCGATTTCAATAGTGTACGGAATTTGGAATTAAGGGTCCGTTTAGAGGGATTTTTGGAGATGAAGTTTTATCGTTGAGACTTTTAGAATTGAGATGAGTTTTGGAAATGTGAGTTTGAGATAAAAAAATTTTGGAAAAAAAAGTTATTTTGGAGTTTTGTATTTAGTAGAACAATATTCAGGAAAAAAAAAATAGTGAAATAGTAAATTTTTCGAAATGACTTTTGTAAACCCAAAACTCCCCCAAATGCCCAGTTACAAACTAGAAGGTATTCCACCGTTTGAAAAAGTGCCCCCAAACAGGATCTAAATGTCTAATTGTTTAAACTTACAGATCCTTATGGGTATATATACCAGGGTTGAATCCTTTTTTTGTCAAAACCTCGAATTTCTTATCTCTCATCTTTAGAATTAAGGTATCTATTGCCGAAAAGGATTGGAAGGAGTATTGAGAAAGACCAAGTTGTTTGAGAAGATTCAATCCAGTTCCCACAGTACACCAATTAATTCAGAGAGAAGAAAATAGTGAGGAAGATAGAGTGGTTAGGAATCCCAGATATCAATTTCAGTATATTGTTTTTGAAAATTTACTAGGAATAATGTAATTTATATAAAAAAAACAAATAATATGAAAACTGGTTTGTTGGTCCATCTCTCTTTCAATTGACTCATAATCAACTTAAATCACAAGATTTCATTCATGACACTATATTGTAAGAGTTGATCAACACCACTGTTATATCACTAGCTAGCGAGAAACTCACATTCCTTAAAATTCTTATAGCAATACCCAGTATTCACAGCTGTACAAAGAAATATATCATATTTTAAAACAAACTCTTCGAAGAGTTGCTAACTTCCCATATAAAAAGGTAGTAATTTAAATATGGGGGAAAGTTTGGTGAAAAGTATTAGCGACAACAGATTGATGATTTTTATGTGTTAGTATTTAAGAAGAAATATTGTTGAAATTGGAATTTGTTAGTATGAAATTAGAATTGGTGATTTGACTATGTCGAGGTTATGTTAGTTTTAAAATTGTGAATAGTTCTATACATATGTTCATGGTCATATTTACGTTAGTGAGAAAAGTTTAAAAATTACACAAAAATCGTTGATTTGAAATCACAATTACATTCGTTAGAAGTTTAGAAATTAAAATGGGTTTCTATAAGTTAGAAAACCATTAAGATAATTTATAAAAAACAAAAAAACAAAATTGTGAAATGTAAGTAATAGTGCTTGTATATATTCTAAGATTTTACGGTTCTGAATCCTGATTTTGGTTTTATAAAATCAATGATTAGTAAAATTGTCGCAAACCGTTTTCAAGATGTCAGATTTTGGATTTTTGAGGAAACAGAGTTTTTATGGGCAAAACTAGATTTGTCAACTAACAGGAAACTTTTAAATCTTTTAAAAACGAACAATTTTTGTAAGAAAGTTTTGTCAATATCTCAACGGTTTGAAAGGTACAAATTTTTAAAGGAAGTGAGAAAAATGGGGGGACTGAACAGCCATGGCACAGCCCAGCAGCGTTGGGCACTGCAGCACCCACGTCCAGGCACTGCAATGCTACCCTGCGACCCTGCCTGGGAATGTGCAGGGCCAACACCACTTAGCCCAGCACCACTGTGGTGCTGGCTAGGCACTGCCGCAGCGCTGCCTGGGGACAGCCATGGCGTTGCAGGGCTGGCCAATTTCCAAAAAAATAATAATAATAATAATAAGATTTAAAATGATTTTAAAGGAGTGTTTTATAAGACTAGAAAATGAGAAATTTTAAATTAGGCGATTTTAGGAGACACTTTAGTTTAGAAGAATTCAATATCTAAAAGATATGGAATACTGATTTTGATACAAAGTTAGGAAAATGGGTTAGAGATTTCTAGTCCAATTTTTATATTGTTAATTGATAAATTTTAGATTTTAAATTATGTGATTTTAGAGGTATTCTGTACTTTGAAAGAAATGAAATTTTAAATTATATAGTGTCAAAATAGTAATTTTGACACAAAGTTAGAAAAACGGAGAGAGATTTTCTAACCCAATTTTTACGTTGAAAAGAAATTAATTTACATGTCGAAGAGTATGGATTTTGAAAAATTTTAGAGTGTACAAAGATTTAAATTCTTTTATTCAAATTCTATAAAGTTAAATAGAATTATTTTTTAGGCTCAAAATACACCATAACCTTATAAGCATACGTAGTAAGAAATTACTATAAGACTTCCTGTACCGAAAAGATATTTAGATTAGTTTAAATCCAAGGGGTATTATGTTAATACTTGTCTCGGATCCATTTTCAGTTAGTAAGATTTAGACCACATAGTAGTTTAATTAAAGTGTGAAAAAGCTATGCACAAGGTTAATACAAATCCCGTCTACAATATGAAAATATTATTATTTTCAAACTATGCATGAGGCACTTGCCAGGAATATTTTGCCTATGTTCATAAAGTGATAATATGTATACTATGAATTACGTAATTGCCATGTTCTAAGTATGTACCATGATCTGTTATGATATGCCACAATCACGTATATGCCATATTTATGTTTATGCCATAGTTCAATAGTATGCCACATCTTCATTCTTGCCACATTTTTACTAGCATGCTATGTAAATGTTATACCTTACATTTATGCCATGATTTTATATTTATGTCTTGGATTACTGTATCATCTTATTGCATCATGACTAAAGGAACGTAAGTCTTAGACCTAGTCTTTGATTTTAAGTTGGAGTATGATATTAGGTATATTAGAATTCAGTTATGTTAAAGACTATGATTAATTCAAGACAATTTAAGGTGCCATACTAACCTCCCTTTAGATAAAGGAGGATTATATTTACAATATGATCTAAACTATTCTAGTTTATTAGGGACCTTGTAAACCCTAGCTTCCTGTTGATTGCACATACCTGGTACGTAACATATATGTGCCCACATATAAGTAAAATAAGGAACATGAGGTTGAAGATGATGAACAAGTGAAGGCGGCTTGGATAGTAATAGCCAGCTCATGATTGTAACATCACGATGCATCTGGACAGTCATCCACCAGTACCTTGCGTCCTTTTTGAGTGCGAAGGAAGTACAGAGAACTTTTTCCTGTTCCGATATATATATATATATATATATATATATATATGCATATAAACACACTTGTATGGCATGAATGTCGATAAATTTCCCAATCCAATAACAGGAAAAAAAAAAAAAAGGAAATTGAAAAAAAAATTCTCCAATATCTTCACCTTTTTCTTTCTTGCTCTTCAAGTAATTTCAATCTTTCCAAGTTCTTCTCATGGCGGTCAAAGAGAAACGTCTCTTCCTGGTCTCCCTCACGTACCGTTTGCTTTATTTCGTTAACTTCAACATCATAACAAAACTTCTCTTCCTTTCCTATCTCAAACCACAACTCACCGGATGCAAATTTCAAAGGAAAAATCTTCTCTCGCCTCCTAATATAATAATCTTTCTTAAAGAAAGTCAACGAAATAACGGCTGTGATCTTTTGATCATGACCCCATTTGTAGTACTCTCCATATTGATCATGATCTTGTTTCTCTAGCTCCATGACTTGAAGAAAATCCGAGGTCATGTTTCCGACGGCAAGGCGATTTTCCCAAAAGAACAAACAAGGCCTTACCAAATCTTGAAAGATGGTGTTGAGACACAAAGTGTTTTCCTCAAGAGAATCTCTTCTGAGGTCAAATGTCCGAACCCTTAAGTTCATTTATTGTCCGTTAATCGAAAACTCGAAGAAATGGATATTTTGTCGCCCCGATGTCGTAGATTTCTCCCCGACTCGTGCTCAAAAATTCAATCTTCTCCAATTTGTGTCCCTTCCGATTGTAAGAATGGCTAGGCAATTTTTAACCCGATTTTGCCTAAGGGGAACAAGACATTCGTGCAACAATTTCGCCTCGCCATTGGAATGGTTGTGATCGAACACCGAATTGTGATGCTCGGCCTTTTCTTGTGGAGTAGGGTTAGGCAGTTTTAGTACTATTTCATCGGTCGTCGGGTTCTTAACACGATACTCATCCGATCCGTCCCAATTGAAGTGTGCTCGCTCAACCACTAGACCGTCGTATTCTCCGACCACGAAAATGTTCGGTTTGGTCGAAATTCTGTCTCCGTTGTCCCGCACAATGTTCGGATCGGTCCTCGTCTTGTTGCTCAAATTTTTTATAGTGAAGTAGTCTTGTTTATCACCAACTCTGTTTACCACTTCTTTTGGCATTTTTTGCAGTACGTGCTTGACCAAATCGAGATCTTCCCCGTCTTGGACGGATAAATCCATCGTTGAAGTCCACTGAACGAGTTCATTTTCATCGACGGATTCGCCATTGTCCGCCATGTTTCGAACGGCGAGAATCTTTGTGTTGCTGAAAAAATCGAAAGGGAAACGGAATTAGAGAAAGAGCTTGAGAATAACAATGAACAAGATTCTCAAGAAAGTACTGTTACATTCAAGTAAAATAAAGAAAACGGAGTTTTAAAAAAAAAATTTAATTACGTACCAAGAAAGTAGATTAAACTAAGTGAAAATGAGCGGATAAAACGAACCTGAAATGGGATTTTTGGATAAAAGACTAGTGAAGCAGAAGAAGAAGAAGAAGAAGAAGAAGAAGAAACTATATTGGGACCAAGTAATGGAAAATGGAATGAGAAATTTTAGATTTGGATTTGTTTTTTAAAGAATGCTTTGGACAACTTTTTCAAGAGAATAATAAGTAAATAAAAATGAAAGAACGTGCCTGGTAACGTCCAAGTAGTTTTGTGTATATATTCTGTTTTTGTTTTACTGATCCCAAAGCGAAAACTCCTGGTTCGGATATATATATATATATATATACACACACATATATGTATTCGTATAATAGCTATCGGCATGTTTGGCTGCATGTATTGCATTGTAGAAGTTGTCTATTGAATTGTATTATATTATGTGATGTATTATCATAATCGTGTTATCATAGCACAATATGGTGTTTGGTGTGGTAAAATATTTTAGTGTTCATAATCTAATACAATATTTGGGATATTATAATAATACAATATTAAGGTCGATGTGAGCCTAGGGTCATGGGTCGGCACCAAACCCAACCCTAGTCACAAGCGACGACCTTGGCTCAGGCCCGAGCTTACCTCGACCCCAGGCCTAGACCGACTCCGTCCCAGTCCTCAAGCCTTGGCCAACCTAGACTATGTCCTTGGACTCCAGCTGACCCCAATCCCGTCATTGAATCCGGGCGAACCCCCTGTTATCATATTCGGATAGACCCAAACCTTAACCAACCTCACTCTATGCCCGGGCTAGCTTCAACCCGACTCCGACCCTAACCTTGTAGGCTGTAGCATGTATGGCATAACTTGATATAATACACTGAAAATATGTTGTAATAACAATATTGATGATATTAATTTACTATCTGAAATACTCTGTACACTTTATCTTAACAAATATTGTATTATTATAAAACAACAATGCTATGGTATAGTCCTTCAAATAAACATAATGGTTTTTAAACATTTTTGTCCCCAAAAATAACTTTGCCATCTTAAATTTTTAATTTTGATAATTTATCTCTTATTTATTTGTTCACTGTTGTAATATGTGGCTCATCTTAATAATTTTGGTCGAATTTGAGGGATTAAATTTTAACTTTCAATTGAACTTATCCTTTCCTTTTCAATTGGTATTTTTATTTATCTTCGTCTCTTTTCTTTCAAAAATTGAAATTTAGGGAAGTAAGAGAGTTATGTTAATGTTTTAGTTTAGATTTTGGAATTTTTTTAATCAAACATGCTTTTCCGTTTCTGATTTAACACAAACATCAATAAGATGGATCACATTGCATCATTCTTACACGTTAGTGGATGAATTGCCAAAAATAAAATTTTGGGGACAAGTTACCAGAAGTCCGAATTGTTTTGGCAAAATATTTATATATATACATATATGTATTTTTGGGTAAATTACTCATTTAGTCACTAAACTTTTAGCCTTATGCAACTTTAGACCTTGATCTCTTTTTTTTCGTAGTCAGAATGCTCTTAAACTTTTAAAATATTATTAAAATAGTCAATTTCACTACTAATTTGGTTAAAATATGGTGTTAACTATGAATTCCGTCTAAAAAATAAAGAAAATAACTATTGTAACAATATCTTAATTGTTTAGGTGCATTTCTTGTTCTTTTTGGAATGACCATAAACTATTAAAAACGTTACTATTGTACTATGTTCCGATAATTTTTTGACAGAATCCATGGTAATTTGGTGAAAAAATAATGCTAACTAACGGATTTTAAAAAAAATAATAATAATAAAAATAATATAAATGACTATTATATTAACGTTGTACTAGTTTAGGGACATTCCAATTACGAAAAAAAGATCAAAGACGAAAGTTGCACAAAGTTAAAAGTTAGGGACTAACCTAGGAATTTACCCTATATATACAAAGAGTAATTGGCCTAAATAGTCCCTGAACTTTTACAAAGGTGACGGTTTGGTCTCTATTCTTTTCTTTTTTTTCCCGAGAAGACTCTAAACTCTTGTTTTTTGTCACTATAGTCCTTTCCATCAAAATCCGTTAAATTTTTAATGGAATCTTATTGAAATAATTTTTGTTTATAATTAAATTACTAAATTACCCTCCCCTCTCTCACTCTCCCCCCTCGCCTCTCTCTTATTCGCCCAGCCCTCCCCCCTCTTCTTTTTCTCTCTCTCGGTCTGGCCCCTCCACCCCCGCCATCATTTGCCCCCTAACCCCCTTCATTTCTCTCGGTGTGGGCCCCCACCCTTGCCCCCATCCCTTCATTGTTCACCCCCCGTCGCTCCTCCCACAGTCGTTCGCCCCCCACCCACCTCCTTTCCCTGTCTCTCGATCTGGCCCCCCTTTCTACCACCGTTTGACACAAGCCCCTAACCCCTCCACCCCCCAACAAGACCTAGATCGGAGTTGCCCCCCTCCGTCTTGGCCATTGTCGAGCCCCCTCGCGCGAAATCACCGATCTGTTTCCCCCCATCTTTGTCGTTGTCGAGCCCCCCTGTCTTTGCCCTCATCTAGCTAGGCTCAAAAGCCATAACCAAACTGGGCCCCCACCCCCCCCCCCCCCCCCACCCCCGCTGCAGCCCAAGCATTCCGATCTGGTTTCCTCCCCCCGCCGCCGAGCTTGCCCTATCCCCAGAAGTTGGTCCCAGATCTGGGCTGTTTTGGTTTTGAGGAGAGAGAAAGAGATCGAGGAGGGAGGGAGGGAGGGAGGGAGATAGAAAGAGAGGACTTTGGCCTAGAGGAGAGAGAGAGAAGAGAGAGATTAAATTTTTTATTTTTTTAAAATTAATTATTAATATATTACTAAAATACCCTCTCAGTCTATTAGAAATTAACGGATTTTGACAAAAAGGACCATAACGGCCAAAAAATAAGAGTTTAGGATCATCTCGGCCAAAAAAAAAAAACAACGATCAAACCGTCACCTTTGCAAGAGTTCATGGATTATTTAGGTTAATTACTCATATATATATATATATATATATATATATATATTTGGTGCAGTTTCATAGCCACGTTCTTTAGCAATACAAACAAATCCCCTTTGTTTTTTTGAGAACAAGTGAAGATACACAGTTTTCATTGTCACTCTTGAGAATACTATTTTGATAATAGATAAAAGAGAGCTTGGCCAAACAAGCCCTAATAATCAGACTTTGGATGCCCCAAAAAAAAATAAAATGAAATAAAAAAAGAAAATATGTAAGATAAATGAAAGTTTTCATGATACCATAAAACCATAACAAAACAACCACCAAGTTCACAAACTTCTAAATAGTAAATAAAATCACCAAACGAACAAGAAGTTCCAAATCCAAAGGATAACTTAATTAAAGTTCTACTTAAACAAACAAAAACCAGGAAATGTAGTTTTGCTTCGGACTAACAAGCGATTGCAAATCGAACCATCCTCATGCTAGACCGTCCTGCCAGTTGCGAAGCTCATGCGAACTAGAATCAAATCTCGGGACCCATAACTCCATTACCTGTTCAAAAAATTCAAAGCAATGTCAAAAGTTATGAAGCAAAAAATGAGCTAAGCGCTGCCTGGTTCATCAAGATCTACCAATGTTACAAGAATAAATGATAGAATCGAAACAAGATTGTGAAGAACAAGATTTAAGGTGGTTTCAAGGACCCCATAGCCCCCCAAGGCACTCGGCCACTCAGTAAACAGACTACACACATAACCCTCCCAACAGCGACTCGTCCCCTTTTATACTCCCCGTTCCCTTACCAACTACTATCAGCGACGGGTCATAACGAAGAACCACTAGAGAGAGAAACAGCATAACCAAGAATTCAAGAGCCGGAAAACCAATAACCTCAACATTCATTCATAAACTATTCTCCGAATTGAAATTACAAGCTACCTTGCTTATAGACAAACTAAATAACAATTAAGAAAGCTGAATCAAAATGAACAACAAAGAAAAAATAACACTCGGTAAGGAAACTAACCCAATAACATAAATCTGTAATTAAATACAAATTAAGCTTTAAAATTAACTAAAGATATGATCAAGCCATTCACTCGGGTCGAACTAGAGGTATACTGCTCAATACGTGACAATATTTTCAAACTATTTCTGGCCAAAAAACTACTAATCATAGTTAAAAACATATAAAATGTAATCACGGGCTTCAAATAAAACTAGAATTGGATCAAAAATAAAATTTAATACTTACAGGGTAGAAGGCTTTCAGTATAAGAAAAGATAACAGGACAGTTCCTCCGAAAATTCTCTACGAAATCAAGTTCTATCCAAGTCCTGCGGCCGATATGATAGAGGAAATAATGCTCCGAAGTAATTATAAAGATCTCGTTCTTTAATCCCGCTGCAGCGTCAGTGTTTTCCATAGTTGAGTAGGGAATAAAATCGCTACATATCCTTTCCCAACAGTACTCGGTCTCATTTTTGTACTTGAGAAGCGATATAACCATGAACAGATCATCATCATAAATAGCAACCAGGCACAAGTGGGCATCCAGATTGACCAGGAAGGCGTGTGCGGTAACTTCCTCGGGAAGTTTGATGACTTGGAAATTTTCCTCCATGTCAACCGAAAGAATCGACCCTGCAATAGTGTGGTCATCTTCCGAAGGGAGAAACCAGTAGACTTTCCCACCGACAAATATGTTGTGAGACTTCATGGGACATTTTGGAACAGAACCAATGCCTCTCCAGACTCCAGTGCTCGGCGAGAACACTTCACACTCGGGAAGGGTGTCTTCAGAATCAGATTTGGGATGGAAAATCCGAAACACTTTGTAGTCGCTTGGTCTGAAGGCAACTCCAACTGTTGGCTCCTCTTCTGAGGAGCTACCCTCAGGAAGTAAATGGATTTTCCGAGTAGCGGGATTGCATATACGGATTTCCACTTTGGTCGTTTCAGGATCGGGACGCCAGGGACAATTTGTGAAGCAAACCAGGCCATTGTAAGAACAGATCATGCTAAGGAAAGAAAGATCTTCGCAGCGAGGAAGTGAGACCTTTTCCGTCAATATACCATCAGCGCTGACTAAGTACGCATCTGTATCATCGTCAACATATGGATAAAGAATAAAAGCAGGTTCAGATTTGGAAAGACTTAACTGCTTTTTTGTGAAACTCGGAGTGCGCATCACTTTACGCCACTGTTTGCAGACAGCCTTGAATTCTGAGATGCTTTTGACAGGAAACCTTAACAAAATGTTTTCAACGATCTCAGTTAAGGTTCCAACCTTATCACAATCGTCCTCTCTCAACTTGATATGCTTACCCCGAGTTCCATCCATCCTAACAGATTTTCGAGAGAAGCTTCTACCAGGTGAAATGAAGAAGAGATCAGAATTATTGTTTCAGAAAACAAGCATTCTAACACTAGGAAACAGCAGACACATTATTAACAAACTAACCGAACAAGGGAAAAGCAAGAGTCAGACAAAACAAACTAACGAAACGGCTATAGAAAAGAAAAAACGAGGAAAAGGAATGTTCACCGCGATTTTTGTTCCTTTACCAAATGGTCCTAAGACCTCCGATAAATCGTCCCGCTCAATCTCATTCAAAACATGCAATAACTTTTCCCTAGTAGTGTTTTGTTCTAGATTTGCTAAAAATTGCGAGAGACAAATCATTGATTTTTTCATTGCACAAAATTTTACTGAACATACTCAGATTCATTCGGACATACCAAAAAAAAAAAAAAAGTTCCAGATCTATCTAACAATATAAACACACATCATCTTATAGATAAATACCAAAGTAAAAACAAAATAGCTTTAGAACAATCTTACATGAGATTAAGAAAATATAACAATCGTTTTAGGATTCGTTATCTTGATACACGAGCCTGCAAAATCGGAACCCTTACCAAAATCTGGTATCCTAGTTTAGCACTACATAACATTTTTTTCAAATGTTTACATCCACAGAACATACACGAAAAAGTCTATTTTCCAAAAACACACCAATTTTGCTATCTACGGATGCAATCGGACACAAATTTTCATACTAGAAGTGCTTATATTTTGTCAACTATCATCCGCTAAATGTGTAGATGCTAGATGAAAAACTGAATAATGAAAAAACTATTAGAACGACGAAAGAAAAATCACAAAACAAGAAGGAACTCACCGAGCTATGAACCCCTCAGACGACCCTTCAGAGAGATTGGAAAATAAATCTTGAATAACGAAAAAGAAGAATTAGGAAGCATATAAAGCCCCTCAATGAACAGTAATGTATTCTACCCGAGAATCAAATCCTTTAGGCATTGCTACACGTGGACGGTGAAAAACAATCTGATGGGCGAGAATCACAAGGAAACAGACCGCGGCGTTTTAATTCCCCCCTTGCACACAGTAATGAGGTCTAGATTTGACATTATCCTGAATGGAAATTTTGTAATAAGTTTATTGCCTTGTCTGGAAGATAACAAAAATACCTACAGATTACAATGACACGCAAAAATTGTTTCATGCCTTTCACTAATACGACACACTGGTCGATGCAGAGTAACCGCCTGTCAAACGTAGGAGCAATAATAACAACGGAAGCTGAAAGGGTAAAACTCGTTTCCAGCGATATTATTTTTTCAATGTTTGGAATCTAAGTCATTCCAATGTTATTATTTTTTCCCTCGCCGGCACCAACATTTCCATTTCAACTGGCTCTAGGCCTCTTCGTTTTAAGGTTTTCAATATGTCAAAACATTTACTTTTTTTTTTTTTTTTTCCCTACTGAAATCCACACTAGTGCAATTCCCCTATAACTTTGTCGTGCCCAATTTTTTTTCTTTTAAAAAAACATCATACAAGTTTCCGAAATCTACTTGACCATAAAAGGGGAAACACAAACCAACAAGCTGTTCTCAAATCTAACTGATCTCTTTGATCATACAACGACTCATCTAAATTAGACTTTGTTCTTAAGTTTGGCCATGAAATTATAATAGCAGCATTTTTTTCATTTGGCCAAATGTTGCCGAAATCAATTTCCAACTAAAATCATAATTCAAAAAATGAATCATTTCGAAATAAACAAAACACCCGTTCGAGTTTGAGACCGGGCTTCCCCACTACCACCACCTCTTTTTCTATCTATTTAGCAGCCACAGATGAGATCCACACAGCACATCATAACTGAACTTCTCTCTACAATTTTAATACTGTACTCTCTAAGAAAAAAAAAAAAAAAAAAAGACATCTTTGGATAATTTTTAATTTTATCAGACACATTCAAAATAACTTTTATCTGACATTTCAGCTTAGAACCCATTTTCTATTTGTTTAACCCTAACCGCTTAACCAAATTCTTTAACAAATAAAAAAAATAACTAAAAAAAAAAGGGTATTTCTACAAAATTCAAATTCACATAATCTGTAACCATAAACATCAAGCAGCAGCAACTAAAGAAGGTGAAACAGAAAGACATGCAAACAAACAAAACATACATATAAACCATGAAAGCAAAACATAGGTCTATATATATATATATATATATATATACGCAAAACTATATATACATACGTATAATTTTTACCTGTGTGACTTTTCCAAATGGACATTCAAAGCAAAGAGCTGAAGCTGAAAAGCGAAAGCAGAGTGTTGGGGTTTAAGAATTTAATGGGTTTCATTTCTTTCAGGGTTTAATTGCACAAGAAAACTGTCGGAGCTGGAAGAGATCAGAGAATTACTGGAATCCTAAAATTTCACTTTAAAAACATTTTAAAGATCGAATCCCCATTTCCAGAAACTTTGTATTGGTTATGTAAAAAGGTTTATTTTCCGGGAAAGTTTACAGCTTGAACTGGGCTGGATTTTTTTTCTTGTTTCTCAAGAAACCGTGAGAAGGTAGCGTAAACAGAACGAGAGAAAATTGGGCACGCTGTTAAAGAAAAAGAGATAATTTAATTTAATTTTTATTTTTATTTTTTTGAAATGATAATTTATTTTATTTTCTCTTTGATGAAACGATTTGAGTTAAAATTTTTAAATTTGAGTTGATTAACTTTTTAAAAACTAGTTATAATTTTTGTTGACTTTTCAGAAAAAAAAAAAAAACAAAACTGATATAAAAATTTGAGCTTAAACTCATTCACAAAACGAATTAGGCTTTGTTTGGGGTTTAAACTGTACTTTTTTGTATTAGTTTCTGTCTTCTATGAAAAATCAATAAAATTTATAAATAGTTTTTGAAAAGTTAACCAACTCCAACTTAAAAATTTTATCCCCAATTAACTTACCAAATGAAGGCTTAGTTTGATTAAATGAGAGAATATGTGGTAAAACCCTTCTATATATCCTACCGTAGAGTTTCATCTAAGACCATTGAAATTTAATCCAATGAATAAGATTAAAAAGGTGTACCAAAACTAAAATAATATTGATCTATAGGATTGTAGCAAAAAATTAAAAAAATTTTTGAATTCCTTATTTTTATTAATTTTTTTAATTAAAATAAAAATCGATCTATAGATTATAGGTAGGAAGGCCACTAGTGGAAGGTCGTGTGGGGGAGGGGGGGGGGAGGAAGCTGATTTTGCTGACTAGCGATTTCTAGGCGAGGGGAAGGGCGACAGCCAATGAGGGCCGGGGAGGGAGGGTGGGGAGATTTTGCCATTTGGCGATTTCGAAGGCGAAAAGGGGGCGACGGCCAATTAGGCGCTCAGGGAGGGGGGCTTGGGGGGAAGTGGGTTCACTATGAGTCTCGCGATTCCGCAGGTGGGGGGGTCGCGGGTCTGGGTTTCCGCCGGTGGGGGGTGGGGGCAATTTCGCCTTCATCATCAAAAATGGAAGTTTCCAGCATAGGAGTCGCCGGTAAAAGGTTTGGGTTTTTTTTTATTTTTGCTTTGATTTTTTTTTTTTATTTCTCAACTATAATACTATGAACTAAGGTGCGTAATAGCTATCGTATACAAGTAAAATCTCAACCATTAAATTACATCGAATGGTCTATAAAATGAGTTCTATTTATAAGGTTTATAACTTTGGTTGTACCACAACTTTTTCTAAATTAAAGAAGGAATTTTTTTTAATAAAAAAAGGGAAAATTTTGTTAATTTGGAGGAATGCTGCAGTAGACCGTCTAGTACAAATATCATGTATTTATAGCCCTTGATTATATTTTAATAGTTATAATTTACAAACAAATGAGATTTATAGGTAAATGATTTTTTTAAGTTTTTTTTTTAACAAATGGTTGAAGTTTTTTAAAATTAGGAAATTTGATTTTTTTTTTTTTTATGATCAATCAGTTTTGTCAAATGAAGTGATTGATCACATAATTTTATTAATATGATCAATCAGTAATTGATCACATGATATAGCTAAATATAAATCATCAATTCTCACGTCAATTGATGATTAATTTATAAGACAAAAAATCAAATAAAAATAGCATCAGATCCTATCTCCTTTAACTCATATCGTCATGACCTCAATTCATGTGGGCCTCTTCGAATCTCTAGTGTCATTGTATTTGTTGCTTCTCAGATCATCATACTTGATAATGAATCAATTTTATTAAATGATCAATTAGTGATTGATCAAATAATATAGCTAATTATAAATCATCAATTTTCTAGTAAATTAGTAATTGATTATGATAAACTATTGATTTATAATAAATAAATAAATAATATGAAGTAAAAATCGCATCAGATCCCATCTCCTTCACCTCATGTTGTCGTGACCTCAGCTCATGTGGGCCTCTTTGAATCTCTAGTGTCATTGTTGTCGCTTCTCAGGTCACCGTACTCATTGATCGCAGAGACAACAGTCACAGATACAATACCAAAATCATAGGTTGGAGGTCACTTGAATTGCTGGGAACTTAGCCCATCTCAGACTCCTAATGAGTGGTCATTGGGACTTGGCTCCAACCCTACCTGCCATGAAGTTAGTGTTGAGAAAAGTGGGTATAAAAATGGAATATAATAGAGAAAATTAGAAGGGTTTGAGGTGTAAGAATTATTTCCTTAAGATTTTATTTGCCCCCACTATAAACAGTTTGCTATCGGGTGTTTTGGCAAATTACCTCCAAGATACAATAAACCTACGAATTTAATAAGTAGCAATCTTATTAAATTCCAGAGCAAGATATGAAATTAATATCAGAAACTGGAGTTTTATAGCCTTTGATATGCCTGTCCATGAAGCAATGCAACAGATATAACAATCGCACCTTTTGACCCAACAATCGCACCTTTTGACTTAACAATTGCAATAGATAAAATAATCGCACCTTTTAAATTAAAAGGTGCCTTTTCAGTCAAAAAACGTATATGTTTCAATAGACATACATGTTGGTTATCAGAATTAATTATGACCGTTAGATTGAAATAATTCAAATTAACAGTTTAAATTAAATCTGAAATTACTTAAATCCGACCGTTAGATCGTGCCCAATCAAATCAATGGTCCAGATTTAATTTGAAAAAAAAATACTACATTGAAAAAATGCAAAGTGCAAAGTGCACCCTAATAAGAGTCCAAAACGCCTAATCGCCCTTGTGTGGTGATGCATAGTAGTAGCATAGTCTCCACCATACATTAGTAATACTTACACATCATTTGTTTCATTTTATACTACTATGCTTGCTTGTGCTCTTCCAATGTGGGACTTTTGTTTTCACTACCCAATGGTAATGAGAGATATTACAATCTCTCTCACAATTAGTCGCTGCTCAGCTTGGGATCAAGATTTGCAGCATATACCCGATCTCTAGCATCTTTTGGTCGATGTCGAGCTCGTGCAGATTGATTAACTATAAAAATTGTTATCGGCATTTAAGCTAAAAATACACATCGACTATCTATTAAGCTGGGTGATAAAAAATAAAATAAAAATAAAAATAAAAAAAACCCTAACTTTCTAAATTTAAATATACAGAAATTAATATGATAATATGTCCATTTTTATATACATGCATAAACTTTTGATATATTTAATGATTTGATTCGTAAGTATTTAGATTGAAAATTTATATCACGGAGTATAGAATTGCTCTTATTTAAATGAAACATGACAAAGTTCTAGTACATGTAGGTTGTAGAGTTTTTTTTTTTTTTTTTTTAACTTTACGGAAATCTTGATCTTGGTATCAATTTCTTTACTTAATAAATATATCATTTCTCCATTTTTATGCCGAATAAATATGTTATTTATTTAATATTATTAGTTTTCCTTTTTAAAAATTATTTATTAATTTCATTTATCTAATATTTATTACTTTTATTCTTAAAAAAGAGGATAAATTACTCATTTAGTCCCTAAACTTGTACCTAAACTTTAAACCTTGTAAAGTTTAGTCTCTGGACTTTTTTTAATAGTCGGAATATCTCTAAACTTTTAAAATACTGCTACAATAGTCTTTTTTATCAATTTTTGGACAGAACATGTTAGTTATTTGGTCAAAAAATGGTACTAACCACGAGCCGTTAAAAAATTAATGGAAATGACTATTGTAGCAATATTTTTATTATTTATGATAATTCCATGCTATAAAAAGATAATTGAAAATATCCATAAAATATTAAAATGTTACACATTAGTCATTTCTAGTAATTTTTAAATCGAATACATTAGTAATTTAGTCAAAAAGTGATGCTAACTAACGGATTCTGTCAAAAAATTAACGTAAAAGACTATTGTAGTAACATTTTAAAGTTTAAGGGTAATCCAGCTACGAAAAAATGTTCATGGACTAAAATTACATAAAGTTAAAAGTTTAGGAATCAATCTAGTAATTTACTCTAAAAAAAATAATTTATTAGCTTTATTAAATTGAAAAAAAAAAACAAAAAAACAAAAACAAATAGAAGATCCTAATTCCTATTCCATGAACTTGAAAGGGAAAAATAAACCTTTCAAAAAAAAAAGAAAGGGAAAAATAAAAAGAAAATTCTCAAGTTAAAAACTTTAAAAACCAAGCTATTTTGAAGTCCACCAAACCTAGTCGTTGCAATCACTGCTAGAGGATGTTGTCGCTGAAGAATACGACAAGTACACCGGCCTGGATAGGACGATGATGAATCTAGACAAGTGATAAGATCAAAACTTGTTAAAAAATTAAAGAAATAAAGGGATTTATAGTTAAATAGTTTCTTTAAGAAGTTTTTTATTAAATGGTCCAAGTTTTTAAAAATTAATTAAAAAATATATTTTTTTTTCAAAATGATTAATCAATTTTCTTAAATAGTCAATCGGTGATTAACAACATAATAGTCAATCGATGATTGACTTACGGTCAATCATTGATTAATCATAACATAAATATCAAAATTTTATAGTCAATCACTGATTTATCAAATCTGAAAAATGACAAACAATTATTTTCTTAAATAAAAAAAAATTAGACCATCTATTATATTAAGTGATTAAAAAATGCCACATAGCCTAAGTTTTCGTAAGTAAATAGAGACATGCCTCTTGGTTTTTTGAAAAGACAAACTTACCCCTGGTTTTTTTTTTCTCTAAACATCCAAAAAAATATTTCTGTGATTCGAAATTCAATTGAAATGAAAAAAAAAAAAAAAAAAAAAAAAAAAACCCTTATGTCCATGAAGTCAAGCAATATGTAGAATTTACAAAATACTATGCATTTGACCACTCAAAAAAATTTAAAATACCAACATTTCTATCAATAAATTTAAAATTTTAACTTTATAAAAAAATCGAGCTCAACGAAGTTGGACACATGAATCGAACGTGGTCAACAAAATTCCATTGTGAAAGTCATTGTTGACAAGGGAGAGGAAATACAAATTCTCTGTATCGAGAGTAAGAAGTCGAGCTGATCATAACTGGACATTGCCTTCGTAACGTCACCAGTGAGCTTTTTGGTGGAAAGGTCGACGTGGTTCAAAACCAAAATTCTCTGAATGACGAAGAAAGTTTAAAAAAAAAAAAAAAGACCTTATGAGAGATTTTTTATTTTGCTTTATATAGTTTGAAAAATTATAGATAAAGGATTCTTAATTAAACTCTTTCAAAGTTCTTAAAGATTTTTTTCCCCATTTTTAAAAACTTGGGGGCAAATCTAATATTTTGCAACATAAAAAATCTTAGGAAATTTAGGTACTTTCCAAACTTAGTAGCTTATTGCCAAAAGGGTGTAGAAGTGTTTGAAGTTTAGAACTGTTTTCTCCCCATAACGTGTCCACAAGTCAACATTCTTTTGTGATTGTAAAAATAACTTAGCGATAATTTCACACATGATTTTATCATAATGAAGAGTTTGAATCCTCATCCCAATTCCTTAAAAAAAAAAATCAGAATTCTTTCAATACAAAGTTTACTAACCATTTTAGAACTACCATATATATATATATATATATATATATACACACACCGTATGTGTGTGTGTGGTGTATGAACTTATCATGATTTAGCATAAAAGAGGATACATTATCTAGAAGATCAATTACAATTCTCATCAGTAAAGTGCAGTGCATAAACATTACCATCATAAATAATCCTTTAACTCTGTTGATGCTAAGCTCCTAGTATTGAAATCCCACTTCCACCAATCAAAGCAACACAAAAATAGACATCTTCATTGTTAACATAGTTCACATATTTCCCATGAACACTGTTAATCAGCCCCATCAAAATGGTATATCATTGTAGCGAAACAAATAAAATCCCCGGCGGGCATTTCATAGCACAACTTAAGCCCTCGTAGCACATTCTCCGTTCTCCTTATCAGATTTAAAGAATTTTGAAACGCCCCAAATGCTTCCTTATAGGGATTCCTTCCATTGGGCAAATCTTGCTTGTTGATAAAAGATGTCACCGCCCCCAAGTCTATAAAATACACCTCTAGTGCCCTCTCGGTTGAGCTTGAATGTATCCGACGGAAACCCTAGTTTGTCCCAACCAATACTTATGTCCAACAAATTGAGGTAAAAGTATTAGTTGTTTGTAGAAGGCACAACAAACCTAGTGGTTTGAACATTACATAATGTGTGGGAATAGCACTTCCAAAAGTGAGCAAACTTGGCTGAGCCCATCCTTTGTCGTAAGGCACGACGCAATAAAGGAATCTATTTTGTATGAAATCGGCTAGTTGCATCACGAACGAATCAGGAGACCAAATCTGGCCCATGATCCCCGAGATTGAGGTGCCTTCGAACTCAAAATTCATGTTGTCGTTTGAGCAACCGAAGACTATGCCATCGATATCTTGAATAGTATCATCGTTCAACACAAACCGGAAGGTCTCCACAGAGGCAATGCCTTTTGTGGGACCATTGTTGCCACCATATCTGACG
This sequence comes from Ficus hispida, assembly GCA_025413025.1. Lineage (NCBI taxonomy): Eukaryota > Viridiplantae > Streptophyta > Magnoliopsida > Rosales > Moraceae > Ficus > Ficus hispida. The sequence goes on from CM046374.1 coordinate 12,545,134, forward strand.
TTGTAGACACACTTGTTGTTGATGCATTGATATTGTTTTTTAGGACCTTGTCAAGTTCCAGATTCAAAAATTTATTTCAATATATGTATATAAATGGCCAATTATGTGAACCTCAATAAATTACTTTTTTTTTTTTTTTTACTCACACTTAAACAGGATGTATCTTTTTCATATGTAAATTAAAGATATTTGTAAATAAAATAGAATAATATTACAAAAAGATATCAATAGTGTTCAACACTAAACAATAATAAAATGTAGATCCCACCTACAAGACTCCGTTATTGATACTCCAAGAATTTAAAAAAATGTGATGGCCAGAATTTAAGGGATTAAAAAATAACATATATTAAGAATGATAATCTTTTAGTTGGAGAACATAGAATTTTCATGTGCGTCTATCTTTCAACTAATTTTCTTTTTTTTTTTTTATAATGAGAAACACGATCTTATTCACATGCAAGTTAGCCTTTACAAACAGTAAAATGAACAAAGAAACCGAATCAAACCAAATGAACAAAGAAACCGAATCAAACCAATTAGAAATCAACTAATTGGAAACAAGCAAAACCAGCTAAACAACGGATTATAACCAAATTCCCTTAAAAAAAATAAAAAAATAAAAAAATAAAAAACTTAACAAACATCACCACTTTTAGGGTTTGTTTGGTATTCAAATTTAATTCTAACTAAACTGTACTTTTGCATATCAATTTTTGTCTTTTTTTAAAAAGTTAACAAAATTTATAACTAATTTTTGAAATGTCAACCAACTTCAACTTAAAAATTTCATCTCCAGCTGGCAAACCAAATACAAGCTTAGTTTTCGTAATATATATGCATCTACATATCTATACTCAGAAGTCATCATGATCTATAGTAATGATCATATGCATATTATCATAATGACTAGCAAGATACATATATATATATATATATATATATGTGTGTGTATGTGTGTGTGTGTGATCGCCTTACCATGACAAAGGAAGTGACTACAAGGAAGCTTCCAGTAATGTAACACCCCCTAGCCGGTTTAGCCTTGAACTAAAGCTAACTAGAACATGTCACTAAATCATATATTTATAAAATTTCACGATAACACAAAAACATAACATTGTAAATCCAAGATAGTCGTATGATAAGATTAATAAAAAAAAATATTTACAGAACTCTTCTCACAGTTTAATCAAAAAAATAGGAAGAGTCCATATTACAACTTTCCCATATTGTTAGTACTATTCAAAAAAAAACTGTGTAGTGTAGCCCGTAAAGTTCTTTGATAAGCGTTTTTCATGTAACATCTTTAGTTTAGTATGTACATGGGTTCTGTGACATCAGCTTCCCAAAAGAGGTTCAGCCTACCACTATGTTGCTTCCTCATTACTTCTCTTCCTCACCTGTACCATGAAACTTTAAAGTGAGCTAAAAGCCCAGTAAGCGGAACATAGTTAAACACAAAACATTTAAACTAAAATCAATATCTAAAATACAATTTTCAATGGATTTCAAATCTTGTTACAGCAAATAGAAATCCAACCCAATATTTAAAACATAACATGAAAACTCTTGAGATATGGCACAAATTGGGCTTAAGCTACAGAATCATTTACCATTCATTTCCTTTAGGTTTGGCCAAACACTTTCATTATTGTCATTGGGATTCCAAACATTGGTATTAGTCATGTCCCTTTCGGGACCCATCCGTGGGTATCAGTCAGTCCCAATGACCTATAAACATTCCATAGATATTCCCATCATTCCATAGGCCATATCTAAAACTTTGCAAAACTTTAAAACATTATAAACACATTATAAAAGCTTTCAACAAATCATACATTCCCTTAGCTTTCCTACTTGCAAACCATACCATTTCCAATAAAGGGAAACATTTGTCAAAAACCTTGAAATGCTATATCATATACTTTTTAAGTTTCAATGATACAGTAAGTAGAATTCCTACTTACCTCTTTAAAATTAAACTCCCGCAGAGAGATTGACTCCACCGTAGCGAGGAAGTTGATCGGGCTTGTCCTAAGATCCATGATCAAGTCCTTTTTTTTTTAAATATATTCAACCCATTACCAATCATATAAAATAGAAAAATATGCGTTATAATATCACCTTTCAACATTTTAAACCATTTAAGGTCCTTCGGAAAATTTTTAAGCACAAACAAAAATTTCTTCCTAGTGGCTGTCCACCAGTTTCCAGCTACAGGTCCCAATATTCAAAAATTCACCAAAAATCCGTTTTACAGCATTTTCATGTGAAATTTTGTGGACAGCATGCTTCATATGTCTACTTTAACTCCATAAAATTTCAGCTTCAAATACAGGGTATAGACAGAGAAACGAATTTTGGAACCCTAGTACCCTGTTTTACAAATTTCAGTCAAACATTTTCACGAACACCTCTTATGCCACTTCATAAAATACGTTAAAAACAGTAAAACTCTTTTAAAATCATACCTCACAATGTTTTACATCACCAATAACATGGAATCATCAAAAATCTTGAATTAAATCAGAAATTTCATATTTGGGTTCAAATCCAAGCATACAATCAACATATAGCATCTCAACTTAAAACCTCAAATTTCTAGCTTCGATTAGCTTCAAAATCCATTAAAAATCCTAATTTAAACTTATCTTAGATAGCTTATAAGATTTGGACTCCAAAAATGACGCCAAACCCCACCTTGAGCTCAACTAGCTTGAAAGAAAATGGTGTTTGTGTGGAAATCCAAAAATGGGTTTTGAGTTTTCTCTTTCTCTCTCTTTCTCTCTCTCTTGCTGCGCATCTTTCTACCTTGCCTACAAATGGTCGGTAGCAGCCCCAAATGAAGATATTCACAAAAAGAAAACTTGGATAACAAGGTGTATACATTCACCGAACCTTGATTAGCAAGGTTTATCCTATTGGATAACTATGATGTGACAACTAATGGATAGAGTTTATCCATAGTTATGATGTGATAACTAATAGATAGACATGACAAGTAGCAAAATAAATATTTAAAATATATTGCATAAAATACCCAAAAGAATTTAAAATTATGCTTGATCTTTGAAAATATATTTTCTTTGCAAAGAAGTCCACAGAAAAATTTTAATAAACATCATTTGAAGTATATTTTGTAACTTTAAATTACCATTCTTATACAAATAATTTCATGGACTAAGCACATCGATCAGCTTCACTTCCGGTGGTTGTCAACTCTCATCTGCACAGTTATTTTAGAAAATATAGTTAAATAATTTTTGTAACACATAAATTCTCAAAAAAAAACATTTCATATAAAGTGATTAACGTTACTACTAATAAGATGCTAAACATAATAGTTAAACTTAGTTATTTTAAATTAGTTAAGCTCGGCATTACAAGTAACTAGTAGAAGCTCCAGAATCGTAGCGGGAATTGGTCCTTGTTTAACACCTTATGCAAGGCATGCATTGCATCCAAATGAGGCCGTCGCCGGTGTCCATGAGGAGGAACTGGACATTCAATGGAGTCCCGAGGATCTTCTCAATGACGTAGTGGAACCCGAAAGGCAACAAACTCTTTCGAATCTTTTCGGGTTCTAACCCTGAACCCGATGAGCCATTGTTTCTAATTATGCTCTCGGGCGATGAAATTGAGTATTTAAGATACTGCTCTCTAGCTCTGCTGAAGTTGAAAAGCCTTTCCACTCATAGGGTTTTGTGTGAGGTTTCCTGGGTACAACGGTGACTCGGGGGAGTCTCTTGGGATGAGTTTTAGGCTAAACCCTACCTAACCCTAACCCAGTTGGTTTCGAAGAATAAGAGAAATGGAAATTATATGTTTGGAAGCTTGTTAGTAGAAGTGTCAAGTGTGAAGAACAAGAGATATTGTTGATAGAGAAGGAATTTCACGAAATTGAAAGTTAGCCATTTTGGTGTGCTGCTTGATCTCAAAATGAGTATGTGAAGGTTGGCTACACTTTTATAGAGGTTTTCTTTTTTTCTTTTTTGCTTTTTTAAGTATACATTTATAGAGGTTTTTAGAGAAAATCATGCCACATACCAATTCAAAGAGGAGGTTTTAGGATTTTTTTTTTCTTTAATAAATACTATTTTCCTGATATATAAAATACATAAATTAAAGTTGAATCGATATTATGATATAGTTAAATGTCGAATTACGTTAAATTATACCTGTAAATACAACGTGAGCCATTAATAGTGGGTGAAAACTTAAGTTTGAAAGATTGCTACTATCTCTCTCTTCTTTCTTTCTTTTTTTTTTTCCCCTCTCTCTCTCTCCGTCTCAAATATCAATATATTAGAATTTTCGTCGGCCTTTTTTGCTTCAACGGTGTTGCCGTTGGCGTCACGGGGGGGTGGGGATGATATTTAGTTTTATGGTAAATTGTAATTTCAAAGTATAGGTTTCAACTTTTTTTGGGGATGCATGTTTCCTCGAAAAGATAATTATTAACTATTGGAAACAAAATATTACTTCAGATATAATTTAGAAATTAGACACCAAATCGACGTCTCCATAAGAGCTCCTAAACAGGCCCTTATCCTACATTATTTAACTCTTAACTATTTTAGAAATATATTCATAAATATTTTTATAAAAATTATATGGCCGAAAGAACAAAATAGTATATTTGAAAAGAGTAATTATAACATAAAATTTTAAATATAATGATAAATAATTATCAAATTTATGATCAGATAATAAATTTAAAAAAAAAAACTCACCCTCTTTCCTCCTCTCTCACACTAACATAAAACTATTTAAATAAATTTATTGTTAAAAATTAACTGCAAATCCGATATTTTTTAGAAAATCCAAGATACGGATTTAACAGAAACATATGTTATAATCTATCATCTAAAAAAAAACGCTATAAATTTTAAAGGTATTTATAAAATATGCTATTTACAACAATTTTCCAAATATTATTTTGGACAAATTTCATATCTCTCCATCCTCCTGTCTCGGATATTTGACCCTTGTATCAAAATGCCTTCCGAACTTTAAAATGTAATATCTGTTCCCTCTTAAACTTTGGAATTGTTTCGAATTTGCCCCTTATGTTAATTCACTGACAGAAAAAGATAGGTGTCAATATCTCATATGAGAACATTAAAGTAAATGATGTTAAATGATAAATTTACCCCCTATCGTAAGGATGAATAAATAAAACAAAACAATTTAAAGGCTAATTTAGTGGTTAAAAATAATATTAATTTAAACAAAAAAATTAAAATATTTTCTCCTCTCTCTCTCTCTCTCTCTCCTTTGTAAATTGCAGGACTATTGCCGCGAGGTTGAGGATCCGTATGCTAGGCTGGATCACATTGAGTTTTGAGTCATGGGTTTTGTTGGCTATGTTTTTAATTTTTAATTTTCTTTTTGAATTTTTGGAGATGCAAATTCTAGCTCAAATTTTCGGAAAAGACTACTTCCTTGCTCATATTAATTGAATCTTCTATGGCAAGCAATTGTGGAAAATGGGGTTGGAACATTCTAGTTCTAGAATTTATTTTGTAACAGGAAATTGCATTCGGCTCTAACTTGGGGCATTCAACAACACCATAAAAAGTGTACTGATTTACGATTAAACTGTCTACAAGCTTTAAAAAAGAGTTGCTTCGTTTGGCCTACGGTTTAACAGTCTTTTTATTAGTTAATTAACGAAGGAGGTAAATTTGAAAAAATTCTAAATTTCTAGAGGAACGAATTTTATATTTTAAAATTTTTAAGAAATATTTTGATATAAGCGTTAAAGGAAAATTAAAAATTTGTCGTATTATTTACTTCTTTAGAAAGTAGTGAGCCCACCATATCGAATTCCAAATCTTTCCTAAGCACACAAGTTTGTTGACGGTCAGCACATAGAGACTCAGACACATAGAGCGGCCACGGACTTCAACTGCAAATATAAACAAAAAGTCTCTTCTTTCTCCACCTTTTTTCACTTCCCACCGAATTTGGAGTCGGACTTCGGGGGGTTTTGCTGTGCATTTGTCTTCGCCTCCATTCAACACGTGTACATTCGCTTCACTGTTTCTCTCTCTCTCTCCTCTTTCTCTCTCTTCTGGTAACTGTTACTAAACTACCACTGCTACAAAACCACTTTCCTACAAATTCATTCACTCTCACTGTTCCCCGGAAAAAAATAATAAAAAAAAAAAAACTGCCCGAGAAAATCTGTGGCGAACTCGGATCGAATTTTCTCTGTGAATTTCTCTCAGTTTTGTGTGGAAAGATGCTTGTGAATCACTTGCTTCTCGAGGAGCCTATACGCATGGCTTCCATTTTGGAGCCTTCTAAGCTCGTGAGTTGCTCTCTCTCTCTCTCTCTCTCCTCTCTCTCTCTCTCCGATTTAGTCTTGGTTTTTGAGCGATGATCGAGTTTTTCTTGCTGTTTCGTATCTCCTTCTTTGGGTAGGTTTTTGTGATCGAACTTTGAGATTTGAGCTCTGCGGTTGGTTTCTGGGGGGGAAAAAAATGCGGGAAGAAGGAAGGGATTTGGAGAGAAAATGTTTGGAAAGTGAGAATAATGTTGAGTTTGTATGAGTATGTTGTGTTCAAATTTTGAAATGTTGAATTTTCATTTTAATGACAAGAAGTAGGCTTCTTTTTTTTTTTTTTTTCCTTCAAAATTTTTCTGCCAATTTAACCAAAACAGAAATTTTCCTCAAAAAAAGAGAGAAAGAAAAAAAAAAAAAAAAAGGTTACGAGGTTTTCTAGATATTTTCGGTGATTTTTGAACTGTTACCTGGTACTTACTTTGGCAAGAATTTGGTAGGATTGTTTGAATTTGTGGCTGATCAGCTCTGATGTTGGCTGGATTGATTCTGCAGACAGTATTTCCTGCAATGACGAAGATAGTTGGAACACTCGGTCCGAAATCGCGGTCTGTCGAGATCATTTCGGATTGCCTGAAGGCAGGAATGTCTGGTACAGAGCTACCTTTATCAATTGTTGTCTATGATTTAACTGTTAGAGTTTATAGTTACTCGTATCTCCCTCATGAGTGTTTAGTAATCAGTAAAAGTGCAAAAAGAATTGGGATCTATGGGGAAAATGGCATTTTTTTAAGCATATATATATATATAGATATATATATATATAGATATATATATATTTTTATAGATTTCCCTAGTTTTAGGAAAATGAGCGTTTTCTTAACCTTACGCATCAATCAACATTTTAATAGTCACCGGCCATTTTCGTAAAATGAAAGTTTCGCTATCTTTTTGAACCTAGTGTCCAAAGCTGCCCATCTATCTAGTTTTGCCAAACGGCGGAAAGAATATATATTCTCCCCGTCACGTACTTTATTTTTTTGTGGTTTCAAGATATATGTGTGTGTGTAACAGTCCTTGAGTTTTTAATCATTTATATGGGCTGTTGAGAAGAAGTTTTGATGTACTTTTCTGTCACTTTCTATCAAATAAAAAGCAGGGTATTCTACTGTTGTTATTTGGATGTTCGTTTTGGTTTTCGTTTTCCTCGGAACTGAACAAATTAAGAAGATAATGGTTACAGAGTTGGTATTTCTTCACTTCAGTTGAACTCATATCATTATGTATGACAGAATTGAATTTGATAAGTGTCCATCTATGAGTTTACTCGTTGTTAATTGTCTTTTTCTTGTTCCCCGAACGTTAGTGGGAAGGTTTGATTTTTCGTGGGGCGATAATGAGTATCACCAAGAGACACTGGAAAATTTGAAGGCAGCAATCAAGAACACCAAGAAGCTGTGCGCAGTAAGCATGTTGTTCAGACGCTGTGATTTTTTTTAAAAATCTTTTATTCATTGTATCTCTTTTCTTCCTGTATATATTTAATTGGTTAGTTAGTCTTTCGAGCTAGTGTAATAAAAAACTAAGACTTGGTTATTTTATTTTAACATAAAGTTAAAATTTTTTTATTGCACTTTCAACCGTCAAAACTCACGTGCTCATAATTCATACAGATATTAGATTCCGTTTTAAAATTTTAACAACAGTTATCAGTTGTATTAATATTTTTTTAGACTTGAAATTTAGGTGGTAGATGGTCAAAATTTTTATTGATCAGGTCAAATTTATCAATCACAATAAGAAGTTGTGGCAACAACACAAATAACCCGAAATTTAATATTTATCAGTTGTTATAGTTTTTCTTTAAACTTCAAATTTTAAGATTTTGATTGTCAAAAATTTTACCTTTAGTGATGTCCAATTTGTCAATCACAATAAATTGATTAGGCAACTGACAACAACGCAAATAACCATAAATTTATTTACTGAAAAAAAAAAAACTTATAATAAACCTATAGTTTTTTAATGATCAGAATTCTTTAACACAAGAAGGATGTTCGAATTTCACCTCCCTCTGAGGCTCTAATTCCAGGTTACTGTCGTTTTGTCATTTTTGTCGTCTTTTTGGCCTTTTTAAAAATGATGCCGTTTTTTATTGAGAATTTTGTGATCGTTTCGTTAATCATTTGTCGTCTTTTAAAATTTATGTTGTTTTTTCGGATTTTGCGGTCTTTTTTGTCGTTTACTGACATGCAAGTGCTTTTCTGGGTTGTTAACTTGTTGCTGTTGCTTTATCGAATTTACGTCGTTTTGCTGTGTTTTTCTTTTTTTTTTGTTTCTTTAAATTTGAGAAGTGGTTTCTTTTGTTTTTGTATTGTTGTTGTTCTTTTTCTTCTTTTCTTTTTTTGTCAGATGCGGCTACTTTAAGAATATTGGTATTTTTCGTTTCCTTAATTATTGTCAGCTCTAACATTTTTTCATTGATTTAATATTGTTTTTTATTTATTTATTTATTATTGTTATGGTATTTTACAAAGTGTGTTGTCGTTTTCTTACTCTTTTCCTTTTGTCTTCTTTTGTAGTGTTGCTTTTCCTCTTGATGTTGCTTCTGTGTTCTTCTTTTGTAATTTTTTAGAATAATTAAAAAATTCCCCCTCAATTTTTGGATTTTAAAAGATTGAACACCATGTAGTTCAAAATGTTTTCATCCTTTCTCTCTGAACTTTAAAACTGTAATAATATTGCTCCTGGCGACAAAGAATTTAGACGAAAGAAATATTTTTATTATTGGACTTGAATATTTCTTTTAAAGTTCAAGAGGCATATTGCTCCAAAGGCCTTGACTTTGGAAATAATTTTTTGAGTTGCATGTTGAAATTTTAGTCGTTTTTATGCTTTGAGATTATTAAGGATTTGTACATGAACCATATTCTTAAGTTACTGTCGTTTTGAAAGTTTTTGGCATTCTTGTCCTTGTGACAGTTTTTCTTTTTTCTTTTTCTTTTTTTTTTTTGGGTTAAAAAAAAAGCCATTGTTTTAAATTCCAAAATAAAAAAGTTATCGTTTTTGTACGGTGTTGTCGCTTTTATGTTCTTGTTGTTTTTACGTCGTGCGCTTCTTAAGTTTTTTCTGTTGTCGTTTTCTACATTAGTAAACTTATTGTCGTTTCCTTGTTCATGTCTTTTTTTTTTTTTTTTTTAAGTTGCCAACTTGTCATCCTTCTTTGTAGTTTTTATGTTCTTGTCGTTTTATATATATGTCGTTTATAACGAGGTTGTCAATATTCTTCTTCTGGTTTCACGATTTACAATGTCCAGACAGAGCAACTCATGATCAAGTTAGAATTTCTGTTGCCTCATTAAATGTTTCTTTTTATTAATTTTATTTTTAATAGTTTAATATTTTTCTCATGTTATCTCTAAAAGATTGATTATCTGTATATATTTCTCCTAAAATAGTTTACAGTACTATTAGCACGATAAATTGGGATGGATATTTATAAATTTAATCGTTAAATAATTAATCTAATGACTAGTAAGTTATGCCATACATGTAGGTCAATCAAACATGTACTATCTAGAATTTTCCTCTTTTTCACTTTTGGGTCTGTTTTCTTGAAAATCAAGCTATGCTTTTTTATGTTGATTTATATATATAAATATATATATATTTTTTTTTTTAAATTATGTTGATTTATATTATGTGTTCAAAGATACAATTTTTTTTCTTGTTCGAGGAGGAAATCAACTTCGAACAGTTTTCCACGTCACTGTCGCACGGCCAAGTTTTTGTCTTCTCGATACTTTTAAATGACTTTTGATATTTCTGAAATTACTATATGCGATTACAATATAAGGGAATATACTTTTATCTTTCTTTTTTTCTTTTTTAGGGTGAATAAGGATTCATACTTTCATATCTAATATTATATGTTGAAAAATCCGTAAGGTTAAAGCATATACAAGACAAAAAAATTTAGGATATGTTTGGTAGGAAGGGAAAAAAAAATAAAAAGAGGGAGTGTTATATCATTTTAAGTGAGGAAAATGAGAAAGTAGGAAAATGTTCTTTCCCTTAATACAGATATGACAATTTAATATCTTAATACAAATTTGATAGTCGAAAATCATGTTCTAGTGATAAATATATTTTTTTCACAATTTATAACAGATTTATCCCGGAACAACCATTTGCTTTAAATTAGTTCATCCATTTGAAAGACCTATTCAAATATATGTTTGGATTTTGCATATTTAAAATCGAGCATTTGGATATTCATTTTAACATTATATATGTAAATTAAAACGTTTCTGTCAAAATGAATTATATTAAATATTAATATCTAAACATCAATTTGAATAATAATTTAAATGTTTGTGTTCAAATGTTTATATTCAAATATTACCATCTGAATCATTCTCCCAAACAGAGTATTAGAGGACTCTTTAAAAAAAAAAATGGTCCGATCACATACAAGGCCTTGGTTCAATCTTTTTTTTTTTGGTCCGAAATTTTTTTTTTTTCAAATATTTGTTTCTTTCTTCTTAAAAACTAGGGTAATTTTATGAAATAACCCCCAAATTACATATCTTGTTTTATATTAGTTCTTTATTTTTTATTTTACATTCTTTTTGGCTTGATATTAGAGAAATGGAGTCTTGTCATGGCTGTCAACTTACCAACTAATTCACCAAAATAAATAAATAAATAAATACCAACTAATATCATAATTCATTCACCCAAAAAAAAAAAAAAAACCCTTCGAATGATGCTTGATGTTTCACGGTAATTAAATGCTCCACGTAATACTCTTTCTTTTGGAAGTAGTAAAACTGAAAATAGATTATATAAATGTATTAAAGAATCGTTTGACAAAGTTGTTATTTTTACTTTTAATCAGTAAAACAAAAAAAAGTAAAAATTATGATTTTTCAGTAAATATTTAAAAATTATATTTTTAAAATAGCTTAAATTAAAATAATTCTAAAGTTTTTTTTATACTTAATAACAATTTTAAAATAAAATTTATAACATCTAATTTAACAAATTTTAAAATCTATTCGACATAACTTTATTCAGAAAATCATGTTTTCCGGATTTGAGAAAGCTTTTTCTTGAAAATTATCTAACAGATTAATCAAACATTTTATAAGTAGTTTTTGGATAAAAAAAAAATTGAAAAGAACTTTTAAAAGTTTTGTCAAACATGTTTTATATCCAAATAAATAAAACAATAAATTTTAATTTGGTGGCGGAGCATACTAAAAAAGTTCTGTTTGACATTTGTGTAGTAGTAAATCAGTCAATTTGTAAAGCTTTTTATTCAACCAAAGAAAGGGAAAAAAAAAAAAGTAGGATTGGAACAAAGCTTTTTAGTTTCTGGTTCAATATTATATTGTAAGGTAATATTTTATATGTCTTGTTTATGTTCCTAAAACAAGAAATTTAGATACCAGTTTAGCTGGTAAGAGATTTTTTTTAGTACACTATTCTTATCAATAATGAACTTCAGGAAGAAAGAAAGAAAAAATTTAAAAAAAAAAAAAAAAAAGCTTCAATATTAAGCATTCCTTTGGTATAAGTTGTATATGTTTATTTTGTGGTTGAAGTGGCAAGATTTTTTTTATTATTTTTATTATAATTTTTTTTTTTAAGGCGGCGGAGGCAAGAGGTGAGCAAACACAAGAGCCTGGATGGATAGTAATTTTGTCATAGTTATAGTGCTCTCTTGTTGGTTTTATTTTTATTTTGGATTATTCACATCTATCTATCTGATTTTAAGGATCTTGGGTGTTTGGTGCATAAGTTAAGTTTGAGTTGAGTTGAGATTTTTAAGTTTGAATAATAATTTTTGTAGACTTTTCAGAAAAGACAAAAAACTTTTTCAGAAAAATATAAAAAACATGATGAAAAAAGTACAGTTTAATTTAAAACGAACCAATATGCCAAACAAACTAAGATCATTCTCACTTTATCATCTGATAATTTAAAACTTCAATTTCATCTTCTAATTTAATAACCATACTTTACACTTTTTTTAAATCAAAATTTCAACCAAAGACGGACGGAAAAAAAAAAAAAGAATTAAGTGTAATTATTTGATTTTTATGTGTTTATTTTGAACAGAAATCCTAATAAAATAGACTTAATAGTATTAATTATTCTATTTTTATGTATGTTTTTAACTGGAATTTTAACAAAAAGAATTCAAGGAAGAAGGTGACAGTTACCTTGTAACTACGAAGCATTAGTAAAAATATTCTTTTTATTTTTTATTTTTTAAGAATAATAGTTGTAATTATTCTCACTCATCCCACTCTTAATTTACCGTCAAACTTTAAAAACTCATTTTATCTTTTAAGCTTTAAAGTTGTCCAATTTTATTTTTTTTTAGTAAAATTCTTGTTAAAATCAGTCACCAAAAAAAAAAAGTATGGATTAAGAAGTCAAGTAGTTCTTTTTATCTGCGCTTGTAATCTACTTAATAATAATAATAATAATAATAACAGCAACATATATAAAAGAATCAATGTCTTCTTATTCTTTTTGACACTTGTCATTCCCTTTGTTTTTTTTTTTTTTTTTATTCTCTTCATTCTTTCCCTTTTCTTTCCTTTTCTTGTATTGCCAAAATTTTTCTCTTTTACTTCATTCAAAAAACTATCTCACCACAAGTTTTTTTTTTTTTTTTTATATATCAAATTCTCAACTACTATTTTTTCATTATATGTGATATACATATATATGTATATTTTATTCTTTACACTCTTTTAAATTATTCGTCACTTTCATTAACGTGTTGATCTATTTTTTATATTTTTTTATCATTTTAAATTTTTACTTTTCAATATTTTTTGCCCCTACTGAAATAAAGTTTTCAAATGTATCCTTACTCAAATATTTTTTTTTTGTAACCATTCAACTATTGTTTTCTCATAACACCACCCAATTAATTTTCTATGTGATTTGCTTACTTCTCTCCAATTTCTTATTACTTAAAATTTTTCTCCTCAATGTTCTATGAGCAATTTTTTTTTCTCATTATACCTCATAATTAATTTTACATTTAACAAATTGATTACGTACACATAAGAAGGAGGAAAAAAGAAGTGCAATCAAGTGATCCTCTTCTATATCATTTAAAAAACTATAATAAAAAGGTCAAATAAGAATAATTTAACATTTAAAAGATAAATATGAGTTTATAAAATTTAGGGGCCATTTCTAACAACGTTTTCAAATAGAATTTTACCACTCAACTTCAAACTATTAAATTTGTATCTCACTTTCACTCTTTTTCCATTTTTCAAAAAATTCTAAACTTTAAAAGTTTAGAATTTCTTATTCAAATAGAAATCATATGATTTTTTTTATCATATAAAATGACAAGAAAAAAGACACAAGATTCTTATTTATACTTTTTTAGAACATATTTTATATTTTTGTATTATTTTTTTATATCACGGTTCATTTTTAATTTAAATTTCAATTTTAACCTATTAAAATTCCAATTCTAATAGTTATTCTAAAGACCTAAAAATAAAGATATAAGTAAGATTATGGAATTTATACTTAAAAAAACATCTTTATTTTTAGCCTCTAGAAAAACTAATTTTTAATCATTAAATTAATTTTAGCGATCCGTCGTATAGCCAGAACATACGTGATTAATCCACAAGTAAAAACCAAGGGAGGAAAAGAAGTTCTAAAAGACAATTAAAGGGGTTTTTTTTTTTTTTTTGGTAATAAATGAGCAAAAGGGAAAGTTTAATAACAGCTAAAGGAAACTTGATCAACTACTTTTTGAGATTTAAGAAAAACTCTTTTTAAAGAAATTTTTAAACAAATAGTCAAATTATTATTTTTAAATAATAAATCAATTTTTTTTAAATACTTAATTATTAATTAATTATATAATATTATTAATTTAATAAATCAATTCTGAATTATAATCTATAATTAATTGAGTATAACATAAATAATCAATTCTTAAATCAATTATTAATTGAATTAATTGATTATGATCCATTACATATTAATTATCACAAATTACTAATTAATCAAATAAAAAAATAATAATCATTATTTTATTAAATAAAAAAAATTCAATCATTTATTAAATTAGACTACCAAGATAATAAAAAAAAGTTTCAGCCTAATTTTCCATACTTTTTTGAGTAACCAAAAAAAAAATGGAGGATCAAATGCCACCTCACGTGACGCACAACAACACAGTTCTCGACTGAGATTTCAGAGAAAAAAAAAAAAAAAAACTTTCTGACCTCTGAGACTCTCTCTATCTCTCAGACTGAGAGAAACTTTCAAAGTCCTCTCTCTCTCTCTCTCCTCTGTCTGTCTTTCTCTCTCTAGTCTGAACCCCACACCAACCCTGTCACGAGCTTTTCCTGATTCTTTTTTTTCTTTTCTTTCTTTTTCCCCTAAAAACAAATCGCATACCAATTTGTATTCATCTCTCTCTCTCTCTCTCCTCTTATTGCCACTATTTTTCTCTCTCAGACCTGCTCAGATCATCACACTACCTTCTGAATACCATATTTCTTATTTCCACGAAAAAAAAAAAACCTTTTCTTGTTGGGTCAAAGTTGTTGAGGTAATTCAAGTATTATATATACATATATATATATATATATAATACAAGCACTGATCTCTCTCTCTTTGATCCTATAAGTTGTTTTGGGTTTTTTGTGTCTTCCACAGAAAGCCCAGAAAAGAAAAAAAGAAATTTTCCATTACTTTCACATTAAAGATCAACCCAGAAAAGAAAAAAAGAAAATTTCCATTTCTTTACCACTAAAGATCAAGATTTTATTTTCTTTTTTATAAAAAAAAGAAACTTTTTTTTCTACATCTTTTTTTTTTTTCTCCGGCTCCGAAATCCCTCCTCTCCCTCCCCTCTCTCCGGCGGCGGACAATCTCAGGCGAAAACCCGTTGCATGTCTCGGCGATCACGACAACCTCGTATTCTCCGAGAAGGAGTTCGATCAAATGCGAGGCCTACGGCGCCGACAGATCGAAGCCGATCGAATCGTCCGGCGTCGAAATCCCGAATCCCGGTGCGGCGGCGGTGGCGCCATCAGAGACGGCGAAGAAGGTGAAGATCGGAATCTACTTCGCGATGTGGTGGGCCCTAAACGTGGTGTTCAACATCTACAAACGCTTACCCTTTCCCATGGCTGACCTCGACTCTCTCGCTCGCTTGTGGGTCCCTCATCATGTTCGTCTCCTGGGCGGTCAGGATCGCCGAGCCGCCGAAGACTGATCTCGAGTTCTGGAAGGCCCTGTTCCCTGTAAATTCTGATCTGGGGGGTTCGCCGGGAAAATGACAGTTTCCTTGGCAGGGTTTGTTAAAAAGTTGAGGAAAATGATGGAAAGTGATTTCAGGGTGGTTTTGGGTTTTTCTGGGTCTGAGAGAAAAATTTGCAAAAATAAAAAATAAGAAAACACCTGAGAAAAATACCAATTTTCCATTTTGTTTTGTTGCAGTAAAATGTCTTGTTCTTGTTCTGGGTTTTTATGGCTGATAATTTCTTAAAGAAAGGACTAGTCAACTAAGCAAATTGTCTCAAATTTGGGAGCTATATTTGAGATTCAGGATTGTTAATTCAATTTTCTTGTGCCTGAAATTTTTGTCATGATTTTGTTTTATTCACTATTTTTAGTTTTTTGGGTGTTTTATAGTGTGAGAAAATTGAGAAAATTGCCCATTTTGTTTGGTTGTAGTGAAAAGTGTGGAGCAGTCCAGTCCGATCCTAATGGGGCGTGGGCTACACCGTTGGAGAAGACAGAGTCCCATGCGTGTTTATCATCAAACGATTCCAAGTGGATTTCAAACTACGAAGATCATTAACAAAAACTATTTTAAAAATTATTATTATTATTATTGTTGTTGTTATATTTTAGAATTACATAGAAAAAGTTTATGACATGTAAAACCTTATATACACTATTTTAGAAATTTTCTCATGTGTATAAATAAGTTAAGAAAATGTATCGTTATAAGACAGTTTCTATTTTAAGTTGTATTGAAAACAAAAATTTATTACGAATTTTCAAGTATCTAAGTCGAAGTAATTAAGAAAGAAGTTTAAGTATAAAAAGTAAGTTAAGTAATGACTTTACAAATACAATTTGTGACAACATTTTTCAAAAAGTCATCGCTAATAGAGGTTGCAACTAGAACTGGCAAATCGTGTTCGCGGGCCGTGTTCGGGCCAACTCGTTTTCAGTCCATTTATTTTCGTGTTAAACGTGTCGACCCAATTTCGACCCAATGATTAAACGTGCGGTCCAAACCCATTTATTACGTGTCGTTCTCGTGTCGTGTCACCGTGTCGTGTCCGGAATTGTCGGCCCTTGTTATAAAAAGAGCTTTAGAATAGTTTGAAAATTCTAACATAAACGTGTTAATCGTGTTAGCCCGTTTCCGGCCCATTTATTTTCGTATTAAACGTGTCGACCCAATTTCGACTCAATTATTAAACGTGCGGTCTAAACCCATTTATTACGTGTCGTTCTCGTGTCGTGTCACCGTGTCGTGTCCGGAATTACCGGCCCTAGTTGTAACGTCAGCAAAAGTCAACTTTCCAATGAGGTATGAGTGAGAATGAGAGATTTTTATAGCAACAACTTCTCATTCCTATTAAAATATGATTTAGTGATGATTTTTGTTGTCATGAATACAAATAGATTTAGTGACAGGTATGTAGCGAAGACTGGACATCGCTAATAAATTTTTAGCGACAACTTGGTATGCTTTGTCACGTCCTGATCTACGTAGGGTCGTGATTTCGTACTTACTTAATTTAAATACTAACTTTATAACGACTCAATTTCGTGGGGTCATTATCTTACCATGCTTGCTTAAACATTCTTCATCTTAAAACTTACTTTTGCTTTTTATAAAAATACGAAAATGTTTTTTTTTTCTTTATTCTTTCTTTTTAAAATTCAATTTAAAACTTAATTTAACTTATACTCATACTTATTTATATGTATTCACTCGAATACTGAGCTATAAAATTATATTTTAACAAATCATACTAGTTATCATAAACCAGTATCATCGATTTATCATAACATAATACAAACACATTTTATAAAACATATTTTCCAAAATCCATGGCGGTGTCAAATCCAAATTTCACAGTCTGCAGTGTCATCTCTCCATAGTCATGTATCAAGCATTGCTAGTAGGTTGCTTACCTACAGCATGAATGTAAGTTATGAGCTTATGTTCAGTAAGTACAACTTTATATTCCGCAAAACATTTTTAGTAAAAGAATTCATAAACCGATTATACTTTCTTATGAATCAATTATGCTTCCTTATGTTAATTTAGTTTTAGACTCCTTACATCATATCATGAGTGTACATATCGTGGTACGTCGTCATTGAGTAATTGGGGTGGCCAGTCCAATACAACTCAAACCATGAACCAAACCGTTTAACATGGAGTGGTTGGGACAGCTAATCCAATCCAACTCAAACCATGAATTAAACCATTTAAATCTGTCGTCGTGACAAGTCGGCACGATACAAGAAAACTAGTTTGTTTTATCTTATTACATGAAATTTTATTCTTGGTTGATCATACATTAAAACTTAAATCTTAACTATTTCTTACTTGAAAATTTAGTCTTGTTCTTGTCATGTAATTTATTATTAGTGAACATGCTTTCATGATGTCACAATAATAAAATATAAAACACATGTATATATGTACATCATGTAAATCAATGCATGAATTTTTGAAAAACATGCAATGTAATAAAATATTTTGTACATGCTGTAGGCGGAGTTGTACTTACAAATTGTCCTACACTCTTGGTCTATCATTCCATCAAGGCACGACAATAAGTCATATTCTTATTTCAAACAAGGCAGAAGATAAGAATCATTCTATCTTACTATAAACAATAACATTCTAGATCGGTATCCAATCCGATTACCTTTGGTAATTATAAATATAAATCCTATCATAGTAAACCAGTATCCTATCCGATTACCATTGATACCTTAACATAGTAAACCGGTATCATATCCGGTTACTATTTGTAATAAGGGATAAGGCCCTAACATAACAAATCGGTGTCTTGTCAGGTTATCATTAGTCATATACTTATTACCATATTCTTGTATTTTGAAAATATCATAACTTATAAATCAAGTATTTCTTATCATAATACTTGAAATTACCTTTCATAAAACATAATACGTTTTTTAAAATCACCTGAGAAATTTCATTGGATTTAAACTTTTTTGAAATTCCATTGGATTTTTAAAGGCAAGTTTAAGCTAGTTGTTTGCCTTCCGTCAAACCCATTAGTTCTTCTATAAAACCACAGGCAAATACCATGAAAATTGTGGTTGACAAGATTGTGTTCTCCCTCCCTTGCTGCAATTATGATATTTGGATCTGTGGTAAGTGGACCTTTTCCAATAAGTACTATTTTTTTTTTTTTTTTTTTAAAGCAAAGCTCTTGCTTCTGTTTCATTAAGCTGGCTTGTTTAGTGTTGCTAACTTATGATGTGTTTTATTTCCAGAATTTTGGTTCTAGAGCACTTGTTCTTGCCAAATTATATATGTAAGTAGTACTGCTATTTTTCTTCGTACATGTGGTTTTGTTATTATTATTATTATTATTATTTTAAAATTTGCTGATGATAGCCCTTTGTTTTATTAATTACTAGTGGATTTGGTGGGGTCTGGATTGTACAGCTTTTCAGGAGAGAAATGGCAGAGCTTTTCTGGTCTCCCATACGATGAGCATCATCGTGGGGCCGAAAGAAGACAAGAGCCTCTTGAGCAGATTTGTGGTGAGGTATTCGGGTGGAAGAATGAAATTTTGTAGGAGAATGGTAACCAATGCCTCTCTTCATTTGTGTTATGTGATTGTTGATGCAAATTTATCAATGGTTTGTGCCACTTATCTCGTTCAGAGTCTTCTCAGTCATTTGAGAATTGCCATTGTTTCTTTTTGTGTTCATTCTCTGCTAATGAAATGATCAATTCATGTGTTAATGATCACCTCAAGCATGTCGTTTTCTTTGCTGTTCTGGGTAGCAAAAAAAAAAATATAATACAAATATTCTAATTATACTTTTTTTAATTTTTTATTTTTAAATTACCTTTAGACATCGCATGTTAAACAGTGAAGTCTAAAGTGGTCATCCTATGGCCCACTTTACACGTTGCTTGTTCGTCTATAATTTGCTTAGATAACAACCCGAAAAGGATTGTCTAAAGCCTCGTAATAGACCGAAACAACACGGGTGTTGTCTATAGTCGGGTATATACAGACATCGTCCATAAGGAATACTTTTCCCAACGTCCACCTAGACAACGCTTTTACGAGCGACGTCTAAGGGACGAAACTTTTCGATTGTTGTCTAAGGTGTTTTTTGTAGTAGTGAATAATCAAATAATGTTATACATTGTCAAACATCTAAAACTATATATGTTTAGATATTATATATTCCTATAAACATAATATACCGAAAACTAAATTCGAATATACACAATGTACCAAATACATAATTGTCTGTTAAATAAAATACATAATTGCCAAATAACAGTCATTGTTTTAGCCCCATATGTCCACAAATTTCCTACCACTGTATAAATTTTGTACAAATTGGTCCCTTTAATCTATGCATCTTCAATGTGTTTTAGGGGTGTTCTCATTGATGCCACTAATACAATAATCGAGACGTCCTATGTGATCAAACCATATATATACAAGAAAATAGTGAATTAACACTTAAAACGCATACATATTATATTTATCTTGCGTTAAAAAAATCTAATTAACAAAAAATTTTGAAGATTGTAATTACACGTATAATCTAACAATAATTTTACATATAACTTTATTACAAGATGTAGAGTTTGAATCCTTATTCCCATATTAAAAATAAAATAAATAAAAATAAAACCAAAATGGAGATTTAAGTGCCAATAAATTCTTGAAACAATATTCTTATTTGGAGAACCTTATTTATATAATGTTATTTTTGTTATTACATCTACATTTTGTCATCATCATTGAATTTTGAAAATCGTAAACTACAATTTTTATGTTTAAATAATTTTAATTTTGAAAATCGTAAACTACAATTTTTATGTTTAAATAATTTACAAATGACAAAACTGTAACGATTAAATAAAAAAAATGATGCACCAAATATAGAAATCAAATATCAAATATTAATATTGGTTATAGTTGGTGGAAAATTTATCTTCAAACTTAGCATATAAAAATTTGATATCAAATTTAGCATTCCATTAAAGTGCACTTTTTTCACATAAATGTCAAAATTTACTACGGTTACATTTATTTATTACTCCACTTGAGATTCTCTAAATTTTGCATTTAATTATTATTGATTAATATCTTCACCTTTTTCTTTTAATTCTATACTATATTACAGAAGGAAGAATGAGGGGTAAAAATTTTGTACTTCAACCTGTACTTGAACCAATCCAATGACTCATACTTACTCCCTTCTAACTTAATATAAATCTAATGGACAGTATTGATCCTCATGACTTATTTGCATTTTGACACCTCAACTATCATCATATATCATGATAGTTTTAAAACATGTCCATGGCATCAAGCATGGAATTATGCAATATATCATACTTCAGCATAAATCTTAAACATATAATTTGGACATATCATCATGGAACATATAATCATAAAACATGTGTTTTAAAAACATATCATAAAGCATGTATTCGAAGCATAACTTAAAGACTTGCATTTCTTAAAACATATCGTTTTTAAAATAGTTCAAAACTTGCATTGAATAAAACCATTTAAAGCTGGCATCTTATAAAACTATCAAGACATACATCACATTAATCATGGAGTACATTTCATAAACTATAATTAAGATTGAAAACCATAGTTTTCATATTATAGACAAGGTTTGTACTTACATGATTTTCACTATAATATTTTGCTCATTTTGTACACTTGTATTTTAACTGGTTCACGTCCTGTTTGATCATCCATAATGTATATAAGTGTTTTGTTTAACTAATTAAACTTTTACTATAGAAATTTAATTAGTTATATCCCAATTTATTTTACTTGATCGGTTAAGTACTAGATTATCCAAAATCTAGTGTTACAGGGCCTCTAGGCCCCTTATATCTGTAATAACCAAATTTTTGAATGGACTCGTGATTCCATATAGGAATTTAAGTCCGTATTATGTGTTACGTGATGTTTTATAAAAATTATGAATATCAATATGAAATTCATAATTTATCAGTATATGCTTGAGTTCTCGTGTAATTAACTATGAGACTCAATAATATGTTTATTAGGTCAAGAACGAGGCCTTTTAGTAAAAAGGCAAACTTAAAATTTATGACCTTGACCGGTCAAAGTTTGACCAGAAAAGTCAAAAGTATGAATATGACGGTACTGTAGTATAGCAAGTAGTATGGGATTTATACTGTGAAAAACCGTCATCATGGATGAAATAGTAAGAATAAGGTTCAAGATTACTTTAGAAAAATCAAGCACAATATTTAGGACAATAAGGACTAGCTTTTAGTCCTAAGAAAAACCTATACGCAGTCCAGTTAAATGCAGATAAATTCTGGACTGCAGTTTAGTATGACAGTACTGTTTTAATTGAAAATAGTATTTGTTATATCTATATTAGAAAGAGAATATACTGCTTTTAAGATAGAAAGCCAAACGGAACCCTAGGTGGAGGATACCTTGTCCAATGAGAATTAAGTAATTTTTGAATTTTTTGAAAAATTGGAAAGTATTACAAATAAAATAACTTTGGCTCTAGGAAGCCTCTAGTGGCCGACCACCTCTTGGGGGGTATTCAGCAAATTTTATTTTGGGAGGCTTGGAGTGCAAATTAGAGAATAAAATAAATCAAAAAGAAATTTAAAATTATGCCTATAAATAGGTGTGTGTGGGGGGTTGATTTTTGGCTCACTTTTATTGTGAAATACCCCAAAACTTTGGCCATTTTCTCTCCTTTTCTCTCTCTCTCAGCTGAACCCTATAGGCAGCAAACCCAAGAGTGTGTGTGGTCGGATTTTAGTGAGGAAGGCTAGAAACAAATTTCGGTAGCCAAGCTAGGGATTTACCTCCACCGGTTTGAGGTAACTCTCTCTATTCCTAAGTTTTTTATTGTAGTTTTCAGCCAAGTTACCTTGTATTTCCAGCTTGTTTGTAAGAACTTTAGCTCTCTAATTATGTCCTTATTTTAGTTGGTTTGATTAGAATGTGCTTGATTTAGGTTTTAGCATGTTTATGTTTCGGTTTGGTGAATGATTTTGATTGTATGCCCTAGAAGTTATGTGATTTATGTGTGTGACCATCAAGTGTTTGTTATACTCTAAATCGATCCCACAATATATATACATTAAACACATACAACAAGAATTAATATGTTAATTATTTATCACTTATAGAGAGAGAGCGAATATATTGGCGTACTGATTGTGTTTGGAGCTATCTCGAATTATATTTTGGGATATGTGATGTGAAAAATTGAAGGCAACAACTCTCGGCGTTTTGTGTCAAAAAAAAGTAAGCTTCCATGACCGTTTCCAGAAAAACCATCGTGGAAAATTATGATTCCACGACGGTTTTTCATAAACGGTCGTGGAAACGCCAGAAACCTCGACGGTTTAGTCAAAACCATCGTGGAAGAGTGTCACGCTTCCATGACGGTTAAGCCAAAACCGTCGTGGAAGCACGCGCCGCTTCCACGACGATTTACAAAACTGTCGTGGAAGTGGCCCTTCCATGACGGTTTAAATAAACTGTCGTGGAAGCGTCTACTTCCACGACGGTTTTAAGTAACCGTCGTGGAAGCAAGACGTTTCCACGACGGTTACAAATAACCGTAGTGGAAGCGAGGTGCTTCCATGATGGTTTTAGGAAATACATTTTCGCTCTGTGTTTTTTAGTTTTTTCGACGACGGTTTTTTAAAAAACGGTCGTCGAAGGATAGTCGTGGAATCCTAATTTTGTAGTAGTGCCATATAAAAACAGAGACATAATTAACATGATAATAGAAACAAATATAAATTAACAAAAAACAATGTAAGTCATGAATAATCAGAACAATGAAAAAAAATTATTAGATCATATAATATGATTATTTAACTTATAATAAGAATAATAGTCATCAAAGATCTAAACAAAGAAAAAAATTATTTATATTCCCTTGGGGAAAAAAAAACAAAGACAGAGGGGAAAAAAAACAAGAAGAGACTAAATCAAATAGGAAGATGAAAAATCAAAGGTAACTTTCAACAATGAAGGGAGGCAGCGGCAGAGAAGTGAAAACAACGCATAGATAGAGTTAGAGGCATAAAAAGGTCAAAGCAGTATAGGCAATATAACCGATAGGCATACTTAGTAGGGCAAAACGTCCACACAATAAAATGAGTCCAAAAGCAATAGTAAGAATATAGAAATCAATGAACATGAATATAAAATTAGTGAAGAAAGCAATTGGCAGAATAAAAATACAACATTAAATATAGTACCTGAATAAAACAACAGATTTCCATAGAAATAAGTATTCCAAAATGATCAGTTTTTGAAAGATGACAAACAGTAGGATAAAATATTTCAGGTCAGAAGTAAAGAAGGTTTGAAACAGAGTAATTGAGAGGATATTACTGAAATACTAATAGTAAAGTATAAGAAAGATGTAATAAATGAGAGAATATGTAATAAATAAGGGAAAAAACAGGTTAAAAGTTTCCAGAAGGTTGTCTTTAAAGAGTCGGTGAAAAACAGCAGTAACAAAATGTTTAACACTTATATTGATAAAAATACATGTACTCACAGTAGACAATACACATAAAGCAAATTACAAACACTAATAACATATATACGCATACTACAAATTCCGATAAAGTTAATCTTCAGATTACAAGTTACAAAATTGTAATAAATAATACAATCACGACTAAAACAAACTAAACTAAAAGCATTAAATATATAGGACAAATCAGCAAAACCAAAGCAAATTATCTCACATAAAAACAACCTAAACAAATCAGAAATTCAAATAACAGAAAACCCAAACGATTTATTCCATTTTAACTAAATCGTAAAATACAACTATAAATCATGACAGAGATTTATATAGAGTAAAAATAAATAAATAAAAATTCAGAATTAAGGAAATAATACCTGGGGAAAAACCAAAAAATTGAAAATACAAACATCACGGATAAAAAGTCTTAATATGTTTGTCAAAAGTCCCAATAAGCCAGCTGAGAATCGCAACCACTGCAATCTACAAATACAATTCAACAAAAAACCAAAATCAAAATTAATTTATATAAAACCAAAAACAAATTGACAAAAAACTCAGTGAAATAAATAGAACAAAAACCAAAACATACCCCATCCCTTTATCCATTTCTTTACATTTGCTTGCAAAATTTCTTTAATAATACCGAAAAATTAAACGAAAAAAATGAAAAATACTGTGTTTCATTACACACATGCATGTCAAGAAAAATGAGAAAACAAACAAAATAACCCAAAAAAA
>CM046374.1:12570101-12601048 GCA_025413025.1 Ficus hispida
TTTTGTTGTATGTGTGTTTTCCTCTCAAAACCGTGGACCAAAGGGAGGTCTCGGCCTTGAGTTGGATCCGAAATCACGGGATTTAAAATTTTATGTGAATAAGGGACGTTAGAAGACGTGCATGTGTTATTAGGTCCCGCATTGGGCGGTCGAGCTAGAGCAACGTATAGGGACGTAAAATTTGGACTAACACCAAAACTGCTCTCGGGTCCAACACCCGGCAGCTCGGAAAAGTAGGATTTACAGGTCCTTAGAGGCCGAATGGGTAAAAACTTAAAACACGAAAGTTGTTCGTTAGGGTATTTCCTAGGGGGCATCGTGGACAGATTTTAAAAATAAGGCTTCAATGGCCTTTGTTTTGAAGAAAAACCGAGAACTGGTCAGGGTGACCAGGTTCCAACGATTCACATGTGTTCAAACAAAAACTGGTATTAACTGAGCCAGAATCAGAAAATTTTCAAAACATGAAAGTTTTAGATCTTTTTGTTAGCTATAACTTTCGTGAAGAAAGTGTTTCCAAATTCGTTTTACATTTTAAGTTATGAATTTTCAAACAAAATCCACGCAGTGAGCAAAATCTCATGCACGGGATTTTATAGACCAATGACTAGGAAAAACGTTTTTTTTTACTTGCAAACATCATTTTCAAACCCGAAAACCGTTCCAAAGGCGGTTTTCGATCCCCTAATGTTTTATAGAAATGTTTTCAAGTGTTTTGTAATTTTCAAGACAAGTTTGGGTGCTATTCACCAAACTTACGTAAATAAACAAGAAAAATGACATCTTAAACAAGTTCAAGGTTTTCAAGATTAAAATGAAAAAGATACTGCGTTAGTAGCCGAAAAATTATTTCGAGTTACTAGGGCCTTGCCCAAGCCCAGAATTAACTATACGGATTGAGGTTTAAGTTAAGATTATAATCCTCTACATGAACCCTTAATTAACATTTCCGTTGTGGGTTACGCTGTGTGACCCGTTTGCTTGTGTTAGAAGAGGGTCTTATAACCGAAAAATATTTATGTTGGTTTAATCCGACATTAAACGATCTTAGAATAAAGACCTCACGTGTAAACGTCCATGGGCAGGAGGTGATCTGCGAGCGTGCTCGGGCAAGGAAAGTCGATCACGCGAACAACAAAGATAAAGTAAGTACAACGCCGCCTACAGCATAGGCTAAAGTTGTATGTTTTCTTAACATGTTTGCTTTACACTGTTTAAGTGTTATTTGATGATTTGCTCGATGGTTGCAATATGTTTACTGTACGATGAATGTTTAAGTATTGTTATCATGCTTACGTGAAAAAGGTACGACTGTCTATGCATTGATAAAACATGAGATTAGGAGACATCATATAAGTATGCTCACTAATCTACCAAGTGAAAAGATTCAAGAAAGACTTACAAACAGAATGTTTGAGAAAAGGCCACAAGAGCCAGTGTTGTGCCCCCTGATGACGATCGGGTTGAAAGCTTAGGTAAGTTCCTTAAGCTGCGCGCCGGGTACATACACATCAAGTTAACGGGCCCACAAGTAAAAATCAACAAGATAAAGTGTGATACAAGAAAGCAAGCATAATTGGACATAAACGGTTCATGCATTTCACGACAGAATTTCATGTTTAAGATGAAGAAATCGATGATATGATGCTATGTTATGTTTTCATGTATAAGATGAAGAAATCGATGATACGATGCCATGATATGTTTTCATGTTTAAGATGATACGATGCTATGTTTATGATTTCATGAAAAAGGTCATGTATGTTTCGTGTATTTGGTTTGCGGTATAGGAGTTGTACTTGCTGAGCTTTCGCTCATTGTTTGAAGTTTATGCTGTAGGTAAACAGCCTGTCTTGAATTGACTGCATGGTGGCGGGTAAAGCCGGTGGCGGTGAAATGATGAACGGGTTGGGATTCACAACTCAAAAGGAATTAATTAATATATCTATTTTGAGAAAACAAACAGTTATTTTATTTGTGTATGAGTGTATGTAAATATTTCTAAGTATAATGCTTCCGCTATTATTATTAAAAAAAAAAAAAAAAATCCCCACTATTTTATGATGAAAAATGGGATAAAACAAGTTTAAGTTCAAGTAAGTTAAGTAAGTTAAGTCAAGTAGTGACGGCCTGTGCAAGGCGGGTCGTCACAGCCATGAAGACCGATTCTGATGACCTCCAATTTGGGCCTCAAGATGATGGCTTCCTTGACTCCAACATCGATGACATTACGGATAAATGTGTAAAGGTAGCCATGGACTTCTTAAACATTGATAAAGTAATTGTTTGTAGTTGCTGGTAATTTCTATGTTAACCCCATGGTAATTGATATAATGATTGCTGATGTTTTCCTCTTTTGCAGGAAGACAAAGATAAAGAGAAAGAAGATGAAGAAAATGATAAGGAAGAGGAAGAAAATGAAGGTGACGAAGGAGAAAATAATGAGGTAATCCTAAAAAATTTTATGTTGGGTATACTTTATATGTATATGGTCATTTATGTAATGACTAACTGGTTATTTCTATGATGACCTATGGTAATTGATATAATGATCACTGATGTGTTGCCCCTTTGCTGCAAAATGAAGATGAAGAGGGAGACGAAGAGGAAGAAGATGAAGAAGATTAAGATGACGAGAAAGAAAACGATGAGGTAATCCTGAAAATTTGTATTGGGTATACCTTATATGTAGATGGTCATTTCTGTAATGACCAACCGATAATTTTTATTATGACCTAACTGTGAAATTACATATGAAAAATATAAAGAGTATGAAGAAGAAGGAGAGGAGGGATAAGCTAAGGAAAATGAGGAGAAAAAGGATGAAAATAGCAAGGGAAAGGGGAGGAGAAAAAGAATGAAGTAGTCAAGGAAAAAAAGGAGGAGAAAAAGGATGAAGAAGCCAAAGGAGAAGAGGAGGAGATAAATGATGAAGAAGAAGTCATAAAACAAGATAATGAGGAGAAAAAGGATGAAGAAGCAGCCAAGGAACAAGAGGAGAACATAAATGATCAGGTTATTACACAGGTACTAATTTCTATAACAAACAAATATAATCATTTTGATTGTTACCTACAAATCATAATTTTTTGACTTGTTTGATATTTGTCATTTATATATACATAAATAGAAGAAGTCCAGACTTTTAAGGCATGGACAAAAGAGATTCGGACCTATGGTTGAGACTGGCTTAGCAACCCATGCTCCGACGATATGGTCAAATTTTATGCACTCCCACGAGGTCTCTCAGATGAACCTCCTAAAGAGAACCTATAGCAGTTCAGGGTGTGGATAAATACATGATTATTAAAGAAACCTCCTAAAGGTAATTTGGTTGTGATGACTAAATGTCCTTTTACTTTAAAAATTATATTTTATATTGTCCTTACTAATTTAATTGTTTTTTTTTTTTTTTTGAGGAAATGGCATGCCCAATACATTGCATAGTATGAGATGTTGAACAAACCCCATGACCTAGGATCTATGGTAGTTGAAAAAAAAGTTGGTTTTATGAGTTGGAAACCTCTCTTATTGTGTGACTCTGAGATGAAGTAAGTAGTCAATTTTGTTCTTAATCATGTAGCACTTTTTGTTGACCTTATGTGAAGTAAGTAATTTTTGTGTTGGCTCGTACTATTTTGTCCTTTACTTCTGATTTGTGTATTTAACACATTGACATTATATTCTACTATTTAAGGAAGAAGATCATGCATTTTGTTGAACTAGTATAATGAAAGGTCACAACAATAGACACGTTTTTTAGTGCCAAAATTGGTGCATTGTGGCCTGTCGACAAGGAAGCACCATATAAATTTGATTAGGAATTGAGTGATTCTTTATTGAAGATCATACTTGGCGTGTCTGTCCATTATAGTTTTTCATGGTTTGAGGTGAATACTGTGCTAATTCCAATGCACTTGGAGATTTGAAACATTGGGTATTAGTAAAGCTCGACCTTCTAAATTGAACCATTGAAGTGTACAACTCTCTGAATTCTGAAAACCCTCACAATGACAAGATCCGAGAAGCAGTAGAATGTATGTCCAAGTTTATTCTAATACTGGCTGAGAGAATCAGTTTATTCGAATTCAAGCCAAGGAACCCTCTGGGAACTTACCCAATACCCATCACCATCATGCAAGATATTCCTCGACAAGAAAATAGGTGAGTTAATATATTGATAATGTATTCCTATGACCTTCTTAACAGTGATAATGATGTGGTTTATGATTTCTTCTCATTTATGAATCATAAAACAGGGGTAACTATTAAGAATGCTGAATGCATGATAGAAGAGATGAACATCCATTATTGGATTATTCAGGAATGCATTAATATGTTTCGGGAGTGACTAATATTTTATCTGTGGTCTCATGCAAAGAGGAAGGCTGAAGACAATTACAAAAGTAATGAGAAGGTGGATATGATGGACATCTAAATAACTTTTTTTAATGTTTTTATATTTCCATGATGTAAATAGTCCTGTTATGTTCTTCGTTAGAGACAATTTTTAAAGTTTTAGAACTCCTTTTGTCACAACATATAATGGTTAACATGTTATCTTTGCTCTTTAATATATTTTTATCAAACCATTAGTACTGAAAAATGTCATAATGAAATTGACCTATTGGTCATTATGAAAATAACCATTTAGGTTAAACATAATTTTAGAACTATCAAATGTTACGTAAATTTTTTTTTTCACTATAAACAACATATGACAACTCCCTTTTGTGTTTTAGAACCCTTGTTGTTACATCATGTCAAGATTAGGGGTGGCAATATGGGTCACGACACGACAACACGAATCGAAAACGACACAAATTTCGTGGGTTCAGGTTGAGAAAAATAGGGTGCGGGTCAAATTCGGATCATTCGAAATTGACACGGGAAAAAACAGGTCATGTTCGGGTTGGACCCGTAGAACCCGAACACGACACGTTTGTTTTCGTGTCAATTTTGGGTCAAATGTTGTGTCAATTCCATATCAAATTCATGTCAATTTCATGTCAAATTCATTTCAATTTCAGGTCCAATCCGAATATGACCCGATTCCAACCCAAATTTCGTGTCA
Source organism: Ficus hispida (assembly GCA_025413025.1). Classification (NCBI taxonomy): domain Eukaryota; kingdom Viridiplantae; phylum Streptophyta; class Magnoliopsida; order Rosales; family Moraceae; genus Ficus; species Ficus hispida. The sequence goes on from CM046374.1 coordinate 12,575,176, forward strand.
AATTCGTGTTAATTTCATGTTGCGGTTTAATTTCGTGTCGCAGGTTAATTTCATATCGCGGGTCAATTTCGTGTCACGGGTCAATTTCGTGTTGCGGGTCAAGTTCAGTTCGTGTCGTATCAACCCGTTACGGGTTCGTGTCGTGTTCGTGTTATGATTTCGAGTCATTTTTGCATCACGGGTCGTGTTCGGGTTGGGGAAGAAAAAATTCAACACGGTTTAACATGATACGAATCTGACACATGACACGAATTGTCACCCAATCAAGATATATGTATCACATCATTAGTATGAAGAAGGTCATAATGAAATTGATCTATTGATCAATATGAAAATGACTATTTAGGTTAAACTGTCAAATGTTATGCAAATATTTTTTTTTTCAATTATAGATAACGTATGAGAACTCTCATTTATATTTTAGAACCCTTGTTGTTAAATCAATGTCAAGATATATATCACACCATTAGTGTTGAGAAGATCATAATGAAATTGACATGTTAGTCATTGTGAAAATGATCATTTGGGTTAAACTATTAAATGTTATGCAAATCTTTTTTTTTTTTTCATTATAAACAATGTATGACAACTCTCATTTGTGTTTTAGAACCCCTATTGTTATGTCAATATCAAGATATATGTATCACATCATTAGCACTGAGACGGTCATAATGAAATTGACCTGTTGGTCATCATGAAAATGATCATTTGGGTTAAACTGTCAAATGTTATGTAAATCTTTTTTTTTTTTTTTTCATTATAGACAATGTATGACAACTCTCATTTGTGTTTTAAAACCCCTGTTGTTACGTTAATATCAAGATATATCTATCACACCATTAGCACTGAGAATGTCATAATGAAATTGACCTATTGGTCATTATGAATATGACTATTTAGGTTAAACTGTCAAATGTTATGTAAATCTTTTTTTTTTTTTTAATTATAGACAATGTATGACAACTCTCATTTGTGTTTTAGAACCCATGTTATTACGTTAATGTCAAGATATATCTATCACACCATTAACACTAAAAAGATCATAATAAAATTGACATGTTGTTTATTATGAAAATGACCATTTAGGTTAAACTATCAAGTGTTGTACAAATCTTTTTTTTTTTTTTAGACAATGTAAGGCAACTTCTATTTGTATTTTAAAACCCTTATTGTTACGTCAATGTCAAGATATATGTATCACATCATTAATTATGAGAAGGTCATAATGAAATTGACTTGTTAGTCATTATGAAAATAATTATTTAGGTTAAACTATCAAATGTTATGCATATACAGAAAACCAAACACAACACCTAAATAAGAAACCCACAAACAAAGTAGTTAAAATCAATAACATAAAGTTGTAGCAATAATTGTACATAATTGTGGATACAAAATAGTGATAATATATATAAAAACCATCACATAATGGTGCTCTGAGATGTGGAAGATCTATGCGACCTTGTTGTTGGGCCTGTGTGTAACGGTACTGGATTAATGCAAGTTTGACAGTTGTGTCCATAACCATGATATCTGCTACACCGAATAGTCTCCAGTTCCTCACCTTAGGACAAAATCCTAGTAACCCTTGGCCTTCCAAGACCATACTTAGTCTTGAGAGGATTGACAACTTGGGATCTCACTTCTTCATAAACATCCTAGCCCTCGATGCTGCCAATAGGATGGATTAAAAGTTCATAAGCTGCAAAGGGAGCCTCTTTCGTGTAATAATGGAAGTAATAATTGTACAGATAAATTCGTTTGTGGTTATAGACAACCATAGCATGAGGGTAAGGAATTTGATCCACCTTAAAGTGTCTGTAGGTATATATCCTTTTTCTCATATCCACAATTTAGGTATGAGTAGCCTTATTAGTAACGGCATACTCAAACTGATCAGCTGCCTAAAGCTGTAAATAAGGGGAAGTTGAACACATTGGTTTCTTCGAAGTCATTATCAAAATTATTGCAAGATCATTTAAAAATTACCGGTTATTACAAAATTTAACGTATACTATAAGTCATTTTTAGTAGTTATCACGTACCATTACTGTTAGTCCCAATGAAAACTGTGTGCGAAGAAGTTTCTCTACCTTGGGGGCCAAATTTGATGCAAGTTTTAGGACCTCTTCATGTTTCTCAACAATCCACTTTTGTAGTAGTTTCCTTAACCATTCTACTAAGAATCCACTAGCATTAACCTGGCTTTCCGATCCACACTATTCAATGACTCAGTAATGTTAGCTGTCATGATAGGATGCCTCTATTCATTGAAGTATGCTCTTGACCATGTTTGAGGATCTGCTTACAAAAGGTATCGGTGCATGTCGAGGTTACGATTCCTGATGGATTCCATATGATGTTGATACTCACTGATAAGATACGCCTTCGATGCACCGTCAAAATAAGTCTTCATAGGACCCTTGAAATCTTTATACCTTGTTTTCAAGTTTTTAGCTAAGTGTTGAATGCATATCCCGAAATCAGCATCTGGATAGACAATGCTGGCTGCATATTTGATACCTTTATGCCAAATAGCCACAATAGCAAGAGACTCTCGCATACTTATTAAATCCCTAAGCTTATCGAAGAATCATTTCCATAATTCATTACTCTCCGACAGGACGATACTAAAACCGAGTGAAAATATGGAGCCATCTGCATCATGGCCATAAGCAGCAAGCAACATTCCTGCAAACCTAGCCTTTAATGCCGATCCGTCAACCACAATTACTGGACGACAATGAGGCCAACTCCGCTTCGATGCAGCGAAGCACATGTAGAAGTATTTTAAACTCTTTTCTGAGTCGGTCTCAATGTGAATGTTGGATTTATGATTTTTTTTTTCTCTTAACGATTTCACCCCAGGTAGGCAGAACAGTAAAAAGTCAAGAGAGGTCATTATTAAAATTACCATGTGATCAATATAAAGTTACCATGCTAGTCATTAAAATAATTACCATAGGTCAATATAGAATTTACCTTTGTATGGCTCTACATCATCGCCCCGCAAGCTGGTCAGTGCAGCTTCATTCCCTCGCCATGCTCTCAGATAATTGAAAGACACTCCAAATTTATCCTGCATGTCCTACATTATTTCCCGAGGTCTATATGAAATATTAATTGGATCCATGTATTTTGCCTTCATACACTCCCCAATCATCCAACTCTTAGCTTGACGATAATGCCCTTAAAAGATTTCAATAGAGTAAGTATGAATTTCATCGTACCTCTTCACAATAAGCAATTCATTACCCTTCATCCTAGTCACACACAACTACCATGGATATTTCTCATCATCTATACATACCCACGTGTAATAAAGTAGTAGTCGACCCCTTCACCTTGAATTGGTAGTATTTACTAATGGCATCGTGATGTAGATGGTATTGCAATAACTTTTTATTATCAAATATGTTTTTTATACGAATTGTGATAAGTGTAAAATCAACAATTACACTGTGCCAAAAAAATCATCACTACCAGATACATGAACAGCTTGAGTTCTAGTTCTATTGACAACAGATTGGGCTCCAATGCTTCCTATGATACTCCTCTCGTTTGAATCACGCGCAGCTTCCTCAACATTGAATTCCTTAGCATTAGAATTATAATGGTTTATGCCTAAATCATTATTCAAGAATTCATCTTGCTTTTCAAGTCCATCTTCCATGTGTAAATCCTAACCTACTATAGGAGAAGGGATAGAAGGCCGGATAGGAGGAAGGATAGGAAAAGGGATAAGATTGTTAATAGCTATAGGTTGCACGACTTCATCACTTTATCCACCAACCCTAGAAGGTTGCACAAGTATGTAGTTGTTTTCCCCTATCTCAGGTGGTACAACTTCGGCCATTGACTCATCCAATATATTGATGCTAATTGGGAATTTACTAAGCACATGAACATCTTTCTTCTTCAATTGTATGTAGAAATTAACGTCAGCGTCATACTGTATCCTCACAAGAGGCATTCCAGGTTCAACGGCGTATCTCATGATTCTAGTCTTATCTTGGCCCCTCAATCCAATAACACTCCTTACCAACTCAATAAGACCAACATAAGTTGCAGTAAGGGGCATCAATATTCCCTTCATTTTACTACCAACATATCTTGATATGTTATCCCACTGACCATTATACTTGATGAAAATGCAAACCGCAGTCATTCCTAAACAAAATAGCAAGATGTTAGTCAATATCATAATTACCATTTGGTCAAAATATTATTGACCGGTTTGGTCATCATAATGATGACCAAAAGGTCATTATGTTGTTTACCATTAGTATTATCGAAAATTTTTTAGAACAGGAAATTTACAGTAAAAGACCAAAAAAACACAGGAAATCTATCTTACTACTCATAGGTGATATAGGAGACAACAGATATTGCAAGATCTTACACTCAAAAGTTTAACATAGTTATTTTTTAGATTATAATTCATAACACAAACCCATTTAAGGCAAATAAAAACAAATAAAACCAAAGAACAAGTAGCATTACCTCAGATCTACACCTGATCTAAGCTAGAACGAGGCTGATACAGAGTGAGAAAAGCTACAAGTGGACCAGTAGATGAGCTGCAACCTTCTTCAACTATAGTGAGGATAGAGAATGTGAGGTAAATAGAGTGAACAAGGATGGAGAGAAATTTATTGAACTTAGAGTGAAATAGCTAAGCTCAGATTTTCAATAATGGTGAAGGCGTGAGGCAAAGGTGAGAGGACAATGAGGGGAAAAAATGAGAGATATAAATAAAGGAGTTATATATAATGGGGGAGGGGGCGCTAGGCAGGAAATTGGGAAAATGTAGGATTTAGGATTGGCTGAGGGCAGTTCTGATTTTTTTACAATCATCTCAATTGATGGTAATAACATGATAGTACTAGAAATGAAATGAAACAAATATGATGCTAGTTTTAATAATATTTTTCCTACATGTACTCTTTTTGAAATTAACCCTTTAAATTATTATATTTCAGTTTTCTTTTCTTTTTTTTTTTGGGAGGTATTTCCGTTTCTTTTTCTTGTAAAGCCGTTTGAAACAACTCCACTAAGGAAATTTCATCCGATGGAATCCATTCGGCTAAGGAAATTTCAAACATAGAAATTTCTTCTTCTTTTTTCTTTTTTTTTTTTTTTTGAGGGAAGAAAATTTTAAATTGAAAATTTGTCAAATTACAAAAGCCTTTAAAATAAAATAATGGAGAAACCCATGCATAAACAATTGGCGTTTTTTGGGTCAAAATGAAAATATTTTGAGATAGTTTCTGAACTTATTTTTAACTATATTTATTGTTATATTGATTTTTTTTTTTGGAAAGTGAATTGTTATATTGATTTAAGTATAAGAAAAAGTAAAAAATGATGCATAAAAAAAGATAAAATAACATTGTAAACTCATTTATGGTTACATACATAATCTAGCAGTAATATCATATCTGACTCCACTTAAAAGTGCAAACTCCAAATGTAAACACATTTATGCAAAAATTTACGGAAATTACATCAAATAACATATTCTAATACACTAATTGAAAATTATATCATATTTAAAAGTTAGGAACAAAATAGCATATTCTTTCTATTTTTTCACAAATTCCAGATTTTCCCCTATCTCCCCCAAGTCCCCTTGCGTTTGTTTCCACTAGAGTTGCTTCTCTTTTTCGATGACTAGGGTCGTGATCTCCGGTGACTGAGGTTCACAATCTCCAGGCACCATGAGGTTCGCGATCTCCGTCTCCTTAAATATCTGGGCTCCGCGAGTTATCTTTTCTGGTGACAAGATGGAGTTTTCTCATCGCAGCTTTCTTCTCCAGCGATGATCCTTTCTACAATAATCACCACCCATTCGAGTTAAGGTTCGCGAGCTCATGATTCACGGACAGCCCAGTCATGTCCCATTGGCATCATTGGGATCCAATCCCGTCAACACCGTCACGATCATGTCGTTGTCCAACACCTCCATCACGACTCCATCTTCTCCAACGCATTGGATTTGAAAACGATCTATTTGGGAGATCTAATGCGATCTTCAACCCAAATACTCTATTTTAGAATACAGAAACTCTAAAATAGAGTATATGTCACTTCAAATAACTATTTCATCTCCAACCCATTTATTCTATATCATACTCTAAAATGAATATTCTATTCATATTCTTTTTTATAATCATTTAGATATTATTTTATATTTATTCCCTATAATCTTTGTATTTTATAAATTATGCCCCCGTCAATCTTTTTAATATATTAGTCCGTTGATTGTATTATTTTTTAGAATAGTCTTTAAAAACAGAAAGTTATATCAAATAACCAAAACATTATAAATTTAGTGCGATTATCAAAAACTTCTACCATAATATCATTATTCTTCTATCATAATATCTCTATGCTATCTATTTTTACGCCTTTACATTATGTATTTTGTGTTATTTTTAGTTTATCACATGTAATTGTTTAATGTATTTTTATGTATGCTTATTTACGGTTTGTTTATGAATTAGAATATCTTCTCAACTTTTTAATTTATGTAAAACTTGTATGTTGATTTACTATCTTATAAAATTTATTCAATATAATAAAATAAAATAAAATATATAAAAAAATAAATATAGCTTAAGATTTAAACATACAAATACTTTACATATAGAAAAATGGGTAATTTTGAAAGAAAAATTAAGTTAAGGATAACTTTATAATTTTTATTTTTACCTAACTATTACTTTAAAATTTAATTAAAAAAAAAGTAGTTTAGAGTATGAACAGTGATACTTCAAATATAAAGTATATTGTTCATACTCTATATTTAAAGTTCCATATAGAGTGTGGGTTGGAGATGCTCCCATACTCTAAATTGGTGTAAAACTCTATTTTAGAGTATGATTGGAGATGCCCTAAAAACCAGATCTCAAAATAGGTAGTTTTTTTATTTTATAAAGTTTGCGGGTATTTTTACCCAAAAAAAAAAAGAAGAAAAGGAAAGAAATCAACATAAAAAAACGTAAATACTTGTATTTACGAAACATTATCTATATTTACCATTAATTATTTATATTTACAAAAATTACAATATAACCTCAAAACTAATTTAAAAAAAAAGTAAATAAATGTATTTACCAAGTATTATTTAAAAAATATTCAATTTCAAACAAAAAAAACATTTATCGTAAATATATATAACCAACATATTTACACAAGAACTAACAAATATAAATTTAGTCAATACATGTATTTGCCACGAATTATCTATATTTACAAACATTACAGTTCAATCCCAACAAGAAGAAAATAGTAAATACATGCATTTATTACCATACATTATCTATATTTACTATATATTATCTATATTCACAAAAATTGCATTCAGCCTTAAAAATAATAATAAAAAAAGTAAATACATGTGTTTACAAAGTAATTTTAAAAAAATTCAATTTCAAACAAAAAATAGTATTTACCGTAAATATATATAACCAAAATATTTATATAAAAACTAACAAATATAAATTTTACATCTGTCAAACAATAAAAAGAGGCTAATAATGGATTTACTTGAAAATATTATGTCTGTGCAAAGAATTCTATAGATAATTAAGTAAATACATGGATTTCTTTAATAAATACTAATTTTATATGGTAGCTACATGTTTACAAGTTTTACTAAAATTGTAAGTCATTACAAATAAATGTATTTACCGAAAAATAAAAAAAGTTTGACTCAAATTTTAAAATATATTTTCGGTGAATAAAAGTATTTACTAGTAAATAAATGTATTTACTAGTATTAATTACTAGTAAATCTATTATTTAGAGGTCAAATAATTGTATCTACTAAAAATTAAAAAAAGGTTGACACATATTTCTATTATTTAAAAGAAAACCCTCAAATTAAAAAAAATTGAAAAAGCATCCCAAATTGCCTAGCCCCTAATTTGAAACCCTAATCCCAATGTCGCCACCGCCGGAGAGGAAGAAGTAGATGGCACCAGAGATCATCAGAAAACCCAAGGAAAATCACAGGGAGGAAATCAGAAATCAGAAAATCTTCAGATCCAGGTCGCGCGGGCGGTTTGCTCAGGGAGATCTCGCGACCATTGCGATCTTGCTTTCCGCAACAATAAAGGTCCACCATGTGATTATGCCAGCAATTCTCGGCCTGTGTCCACCCATTCTTTGCTAGTCATGATAGCTCCAAGCATCTCATCTCTCACGGTTGTTATTCTCGCTGGAATCTCTATTTGCTGCTGGCAGGTCTATAGATGGAAAAGAGTGAGGAGAGAGAGGGAAAAGAGTGAGGAGAGAGAGGGAGAGAGTAGGAGTTATTTAATTGGGGGTAATTTTGGCAATGTATAATATAATAAATGTGGAATCATTAAAATTATGCTATTTTATACCATTATTTTATATAATTTTGCTATTTATTAACATTGATCTTATTCATTATGCTATTTTGTTAATTCTCAAATATATATAAATTGTGAGAAAACAAATTCCCCCCCCCCCCCCTCTTAACATGATGTTAAAATGATATTATGTTTTGGTTTATGTTTTTCAGATTTCATGCAAAACCAATGTAGGGTTTGTTTAGTTTTTCATTCCAACTCCAACTAAACTATACTTTTTTGGCTGCGTTTTTATGTTTTTTCTCAGAAGTCAACAAAAATTATAATTAGTTTTTGAAAAGTCAATCAATTCTAACTGGCGATCCAAGCACAAGCGAACGTGAAAAGGTTTTGAAAATAATACTAAACGACGCCTAAATTTTCACTAAAGGGAACAAAGTATCATAGTTTTAAGACTTATTTGTACATATACCGCCTAAACTTTTTGAATTTGCCAATTGAGTCTCTAAAATTTTTTCTTAGCAATTAGCCCCCTGAATTTATAATTTTTGACAATTTAGTCCTTTTTGCTTAAATTTGTAAAAGTTTGAATGGTTTTTTACACATAACTTGTTTAATTGTTGGGGTAGACTTCATCTCTCTATTATGTAATGCCTAGGTCACCATGACCAGCGAACCAAGAAACGATGGATGTTGAACCATGGCCCATGTTCATTCATCACACATTCAAAAGCCCAGAATTGGGCCCAGCCCAACGTCTATCCTCTATATGGGGACCGACGAATGTCGAACCATAGTCCATGATCACTTAATATGGGTCTCACTAACCTTCTAGAACCCATAAAGTCACCAAGTCTTCCGCTCTCTCCGATAACAGTCTTTACATAACAAACGACAAACGATGACTTGATTGCCCGATGCATGCCCAACTTCCGCCCATTGCAAATTATGTTTGGTTCAGCGTTCGACGCTCACCATGAGAAAACGATAAACGATGGAAGATCGACTTCCATAACCGCCAAGCACACGATTAATCATGACTCAAGTTCTTACATATGTTCCGAACTATTAAGGTAGTGGGGAATCGCCCACTATTAACCTAAGAATCCAAATCCATTACTTTTCTTCTATAAATAAAGGAATACTCTTCATATTTGAGGATCTTCTTATCTTTTCTCAACTAAAATTCTGTCGAAAAAATCCAAGAAATTGTAACCTTGTATTCAAATTCATACATGGTGAAACTCCAGATAGAGAACGTAGCACGATATTTCAGTGAACCTCTCTAAATTTCGGTATTGTTGTCTTTTACTACTTTCTTATTACTTTGTCATTTATGTTTTCTGTTATGATTGTTTTATGATTCTCATATATGATATCCAAGGATCCTAATAATTTTTGTTTGTTGATTTTTGTTTAATTTAACTCGAATTGGAATTTGACCGTAGATCCCAACATCTTCAATATTATTGTCCAAGAAGAGTATTATTTATCATTTTTATTTAATTTCAATACAATTTCCTTTAAAAATTTGAACCTTAATTCAATTGTACTCAAACTTAAATCTAAACTTTAAAAGAAATTTGTATTTAAATTAAGCAATAATGATCAACATTGTCCCCTTTGAGCTATAATGTGTAACTATTGAATAAAAAATGTTTTAATTTTAATGAATTATAGTAAAAAGGACCGAATTACTAAAATTTAAAAGTTTAAAGCGTTGATTGTCAAGAAAAAAAGTATGGGGACTAAATTGCTAAATTAAAAAAAATTCAGGTGGTATTCATGCAAATAAGTGAAGTTTTAAATTATTTTCATAACTAAAATTTATTATTCAGAAAAAATAAAATAAAATTTTGGCATTTCAAAAACCTTTTGCACAATTACCTTTGGCATTTCAAAAAACGAAGTTTAGTCGGATGAAAAATTACAGTATAGAAAAGTGCATTTCAAAAAAATAAGCAAAAAAAAAAAAAAAAAAATTCAATTTCTGCATTGGAAAAAAAAATACACGTTTTGCATAAAGATGAATAAATGTCCACGTCAGACCTTCCCGACTCACACGCCTCCACGCGTTCACTGTTCTTAATACTCCACGCCTCAATTAAAAAATATACACACACGCACACACACATATATGTGGGTATATAAATATAGCAGGCCCTTGAATGTCTCCAAGCGACTACTCTCTCTCCCCTGTCTTTCTCTCTCCTCTGTGTGGAGCTCAAGAAGGAGCCCTAGAAATGGCTGATTCCTCTTTCCTCCCCAGCGATCAATTCGCTCTCTTTTAGGGCTTCCCAGCGCTTCTTCGAATCTTCCAACTCCAACCCCAGATTCCTCTTCTCTTCGACTGGATTTTCTCTACAAATCTTCGCCTTTGGTAAATCTTCCGATTCTCGACCAATTTTCGGGGTCCGATTTCGTACGGATCTTGGTCAATTTCATAACTTTGCGCTTTCTCTAGTGTTTGATTTTGTCGAATTTGGTTTGTTAATTTGATGGCCCGACAAGGAAAAGGAAAAGGGAAAAATGGGATGAGGGTTTGTTTTGTTTGGTGAAATTTACGTTTTTGATTTTATTTAATTTTATTTTTTTGGTGGGTTTTTTCTTTGAGTTTTTGAGGTTTATTTGGGGGTTTTGATTGGTGAGTGTTTGAACTGTCAGTACTGTTCTTGGGAATTTAAGAGCTGAATAAATTTGATTCTTTTTTATTCTGGTTTATTCCAAAGTGTGAACTTTTATTTCTAGGACGAGCTGTTCATGGTAGTGTATTCCGATTGTTTTCGAGTTTCGAATCGGGTTAAAATCACGGAGAAATGAGAAATATGGTGGGTATGGTGGATTCTGATACTGTTTTGACAGTTTAAAACGTAAATTAGGGTGTGAAAGTCCAACGGCGAATTCTTGAAGTAAGAATGATGGAAATGATCTCCGGGCGATATTTATGATTTGTTCATTTTTAGTAATGGAAGAAGCATGTTTTGCGGCATGATGATTGGCTTCACCGACTATTTACTTGCTTCTTTACTGTTATGAGGAAGCTTCCCGATGGCCTTGTTGGGTTATGTCGGTTGGCGGCAACAAAGTCGGCAAAACGTGATCGTTTTGTGCCTGAAGTCTGATATCAGCAAAGTCAGTTTTTGGTTCTGGATGTGGAAAAGAATAAGAAAAGAGTTGATGAACTGGGTTAGGTGAAATGGCAAGTTAGAAATGTTGGGAAAGTAACATGGTGAAGAATTTTTTTAGATTTGTTTATTTTTGCTGGAGAGAAAGGGTTCTGATATAGAGGTGGCGAACTCGGGGTTTTGGCGGGGAGGTGAATCTTGCATGATATATGGATTCTTTATGAAATGGATTACCCATATTTTCCGTCCACTGTGGTGGGAGTGATTGAATCCAAAACCATGCCGAGCGAGGAGAATGAGCAGCCTTATTTCTCCCACGAATGATTGGTGGCAAACATGGTCAAGATTGAACCATTGGTATCAGTTTTCCTTTTAGAGTGTTGAAGTTAGGAGAGAAATGTGTGTGTGACCGTAGTTCTTGGTAGAGGGGACATGTTGGGATATTTCGCCTTCTTAGTTTGCACTTGTTTTGATTAATCTACATTTTAGTCACATTGAACTAGATGGTAGTATAATTTTATAGTATTTCATGAATGTTTCATCACTTCAGTATCATATAAGGTTCATTTTTGCTATCTGTAATTCACTTCAATGGGTCTTCCTTTCAGTTCTAATCGATCTCTTCACCTGCTTGAGTAAAGCATCCTAATTGTTACTCGGATATCAAAATGCCAAAGGAGAGGAGAGATCGTTCTGTCTCTCGTGATGGGTGCCGAGCATCTCCATATCCATGCAGCTCTGGTCACAAAAAACGATCATCTCCCAAAGATGCCTCAGAAATAGAGGAAAATGTTAAAGAGTGGGAAGACGCCAGGTGCCCTGTATGCATGGAACATCCTCACAATGCAGTTCTGCTCATATGTTCGTCCTATGAGAAAGGGTGTCGCCCTTACATGTGTGACACAAGCTGCCGCCATTCAAATTGCCTCGACCAATTTCGCAAGTACTTCGAAGCGGATAACTCATCAACAGTGCCACAACAAGAAGAAGCACAGAATTCAACCACACAGCTTTCCCCTGCTGAGGCATCAGAGCCAACGGTCACTGTTGTGCCGGAGGAAATAACTGCTGTAGGTTCCCCAACCTCGGAAATAAGTGCTGTAGGTTCACCAACCTCGGAAATAAGTGCTGTAGGTTCCCCAACCTCGGAAATAACTGCTGTAGGTGCTGTAGGTTCACCAACCTCGGAAATAAGTGCTGTAGGTTCCCCTACCTCAGAAATAACTGCTGTAGGTTCCCCAGTCTCGGAAATACCAACCTCGGAAATAACTGCTGTAGGTTCCCCAATCTCGGAAATAACTGCTCTAGGTTCCCCAACCTCTTGTGAGCATCAGACACCGCCGAAGCTCGTGTGTCCCCTTTGTCGTGGCGAGATAAAAGAGTGGATCATTGTGGATGATGCTCGTCGTTTCATGAATGCAAAATCGAGAAGCTGCTCTTGCGAAACATGTAATTTTAGCGGTACATATACGGATCTCAGGAAGCACGCGAGGCTGGAGCACCCACAAGTTCGCCCATCGGAGGCAGACCCAGAGAGAGCACGCAACTGGAGGAGGTTGGAGCGTCAAAGGGACCTTGGTGATCTGCTCAGCACACTCCAATCGTCAATGGGCGATGATAGGGCTGATGAGAACATTTTTCCTAGCGACGATGGCGGTTGGCTGACTGTGTTCTTCCTGATTCGAGTGTTCCGACCCGGGTCTGCATCCAGGAGCAGCAGCTGGTCCGGGACCTCAAGAACCCGAGCACAACTAAGCATCAGGAGGAGATCCACCAGACTCCGGGGAGAGAGCTACGATGAGGAAACTGGGTCGTCTTCAAGAGAAGAGGACAACGAATCTTCAGATGATGGATCCAGCCCTCGGAGGCGCAGTGAGCGCCTCAGGCGAAGGACGACACCGGACAACATGCCATGACGGTGGAGAGTATGCGGCAATCTGGTGTGTTGGTTGTCGTGTTCGGCTTTCAAAGGTAACTTTGTCTTGCCACCATTATCGGTCGGTTTTACCTTTTCGACGGCAGTAGAAACTGATTGAAGTTCAAAGCTACGATTCAATGTGTGAAAAAGATATGATTCAGAGAAGACTCATTAACAATAAGAATTCATTTTTTTTATTTATTTTTTCAATTTTATAGCTTCAGAAAAGTAACCTTTATTTTGATATAATATATATTATATATATCAAATATTCTATGATTCATATGGGTTCTGTTTTGTTTCAGGGAAGGGAGAGAGAGAGAAATGAGACTCTTTGCTTGTGCTCTTCGAGTATGAGTTCCATGGAGTGTGGAACTGTAATGCGTGGGAATTATTGGGACGTATCAAGAGAGTGAGGGATAATAATTGTAATTTCTTTGTAGAACTCTTGATCAATCTATGAATTTTTTTTTTCTTTTTTTCCTTATCAATTTCTCTTGTTTGCTGCCATTATCAAATTTCTTGCTTTAATGGTTTAGACTTCAATATAACTTTTATGTTTATTTGATTTGATTCAAGATGAGCAAGTGAAGAGAGGCTGTTGCCAGAAATTGTTATTGAATAACCAGCCTAATTGTGTAATTAATCCCCGAGGATTATGTTATTTTTTTTTTCTCGGGGAACTCTACAATGGGATAAATCTCTATTATCCCATTTACAGAGTACAAGATCCAAGGGTTTTATGGTAAGATTAAAAGTAGGAACCATTAAATAGGAAGAAAAAATGAAGACATCAAGCAGGGGGAATATTTTTCTTGACGATAAGCTCCATTAAAAAAGGTTTCAATTGTTTTTGTTTTTGTTTTTGTTTTTTTTTGTTTGGGAGTTCTACCATGGGTAAGCCTATCCTGTTTTACCTCAATGATGGATAAAATTATGGCCCGTTTGGGGTCTGTTTTGAAAATCAAAATTTATTTTTTTTGGTCTTTTTCTGTTAATTTTATTATTTACTGTTTTAAATATTTTTTTAAAATCAAACTTTAAAAATAAATAACTTTTCGTTTTTACTCGAAATTTGATTATTTTTTTCAATTTTATATAATTTCAAGAGAAATAAAACAAGATTGTATTTTAATTTTTTTAACACACTTTAGGTTTTAATATTTTTTCATTCTAAATAGTTCATTTTCACTAAATACATATTTTTAAAATTCAAGCATCTTGAACCTCCTAAACATGTCTTCAAACGTCCCCCCAACGGGTGCTGATTCATCTTTGGATTGTAATCCAAGGGCTAAAACTGGCTAAAGACCACCTAACTTGTTATGTCAAAAAAAGTCCAGACTTAACCCTCCTAGTTAGGATGAGGTCAAATTACGAATTTTTAGGATAATTAATCTCATATACAGATGCGAAGTCAATTTTGTGATAATAAATCTCAAATTTCATAATTTCTAATATTTTTATATTAGTAATAATATAGATAGTGTAATTTAACCATGCATTAATTTTACAGACTGAGTTACATTAAGAAAACTTTAATTACTAAAGTAAACATGAAATGTTTTCATGAATATAAATGGGTGAGTGGTGGATTAGTATTTCAATGTCCGGTTGAATCCGACCCGATCCGACATCAACATATTAAAAAATAATTAAAAAAAAAATTCCTTGGCTTCCTCATCCACATCCATTGCAGCAGACAAAACTTCCATAGGAACCAATGGCAACTTTCTGAAGATTGGGAACCTACTGCTCATGTACTTAAGAAAACTATTGTATCTCTCACCCACTCCACAGCCAAGGGCAACAGATAGGGCCAGATTTCCTCTTCTTCGATCTCCTGGATAAGTGGTTGCTTACGTAGCCAGTTCTAGAATTCCAACGCCTTGCTTTCAAATAACTTTTTGAGATCTGACAAGGCGGTCAAAAGAGATTTATGCAGCCCCAAAGTACAAAGGTTGCCAATATATTTATGAACCACCTCCGAGATCCTCACATTGAGATACTAGGTTGCGATTGTTCCCAACCCGCCCACACCGCCCGTGAACCGCCTGCCCATGCATGGGCGGTTGGCAGTATTCATGCCCCTAAAACCCGAAATTGAAAAGCCCGACTTGCCCCACCCTAAAACTGCCAACTCGCCCACATGTTCACCCTTACTGCAACATAAGTATTGGAGGGCATTGCGGATGATGAAAAAGAGAGAGCGGTGTGGGATCACATTTTGCATAAATTTCCGCAAACAATTTTGAATTATGTATGTATATGTATGTTTATCTTAGAACTGTTATATATATAAGGAAGAGTTTTCAATGGTTACTTTAATATTTATCTATTCATAATTATCATTGTTTTAATCATGTGATGTTGATCGGATAATTGTAATAAATTAAGTAGTTGATCAAATAAATTAATAATAATTAATGAATATAGAACTTTGAAAGCTAATTAAATGAAATTTAGATAGGCAACTTGGTGTTAACTTGCTGACATGACTTTTTAAAGTATTTTTTTAACTACGTTATAGAAGTGAAAGGCATAATTTAATTTACATTTGTTTTGAAAAACACATTACTATAGTTGTACGCAAGTGAAGAACAACAAAATCACAATTATAAAGTCTTTATTTTTTATTTTTTTTAGGATAAATCATGAATTTCTTTTCATTTTTTCTTAAGAAAAACAAAATTTTTTGAGTAAAAAGGGGGAAAAAAACACAATTTTTAGTCATAAAGAAAACAGCATTTCATTAAACTACCAATTACTTAAATTTAAAATTCAAATTATTACTTCTTACAGTCCTATTATTATTCAAAAAATATCCTATAATTAAATAATATTTTTCTTTATCTTTTACACCAACCAATTAATAATTCCCTTTTTATTTAAAATACCCCTTTTTTTTGTTCCTTCCACAATTATTTCTACAGAAGCTAATGGAATCACACACACATGCATATATGTAACTCTTTATTTAAACAACTTTTTTGTGTGTGCGCGTGCGTGTGTTGTGTGTGTGTGTGTTTTTTTTTTTTTTTTTTTTTTTAAGCACATGGAGTCGTATATTTGTATTTTTTTTTTTATATACGTTTCTAAATTTTTCTTGAACATTTTGCTGTTTTTTCTCTTTTCAAATGAAAAAAAAAAAACATTATGTTGTTTCTTTTTTTTTTTTTATCCCAATCTTATTTAATTACATCTGTTTTCTGGGATTTCTTCATTGCGAAAGTTTATACCCATTTTATTATGGAACAGTAGTTTTAAAGATTTTGTGGTAAACAGAAAAAAGCTTTTCGATATATATATATATATTTTTGAAAATAAGATGGCCGATTCAATTTTCAAGAAAAAAAAAAGAGAAAAAAAGATTCAATTTTACTAGATGAATATGTTTTGGAAGTCATCTTACATTTTATTTATTACTTAATTAGGGTTGATATCTTTTTTTTTTTTTTTTTTTGGAAATTAGGTTGATATCTTTTTAAATATTTAGAGTAAGGTGTGTAGAGAGAACCTTTTAAAAATATTTTTGTACTTAAAAGTAATTTTAATAATGGATAATCTAGTAAAAGTAAAAAATAATTGAATAATGTGTGAAAAAAAGAAGATTGGGTGTCAATAGATACCCTTAAAATAAATTAATTACAGTTAAAAATTCGCAAGATGTTTAACTATAATAAAAATTTACATAAAATATCATATCAATGTAATTAAATGATATATTAGTTTTAATAATTTTATCTATAACCATAAAATAAGAGTAACTATTACAACCATATCATATGATATGATATGAATTTAGGGATGTACTTAGGTCCTCCGCCCTAAATTTGAAGAATAGACACTCCACATCAATCTTGGCCGTAGCAAATGAAATCCTACGTTTGAGAATGAATTGAGGGCAAGGAAGAAAAATTCATCCGGTGTAAGAGGTTATCCGGTAAAGGATGAGAGAGAGAAAGAAAGAAAAAAAGGATAAAGGTTCTTTTTTGCAGAGGAATGATTTCGAAAGGGGAGAGCGGGTGGAGCTCGGAAGGGAGGGCGGCAAATTGGGATTTTTTTAATCCAGTAAAACGCAGAGGCGGTGAATAGGATTTACAGTACGGAATAGTGACAAATAGTCGTTTATTATTCCGAATAGATTTCTTTCTATTTATTTTTTTAAAATAGATCTCTTTCATTTTTTAAATTTATGAATACAAAATTAAATATCATTTCAGACTTTTTTCATTTTCTAAATGATAATTTTTATGCGTTAATCAAATACTGTCTTATTCCTAATAAGAAAAACTTTTTCCTTTCGTTCAATATATCTACCCTTTTTTTTTTTTTTTTTTTTGATCAGCATTATATCAACTTTGAAAAATTCTATGTTTTAAATGAGAAATTCATTTCATTTTTACAGTACAAAGATGCTTGGATGTGTTAACAACTTTCCTACTAAGATACAAAAACATCCAAAATTTTTTTCAAAGCTCATCTCATTTTCATTACTATAAGCAAATATGTTGGAAATATTGCAATTGGGGGAAGTCTTCCAAACTGTTACAATTTGATTCTTAAAGATTATTGTCAACTTAAGGTTAGAAAATTGATATCCACCATATTTTCGAAAACGAATAATGATGGACTAAGCTGAGCAAATGCACCTTCTATAGCCATTTTTCCACTCATTCCAAAACAGATATATTAGACAACTTGATCATTTATACAGTACCCTTTTACAATATATTTTTACCTTGTCTATATCTTTCTTGAATGCGCTATTTCTAACACAATTTCTTCCATTCTTGAAATTAATCAGACTTTTCAAATAATTTTTTGACTTTCTTTTTTGAAAAAGGAAACTTTTTTTTTTTTTTTTTTAACATATTCAAAAGCCTTCTTCTCTCTTTTTCGAAAAAGGAAACTTTTTTTTTTAACATATTCAAAAGCAGTCTTATTCTCGTAATGAAATAAATTTCTTATTCAAACACAAAATTTTTATTATCATACTAAGTATTCTATCCATACATGCCCCAAAGTTTTCTTTCAAGATTGAATCAACTTTTTATTACTTATACAATTTAATTAGGACAACTTATAAATTAGTTTGTTTGTTTTTTCTTCGTATGGGCTGAATTATAATTATGTCTTATTTGTGTAGACTAAATATTTAATTTTTTCTTCTACCATTTTACCTAGTTACCCCAGTCCACGCAATTTAACTTCATTCATTGCTAAATATGTACACTTTACCCTTCAACTAACTATATGTTACTACCAATATGATGCCACTTACCATGTCGTTTCTATGACACTTTTTCCTCACTTTTCTTCCTTTTTTTCCTTCAATAATCCCACGTGATTATGTTTTTGTCCTTACAAAACATGCATATTCACTAAATATATAGCCCCGGTCACATTACACTCCACCTTCTTCACCCGATTTTCCTTTTTTTTTTAATATTATTATTTTTTTAACATATGTTTTATTAAGATAATACGGATTAGTTTAAAAAAATACTTTGTAAATTTCAACATTTAAGTTCAAGTAATTTATGATTTATGTTATGTTTAAGTAGTGAGTAGCCGTCTACATATGCGGATTGTTATATGATACTATATATTAATAAAAGAAAAAAAAAACATTACAAAATACACAATATTTTATGTCTTGTCGATTCAAAATATGTATTTTAAAGTGGAGTATCTCACATTTTGTGTCTCTTAATTAATCATCCTAAAACACATTAAAAAAAATTAATAAATTAAAATTTAGGTTTGTTGGGGTAAGTTAGAAAAACAAAGAAAACTTTTCTCTTTGAGAATATTACAAACAAAAACCACACCAAACATTACAAGGTCTTACATAATGACTTTATCGACCTCATATTCCTTGAGCCGAGGAAGTTTCGTAAAGAAGTCCAAAGAGGCAATGGATCAATGAGGAAAAACAAAAACAAAAACAACAAATGTAATATATATATATATATATATATATTTTAATAGCGAAATAGTAGAGGTAACATGAGATGTAATAAGCTACTGGTACATCTTATTCTACTGATATATATTAATAACAACTACACCTCATTATTAATTTCGTCAATCCCAAAAAAATCTCGAAAGAAATTTTTTATAATATTCCCGGCTTTCAACCCACTTCCTTAAGCCATTGACAAACCAGTTTCATCTTACAAAAGGAGTGATCTTATTCTACATATGCTTCCTTAATTTCTCCTTTTGTGTAGGAAATCTTTCAGGAATCACCAGGCAATCAAGTTCCCTTGTCTATCAAGCTTCAAACATGCATCCCAATTAGATTAGTACCTACTCGTCTGTTCTAAATAAGGTCAACTATTTATGTTCAAATCATTAATAAGTGTCAGTCTCAGTGAAAGTAAATTAATTGAATTTAATTATCCTCATAATATAATTTTCGAAAAAGGGAAACTAGAATGGCAAGAGGCACTTTTTCAGTCAATGAATGTTGTGTATGTTTCTTGTTTATCTTCTGTAAGTATCCAAGTTTGATATTTGGTTTGAGAGGCAGTCTAATGTAAGATTTTCATATACTTTTTTTGTTGGCTTTTTGTTTAAAAAAAAAAAAAAAAGTGAAGTTAACATCAGATATTAGGTTATTGTTGTCATTCACATGGTTAAAACTTAGATCTTGATTTCTACAAATAAATAAATTTATTAATAAAATTGTCTTGGATTTGAGATATTAGGCCCCTATTTGGATAATAGGTTAAACTCACAACTCAAACTTTTTCAACAATATTTTATCTTGTGAGAATTGAATTTATAATATTTGAATTATGGGCCGGTTTGAATCTATCATCCAAACAAACAATAACGATGTGTGAGTTGTAATTTTGGACATTTGACATATATCAAAATTCCTTGCTCATTTACAAGTTTAGACAAATGGATCACACAGGCACATATCTTTATACATTCTACATATCTTAAATTTATTGCAGACTAGATCCCCTTGATCAAGCCAAGCAGTTTGCTTTCCGTCTCGGGGTTAAACAACGTGGAGGTGAAATGGCAGAGATAGTAGTAGGCCCTGTCATTGACAAGTTGATTAGGCTACTACTCGAGGAAGCAAAATTGCTCAAGGGAGTACATGGTGCGGTTCAGAGTCTAACAGATGAACTAGAAAGCATCAAGTGTTTCCTCAAAGATGCAGAATCGAGGGCGGAGAAAGAAGTGACCAATGGCGGATTGAAAATTTGGGTGAAGCAAGTGAGGGATGAAGCGAATCATATAGAAGATGTCATTGATGAATACCTTCACTGTGTTACACGACGCCATCACCATCATCAAAGCAGATTCTCTGGTTTCCTACAGAAAATTGGCCTCTTAATCAAACAGTGGAAAGCAAGTCGTGACTTACCTTCTAAGGTTGAAGACATCAAGACGTTGCTAAGTGAAATCAAGCAGAGAGAAGTGAAAGATATGACTCCAGAAAAAATTCCGCAGAGGAAGGATCTGATAACAAAACCACGTAAGTTAAACATCATGACCCTCGATTGGATCCTCTTAGAAACACTTCAATTGCTGCTCTTGGATCGCGGTATCTCAATCATACAACATGCAGAAACTACTCAAATTTATGATCAGACAGATTTTCATAGGTGCCGAAGGTAAAAAGGGTGAAATGGACGGGATCGAAGAATTAATTGACTTCTTGAGACATTATTTAGAGCAACATAGGTACTTAATTAATTGTTTTCGATGATGTTTGGGATATAAATTTTTGGCAAGTGATAAAACAAGCTTTGCCTTGGAATGATAAAGGAAGCAGGGTAATAGTCATAACACGTAGTGACACAATCGCCACAGCCGCTTTGCCAAGATCCGTCATGTGATATTGTGCATAAACTAGTACAGCCTTTGTCTAAAGAAATGGCTTGGAAATTGTTTTGCAAAAAGGCATTCCAATCTGAGCCTGGGACTTTTTGTCCTAAGAAGTTAGAGGAATTTTCTCATTAAATACTTGACAAGTGCCAGGGCCTGCCACTTGAAATTACTGCTATTGCTGGCTTACTCTCGACGAAAGAGAAGATCGTGTTAGAATGGCAACAAGTTCTTGACAATATGAGCTTTGTGTAACAACCCGACTTCTTTGACTGTATCTAATTTACTTATTCTTAATTAATATATTCTTAATACTTGTTTATGTTTGATTTCAAAAATACAGATCTTTATTTTTTTTTTCCTTTTTAAAAACAAATCATACTTATTCTTGAAGAGTTTAATAAACTAAAATTTTAACTGAGAAAATTGAAGTTTCTAAATAATAAATATCACATTCAAATTTATACGTAGATAATATTTAAAAAGTTATAATGTTATGCGAGTTAAAATAAAAGACCTTAAAGTCTTTAAGTACTCTTACTAGTTTAGTAGTATCAAAATATTGAAAACATAGTTTTAAAGATAATAGATACAAAATCATTTAAGAAGTCTAAATGCGAAAATTAAATTCGTGGTGGTATTCCACTCATTTCCTTCATCACTTCTGCACTACACCAATCTATAATATTTCTAAGTAGTCGGCTACTTGCCCGCATTACCTGCAGGATGAACACATATATATGAGCTTTCACTAAGCAAATACAAACTTTATCTCACCAAATATTTTCATAAAATTATATCATCACACATCACAACATGAATGTTAAAAAAATACATGTGATCTATATGTGTCTAATTATGCTTCATTATATACATGTTTTATCTACTTAAGGACCTTGTGTCGTACCCATATGCTAGCAACCAATGGGAGTTGGGCGAGCAATCCTCAACAACCACTAAGGTCATAACTTATAACTTTCGTTCTTATCATATCCTCTCACTAATTGGAGGTTAGTACGATACTTAAATTCTAACTTTTTTAGTCTCATTCTTATTAATTATGACAATATGTAAATTTACATGTCACTATGAATCTATCATTATGGCAAAAATATCAGTGAGGTGTGCTAATCGTATTAGTCTAAGAGAAATTATGTATGTTAAATACTTAATCAAGGTAATACATTTCACTCATATATTCAACATAACATCAAGGCAGTTCATAGCAAACATAGAATATTAATAAAGAAAACATTTTGTTCCATGCTATAGGTGAGATTTGTACTTGCTTGTTGTATGTGCTTAAACTTCTGGAGTTGTACTTCCTATTACGCAAGTTTGGGAAATTGTCTTGATTTAATAATACCTCATTATTAGAAAGAATCATAGTTATATTATTTTATTTATTTATTTATTTTATAAATTAAGGTGAGCTTAATTTATTTATATCATAATTAATCTTAGTAATTAATATATATTAATTATTAAGTGTTAAATAAGTTTTTTAATTTAATTTTACTTAATTTAATATTATTTAATTTAATTGATTAATTAATCAATTAATTAATTAGTGCTTAATTATTACTTAATTTAGTTGAGTAATTATAATTAAATTACATAATTTTCATTGACTAATTAATAATTATACCATTAATAATTAATTATGTTACTTAAATATTCTTTCTCATATAATAATTAATAATTATTAATTCTCATATTAATTAAAAATAATTATATTATACTAAAAATTAATATTTAATTAATCTCTAATTAATCATCCATAATCATATTGACAATGATATCAAATATTAATGATTAATTAATCTCTAAATAATCATGTCTTTTAATTATGTAGTTACACAACATGATAACCTTCCTCACACAACTAATTATCATTTATCAACTCTTATAATTAATAAATTACAATTATTTATTTATTTATTTCAATCAACTGTACTAATATTATCTTTATTCTATTTTTGTTAATTTATTAGTTTATTAATTCATTTCTTAATTAATTAATCAACTAACATCACCTTGGTGACTAAGAGTCACCTAAGTGTATTCTCTTAAGTGAGTTTTCTTATGGATTATTGGGCTTCTAAGGCCCATTTCCACTAGTTGTTTATATTAAATTGGGCTAAGGTAGTCTTTTAGTGTAAGTCTAGTAATATTTTTGTTTATTCTGTCTTGGCCCATCTCAAAATTTGTGATTCAACATTATAAGGTTAGGGTTTTTTGACAATCATTTGATCATATACTTAATACCAACTCATTTCATCAATAAATATATCCATATATTATGACTTACCCTTATGTCACATTTTAATGTTTAATCATTTTGTCGGTGTGAGATCTTAACTTGTAAGATTTATTTAAATTTGAGTTTAATCTCATTTTAGACACTTGCAAACTCATTAGAAATCTTGAAGTATCTAGTTTCTGTTTTTATAATTTTGTTTTTCAAGATTTAAGTTCAAATATTAATGTAGACATTTTCCTAAGTGTCTCATAGTAAAATCTCTATCTAATATTGTGTGATTTATTAAAATCTATGTACATATCCATTTTAAACGTGTGATAACTCATTTCAAAGCTTGAGATGTATATATTACATCCATAAAGTTATTTCCTTTAGTGTTGGAGTGTTTCATACCGTATACTTAGGTTTTGTTATTATTGGTCCCACTTATATACCATATGTCCAGATTTATGGGTAAACTTAGAAAAATCATAACAATTCAATCACAAGTCCAAATAAGGCAAACAATATGTCATTCAAAAGCTTATGATATCTAGTTCATACAAAAGTACTGTTTTTCAAAACATTATAGTTTACGTATGGAACCCGTGACTGGTATAGGTTTCAGTAAAACCTTTCGGTTTGTAGTCTTAAATTTTCATATTCACTAAAAATTACATATTTATCCGTTCGAGGTGTATGATATCTTGTTGGAAAGCTTAAAGCATCTAGTTGTTATATCTATGACTTAAAATCCAAATTTTTGTGTTTAACAAATTTGGAGTTTAGAAAACCCAAAGCTCTGAAAGTGCTTCATAGAAATTTCAGTTTTGCATGCTAGATTGTAAAAAGTCATAATAAATAACATACAAGTTCAAAT
The DNA here is from genome assembly GCA_025413025.1 of Ficus hispida. Classification (NCBI taxonomy): domain Eukaryota; kingdom Viridiplantae; phylum Streptophyta; class Magnoliopsida; order Rosales; family Moraceae; genus Ficus; species Ficus hispida. The sequence continues at coordinate 12,599,537 of CM046374.1, forward strand.
GAGGCTCAAGATAATATTTTGGAAAGCCTAACATGTCTAGTTTATAGATCCATCATCTATAGTATCATTAAGAAAATTTATTTTGTTTAAAGTAACAAATAAGCAACTGCAATCCACAAAATAACCAAAAAAGATGTTTAGAGCCTCAAACTTCTACTGGTTACTAAACTACTTATACAAACTCATTTCAATCCAACCAAAACTCAAAGTATAAAATCTTAAACTTAAAATCATGCCATGGTCATTAGTTTTCAGGTCAAGCATTTATTTTCATGAAATGAACATTTTTCATGCTCTAGGTTTTGTAGAAAAACTACATTTTTTCGTCTAGGAAAAATCTGATCGACTTAATCTATCTAGTGGAGAAAGATTGTCATACCTCTTAGGGAAGCCTTGTTTAGGCCTTGAAAGCCTCCCTTGTAGACACCTAACCTATTAAGAATAAATTCTTAGCACAGAGCCCTTGAACTTGAACACAACATTTTTTTTTTCTTTGCAAAGCACAAGGAATAAATACCTTTCTTACCTCTAGATGAGTTAGTATCTTTGTGGGGCGCTGTGTACTATCTGGGGGGAGTATGAGAATGTTTGAAAAGTTGGTGACTTTAGGAAAGAAAATCAAAAGAATAGAGGGTGGTTTTGCGGTGGAAAATGGAGAGAAAAGTGTGGTTTTTGCTTGGTAAAAGGCATTAGGTGTTAGGGTTTGATTCTAAGCCTTTTATTGGAAAACTCTTGGGTATTTTGAACAATTTTTAAACCCACATTCAAAAGCAAAAACGTTTTCCCCAAGCCTTGTGTATGTATGTGGTGATTTGAATCCCTTTTGACCAACTAAGGACCACTTATGACATGTATTAGTATGTATATATTCTAGTGTGTCATATTTTCCTTCTTTGTGCATGCAATCTCTGGGAGACTTGGGCCTGCTTGGTCTATTGCCAAAACTTGTATCAAGCCTCTCAAACTTTTGGCTCCAAATTGTCCAAACCGATCCCCCCCCACATGGTATCCACTCTTGGGCTATCTTCTCTATTTTGGTCCCTCAGATAAAACCACTATTGGCTCACCACCATTGATTTTTTTTCCTATTCTCCACCATGATTCTGAAGCTAGATTTTCCACAATAAAATGTTAACAGTGGAATTTCTTCCGTGTTATTTTTTATGCCACATTAGGTTGACACAATTTATTAGTAGATTTATCTACTAAATTTGTGCTACTCAACACTTGATTTTAATTTGATGAATTCTAATTATTCATCATGCAAAATTAGATTATTTAATCTAATAATCTTAACTTAAGTGACCCACAAAAATTGTTAACGTCACTCATCAGCACAAGAGCACTTAATAAATGAGTTTTCATGAAGTCTTGAAACACAATATCATTCATCACATATGTAATGTTTGTATTAGGCACTATAATTGAGATGATACATGTTCTTTATGGAATTTCTAATAGATGCCATAATTTGGAACTCCATAACTTGAATGTGTCATAAAATGTATTAGT
>CM046374.1:12601148-12710713 GCA_025413025.1 Ficus hispida
TTATAACGTTATGCGAGTTAAAACAAAAGACCTTAAAGTCTTTAAGTACTCTTACTAGTTTAGTAGTATCAAAAAATTGAAAACATAGTTTTAAAGATAATAGATACAAAATCATTTAAGAAGTCTAAATGCGAAAATTAAATTCATGGTGGTATCCCACTCCTTTCCTTCATCACTTCTGCACTACACCAATCTAGAAAATTTCTAAGTAGTCGGCTACTTGCCCGTATTACCTGTAGGATGAACACATATATATGAGCTTTCACTTAGCAAATACAAACTTTATCTCACCAAATATTTTCATAAAATTATATTATCACACATCACAACATGAATGTTAAAAAAATACATGTGATCTATATGTGTCTAATTATGCTTCATTATATACATGTCTTATCTACTTAAGGACCTTGTGTCGTACCCATATGCTAGCAACCAATGGAGAGTTGGGCGAGCGACCCTCTAACAACCACTAAGGTCATAACTTATAACTTTCGTTCTTATCATATCCTCTCACTAATTGGAGGCTAGTACGACACTTAAATTCTAACTTTTTTAGTCTCATTCTTATTAATTATGACAATGTGTAAATTTACATGTCACTATGAATCTATCATTATGGCAAAAATATCTATGAGGTGTGCTAATCGTATTAGTCTAAGAGAAATTATGCATGTCAAATACTGAATCAAGGTAATACATTTCACTCATATATTCAACATAACATCAAGGCAATTCATAGCAAACATAGAATATTAATAAAGAAAATATTTTGTTCCATGCTATAGGTGAGATTTGTACTTGCTTGTTGTATGTGTTTAAACTTCTGGAGTTGTACTTCCTATTACGCAAGTTTGGGAAATTGTCTTGATTTAATAATACCTCATTATTAGAAAGAATCATAGTTATATTATTTTATTTATTTATTTATTTTATAAATTAAGGTGAGCTTAATTTATTTATATCATAATTAATCTTAGTAATTAATATGTATTAATTATTAAGTGTTAAATAAGTTTTTTAATTTAATTTTACTTAATTTAATATTATTTAATCTAATTGATTAATTAATCAATTAATTAATTAATTAGTGCTTAATTATTACTTAATTTAGTTGAGTAATTATAATTAAATTACATAATTTTCATTGACTAATTAATAATTATACCATTAATAATTAATTATGTTACTTAAATATTCTTTCTCTTATAATAATTGTTAATTATTAATTCTCATATTAATTAAAAATAATTATATTATACTAAAAATTAATATTTAATTAATCTCTAATTAATCATCCATAATCATATTGACAATGATATCAAATATTAATGATTAATTAATCTCTAAATAATCATGTCTTTTAATTATGTAGTTACACAACATGATAACTTTCCTCACACAACTAATTATCACTTATCAACTCTTATAATTAATAAATTACAATTATTTATTTATTTCAATTAATTACTAATATACTTTATTCTATTTTTGTTAATTTATTAGTTTATTAATTCATTTCTTAATTAATTAATCAACTAACATCACCTTGGTGACTAAGAGTCACCTAAGTGTATTCTCTTAAGTGAGTTTTCTTATGGATTATTAGGCTTCTAAGGCCCATTTCCACTAGTTGTTTATATTAAATTGGGCTAAGGTAGTCTTTTAGTGTATGTCTAGTAATATTTTTGTTTACTCTGTCTTGGCCCATCTCAAAACTTGTGATTCAACATTATAAGGTTAGGGTTTTTTGACATTCAGTTGATCATACACTTAATACCAACTCATTTCATCAATAAATATATCCATATATTATGACTTACCATTATGTCACATTTTAATGTTTAATCATTTTGTCGGTGTGAGGTCTTAACTTGTAAGATTTATTTAAATTTGAGTTTAATCTCATTTTAGACACTTGCAAACTCATTAGAAATCTTGAAGTATCTAGTTTCTGTTTTTATAATTTGTTTTTCAAGATTTAAGTTCAAATATTAATGTAGACATTTTCCTAAGTGTCTCATAGTAAAATCTCTATCTAATATTGTGTGATTTATTAAAATCTATGTACATATCCATTTTAAACGTATGATAACTCATTTCAAAGCTTGAGATGTATATATTACATCCATAAAGTTATTTCCTTTAGTGTTGGAGTGTTTCATACCGTATACTTAGGTTTTGTTATTATTGGTCCCACTTATATACCATATGTCCAGATTTATGGGTAAACTTAGAAAAATCATAACAATTCAATCACAAGTCCAAATAAGGCAAACAATATGTCATTCGAAAGCTTATGATATCTAGTTCATACAAAAGTACTGTTTTTCAAAACATTATAGTTTACGTATGGAACCTGTGACTGGTATAGGTTTCAGTAAAACCTTTCGGTTTGTAGTCTTAAATTTTCATATTCACTAAAAATTTCATATTTATCCGTTCGAGGTATATGATATCTTGTTGGAAAGCTTAAAGCATCTAGTTGTCATATCTATGACTTAAAATCCAAATTTTTGTGTTTAACAAATTTGGAGTTTAGAAAACCCATAGCTCTGAAAGTGCTTCATAGAAATTTCAGTTTTGCATGCTAGATTGTAAAAAGTCATAATAAATAACATACAAGTTCAAATGAGGCTCAAGATAATTTTTTGGAAAGCTAACATGTCTAGTTTATAGATCCATCATCTATAGTATCATTAAGAAAATTTATTTTGTTTAAAGTAACAAATAAGCAACTGCAATCCACAAAATAACAAAAAAAAAAAGAGGGTTAGAGCCTCAAACTTCTACTGGTTACTAAACCACTTATACAAACTCATTTCAATCCAACCAAAAACTCAAAGTATAAAATCTTAAACTTAAAATCATGCCATGGTCATTAGTTTTCAGGTCAAGTATTTATTTTCATGAAATGAACATTTTTCATGCTCTAGGTTTTGTAGAAAAACTACATTTTTTCGTCTAGGAAAAATCTGATCGACTTAACCTATCTAGTGGAGAAAGATTGTTATACCTCTTAGGGAAGCCTTGTTTAGGCCTTGAAAGCCTCCCTTGTAGACACCTAACCTATTAAGAATAAATTCTTAGCACAGAGCCCTTGAACTTGAACACAACATTTTTTTTTTCTTTGCAAAACACAAGGAATAAATACCTTTCTTACCTCTAGATGAGTTAGTATCTTTGTGGGGCGCTGTGTACTAGCTGGGGGGAGTATGAGAATGTTTGAAAAGTTGGTGACTTTAGGAAAGAAAATCAAAAGAATAGAGGGTGGTTTTGCGGTGGAAAATGGAGAGAAAAGTGTGGTTTTTGCTTGGTAAAAGGCATTAGGTGTTAGGGTTTGATTCTAAGCCTTTTATTGGAAAACTCTTGGGTATTTTGAACAATTTTTAAACCCACATTCAAAAGAAAAAACGTTTTCCCCAAGCCTTGTGTATGTATGTGGTGATTTGAATCCCTTTTGACCAACTAAGGACCACTTGTGACATGTATTAGTATGTATATATTCTAGTGTGTCATATTTTCCTTCTTTGTGCATGCAATCTCTGGGAGACTTGGGCCTGCTTGGTCTATTGCCAAAACTTGTATCAAGCCTCTCAAACTTTTGGCTCCAAATTGTCAAAACCGATCCCCCCCCACATGGTATCCACTCTTGGGCTATCTTCTCTATTTTGGTCCCTCAGATAAAACCACTATTGGCTCACCACCATTGATTTTTTTTCCTATTCTCCACCATGATTCTGAAGCTAGATTTTCCACAATAAAATGTTAACAGTGGAATTTCTTCCGTGTTATTTTTTATGCCACATTAGGTTGACACAATTTATTAGTAGATTTATCTACTAATTTGTGCTACTCAACACTTGATTTTAATTTGATGAATTCTAATTATTCATCATGCAAAATTAGATTATTTAATCTAATAATCTTAACTTAAGTGACCCACAAAAATTGTTAACGTCACTCATCAGCACAAGAGCACTTAATAAATGAGTTTTCATGAAGTCTTGAAACACAATATCATTCATCACATATGTAATGTTTGTATTAGGCACTATAATTGAGATGATACATGTTCTTTATGGAATTTCTAATAGATGCCATAATTTGGAACTCCATAACTTGAATGTGTCATAAAATGTATTAGTATTTTGGGGTTTCACACTCTGAGCTTGAAAGTAACCCTCAACTTTCAAGTGTTTTACCAATTCTCTCTCTCAGTATTGATGACTTACCTTACCACCTTACACTAGTAAAAATTATAGATTTGATGACGGTTATTAACCGTCATCTAAAGTTAACATGACAGTTAGACAATCGTTGTATATACCATCATCATGGAATATTAAGTTACCACAATAGTTCACACCGTCGTCGAATAGAGAAAAAAGGGAACAAAGTTTGCTAAAGTGAGAACTTTACATGACGGTTCTATCCAAAATCATCATGTAAAGTAGAGTTTATACAACAGTTTTAGATAGAAACCCTCGTGTAAAGTTCAACATGAATTAAAAAACAATTTCACATTTTTTGGTAATTTCTCACCGGTGGCCTAACCAGTGTGTTATCCAATACACAGTCTAGAATAGGATTGATAAAATAATAGCTACATTGTATCAAACTAAAAAAGCCATCCATTACATTACAAGTTACATATCATATTTAATGAATTACATTGCAAATTTAGTCCATTCTCCCCTAATCAAATCCATGTCATCACAGGTATAAATTTCTTTGTTTTCAAGTACATGTAATCTATTCAACACTATGTCCCTCATAAAACCTAAAACAAAATAACCACATTCAACACTTCTCTCTTGGTGAGGACAAAGACGATCCGAGATTTTTGTTTTATAGTCTCGTCTCTTTTTAATCCCTTCTTTGGCTATAAGCTTCCAATCTATTAGGGCCCTAGCAAGTTTACAAAATTCAAAATAATTAAGATGAATACCATTAAGATTAAATCAAAATTTAGTATAGGAAAATTGACTTACAGATTCATCAAATTAGTAAAATCGTCCCAATTTTTCTCCTGAAGAGGATCAAAATAAAGGACTAGGTCATCCCATGGGTCAATAACTCTTAAAACCCAATGTCTCCATCTATTATGTGGCACAAGATAAAGTCATCCTTTTGGTGCGTTATGCAAAAAGGTGATAAGAGCATAGGCTCGTACTCTTAGGCCAGCATCTGGAGTATCTGTTCTAACCAGTGAGATCAAGGTTGGAGATATAAACACAAACTTCTCTGCTCGCCCATTAATAGTATATAGTTCTACCAAATATTTGCATAAGAATATGTGGTTATTTTGTTTTAGGTTTTACGAGGGACAGAGTGCTAAATGGAATTGACGTACTTGAAAGTAAATAATTTTTACTTCTCATGATTTGGATTTGATTAGGGGAGAATGTATTAGCCATGAAATGAACTCATTAATTATATATGTAAACTTGGAATGTAACATATGGTATATATTTTTACTTTGATACAATGTAGGTAATATCTTGGATCGTGTATTGGATAACACACAAGTTAGGCCACCCATGGGAAATCACCAAAAAATGCCACTTTTTTTTTAATTCAAAATAAATTACACGATGGCTTTTGAGCAAAACACCGTTAGATGGCATATATTACACGACAGTTTTGAGCTATTACACGACGGTTTTAGCTCAAAACTGTGTGTAATTGGCCTTCAATTAAAAGAAATTTTGGCTTTTTTTTTTTTTTTTTTTGTGATTGCACATGTTACACGATGGTTTTGACTCAAAACCGTCATGTAATGGTTATATTACATGATGGTTTCGGAGCAAAACCACCGTATAATGGCAGTATTACATGCCGGTTTTGCTCCGAAACCATCGTATAATATGTGCCATTACGCGACGTTTTGACTCAAAACCGTCGTGTAAAGTTCATAATTTTGCGGCGTTTACTACTGTATTTCTTGATTCGACAATGGTGTGAACCGTCGTATAATATTGACATACCACGACAGTTATATAACAGTCGTGGTATCTTTCACGATGTGGATTACATGACGTTGTCTAATCGTCGTGTAAACTTTACACGACGGTTAATAACCATTGTGTAATCCCAATTTTTACTAGCGATGCTTGTTATTTTTAGAATACTCATGATAATGTTCCCTAAAAATAGTAAAATAATAATATTTAAAAAAAAAGTTTTAGCAACTACTCTTTTAGCATAAACAACCCTTTTACCCCTCAAAAATTGTAAAATGACCTTTTTCAAGGGGCAAATTTAGTTGTAATCAATTTTTTATATTTTACTTCCTCTCTTAGTCTAACTTTTAATTTTTACAACCTTCGATTTTTTTTTTTCACCACAACAAAAACTTTTGTCAGGCGCTTTCCCCCCCATTTTTTCAACGTTTTGGATTCTGCCCTTCTTGGGCTTTGTCTTCTATTTGACTATGTTGTTAATCTAAGTGAAAAACTGTCAATTCAATTTAATTAATAGAAGTGGATTTAGTGAAAGCAAATATTGGGTAAACTTGTTATGTAGAGAATAATTATATTTCATATATTATGAAAATTTACATTTTCTCCCACGTATTGCATTCTTTTTTCCAGTACGGTAATGGATGTGTAAGGGGGTGAATGTCGACTATAAAGGGCAAGTTTACTTTGCATCAAAAGGAAAATGGAAAATAAGTACTCATTTCCTTTCTTATTTAATCATGTGTTTATTTACAAAATGGAAATGAGATTTTATTAGTCCCCAAACAATATAGGGAATGAAGAAGGGGAATGACAATATTTATATCTCCCTTGGTATTGATTTCTTGTCAAAGGACATACATATCAAATTTACTCATATACCCTTAATATGTTTTCATGCACTAATTTTTTTTAATTATGTAAAAGGATTTTTCATTAATTACATTAATATGATTACCATTACTAAGGTCAGTAAGACAATAAAGGGAATAAAATTGTTTCTCTTTACACTATCTAATAGTCAAGTAAACACTAAAAAAAAAAAAATTAATAATCCACTTTATTCTATTACTTTACTTTACAATCCAATTACCTTTCCCAGTGCATTACTTTTGATTTTCGTAAACGCGCAAATTAAAAAGAATACTAAGCCAAAAATAATATTAATAACTCATAATTTTCTAGACATATTTGTTTCACTTTTAGGTTCTAATGTCTATTTTAGACATATTCGCACTTCCAGTCATTAGAAAAGAACCTAGAATGCTTTACACTTCATTAAAATTTTCAAGAATCAATAAAAGTGATGAGACAATTCACAAATTTCACAAGCATACAAGAACAACGCCAAAGAGAGTGAAAAATTGTCTGCCACTTCAACATAGCTAAATTATCTTCAGATCAGATAGATTGAAAAATTCATAATCCATTTTGATCACCGTTTTAATATTGTTTTTTTGCACTATTTTAAAAGTATATTATATTTCATGGTTGAAATTTACATTTCAAACATTTAATTCTATAATGCCCCGGCCATCTACGTAGGGCCGACTACGTAAATGTGGGCCGTTACTTTACTTAACTTATTTCTTAGTTTCTAATACTTGAACTTTCAGAAAATTTCAGAATAATTTTTTTTCTTCGTAACTTAATTAAACATATCCATATGGATAAACTTCACCATGCATACCCATTACTTGTTAAGCCGATCAAAAGGTCACACATAACCTTTTAAACTGGACTTTTGAAACATCACATACGTAACATGGTACATATAACTTAATCATACATATGTACAAGTTCATAGTTTAAAGAGTTTGCAGAAAATCTACGTAGTGATATCCCACACCACCCTTAACTTGCTGCATCATCCACATGCCCACCAATTAAGCTACAGGCTTTTTACTTATAGTATGAAATATACTGGTGAGCTTACGCTCAGCAAGTACAAACATAATATCACAAAACACGTCAAGCTTCATATAACTTATGCATGATCCATTTATGATCGATTATGAATGTCTTATGCTCCATTATGAACTTATTATCTTGCTTAACATGTGGGCCCTTTGTGTACGTACCAAATGCATGCAATCCACAGAAGGTTAGGGTTTGCAAGGTCCCTAATAATTATGGAAATCATGTAAGCCTTCACGATCTGGCGGAAGGTTTTAGTATCTTGAAACATTATATTCCTCCATGATCTGGCGGAGTTTAGTACGACACTTTACTTGTCTTGGTTTAGTCTTAGTCTTGTTACTTTTTGAAGACTGAGATTATTTACTTGTGATCTTATTAGTCATGATACATATGATGCATAGATATAGTATGACATAAAGATCACTAATATATAATGACTTGTGGCATATTAATAAAGCATGGCTTTATCATAAAGCATAGCATTATCTTAAAACATAGCATGTATATAAACAAGGCATCATCATAAAACATAAAACATGGCATCATCGCAAAACATGACATTTACATAAACATGGCACATCATGGTATACATGTAAATAAGTTATGCTTGAAAATAGTTTACTATTTTTCATACTGTAGGTGAAGTTTTTATGTACCTGATGTCCTGTGCACTTGACCTAATGTTCCAACAAGGCATATCACAGGTTCTATTCCTGTTTCAATTAAGGTGTAAGATAAGAGTCATCCTATCTTACCATAAATCATTATATTCAATGTTGATATCCTTAACCAGCATTTATCAGTACCCTAATTACATGTCTCCCACATACTATAATGATCTCTTATTCGGTTACTAAATGTTATCCTAAGGCACCTGGTCTAATCAAACAATATCTTGTTTGATTACTTAATGGAACTTTTGGTACAAGGCCCACCCTGGGTATAAGCCCAATCGTGTTTAGATTAAAACCCTATTGAATTACTAAAGCCCAATTACATTTAAAGTCATACCCTTATTAGGTTACCATTGGTAACCATGGGTTTTAGGCCCAACCCAATAGCTTGGGTATCTCATGTAGGTACTATAAGTAACTTAAATTATTTGGCCTATTAAAAGATGGTAACCTTCTCGGTTACTATTTCTATAATTGTTTACCATATGACTTGACTTATTTTATTTATCTTATTCCTTATTTGATTAATTTTAACTCCTTTTTATAAACTGCTTAAAATAGTCCCATAAACTTTGATTATCAGTGTATGTACAGGAATTTCCTACTTATGCACTGTTTTTTAGAAATCCTGTACAGGAATTTCCTATATCTATATAGTTTTGGAAATCTATTTGTACTTTAAAATTTGTTTAGAATTTAAAAAGTCTTCTTCATGAAAGTTGTAGATCTTGAGACATCTATAACTTTTTTCTTTATGAAAAACTCAATTTGCATTTAGCAACTCTTTTTCCTTGTTAAACTTACCTGGCCGTGCATACTGGTCTGGTAGACCAGGCTCGGATTTTCATAAAAATAGAGACTTTGGAGTCTTATTTTTAAAAATTGTCTATGCTGCCCCCTAGGAGTTTCCATTTTCTACAACTTTGTAGTTTTTACTTTTCTCAAATTCGGCCTCGAAAGGCCTCAAAATCTTATTTTCAAATATGTCCAGTTTTGATCCAAAACTGGCAGTTTTTATTTTAGTTGGTTCTTACGTAAAATTACGCACACACTACCTGAATGGTTAAAACTATAACATACATCAAGCATGCAGTGTGTTACATAATGTTTTCATTGCCATGCATTCATTTTTCATTCATACAATCCTTATGTAAACCCATATGGTAATCTTCACCAAACTAGGGTTTTTAGGGTTTTCTTGAGCCCTACGTGCAACATACATTACCAATTCAATTTTTCATTCATGCAACATCATTCTTGAGTATGTGGGGACATATTACAAACATCTAATAGGCATTCACACATACCCATGATATCTAACAAATAAGTTCATAACCTTACACCAAAACATAATTAGAGACCACTAAATCCTAATCAAGCACATTCAAGTAATCTAGGCTACTCTATTGCATGAAAATAAAAGTGAGCTTATGCTCTTACATAACCAACATAGAAATACACTTAAATCTTGAATCAAATTAAATTAAGGAATTAGAGGGTGAAGAGGATTACCTCAAGATCCAATAGAGTGGATCTACCCTTTGGTTGAGAAATTTTCTTCTCACTCCATCAACACCAAAAATCCGACCCCCTTTCTTCTCTCTCTTCTCTCTCTCTCTCTTTCCTTCTTTGGGTTCAGTTCTTAGGGAGGAAGAGAGAAAGAGTTGGAAATGAGCCAGAATTTTGGGGTGGAACTAAATAAAAATCGTCCAACACCCTCCCATCATCACCTATTTATAGGTGAAAATTAATTTCTTTTTCGAATTATTTTTATTCCTAAAATTGCATATCTAACCCCAAAAGCAAAAAAATTGCTCATTGCTCCCTTGAAGTGGCCGGCCACGATGAAGGCGTTGGAGGCCAAGTAATCCTCCATAGTTATCACTTAATTAACCAATCAACAACTTCCATACAATTTCTTCCAATTTTCCAAAAATCTCAAAATTCACATATTTATCCATGATGAGTGTCCTCCCATTAGGACTCCGTTTGACTTTCCTCCTAATATGCAGTCCATTTTCATACTAATGCAGATATTATAAATACTGTTTTGAACTAATAACAATACTATCATACTGGACTACAGTCCAGAATTCATCTGCATTTAATTGGGTTGCGTGTAATTTTTCTTAGGACTTGAAGCCACTTAGTCCTTATTGCTCTAAATATTGTGCTTATTTTTCTATAGTGGTCCTATAGCTTATTCTTGCTCATTTGTCTGTAATGACGGTTTTTTGCAGTATAATTTCCATATTATTTATTATACTGCAGTATCATCTCAGTCAAACCTTAGGTCAACCAGGTCAACCTTTGACCGGATTAGAAATCATAAATTATATTCGACCTTTTTCCTAAAAAAGACCATGTATGACTAAGCAAACTATTATTGAGTCTGTAGCTAATTAAACGAGAACTCAAACAGATTATGAATTTCACATTGATATTCATAATTTTTCATGAAACATCACATAACCACATAGTACGGACTTAAATTCCTTTACATATAAGAAAATCATGATCCGTAAAAATTTGGGTTATTACAAATTCAAAGTAGGTTAAAAGAGAATTTTTTTCTTTCTCTGTTTTACTTCTTTTCTCCCTGTTTGATGGTATCATAAATAATTTTATTCACGGCACAAAAGTGACATAAAATCATAGATTATAAAACCAAAACAGACCAGTTACGGAGAAGGTGCCTATCTGCTCACTAAAAAAAAGCTATTTACCTACTACAAAGTTTCATACTATTTTTAAATCTCATGTTGCACTTATTTTAATAAATCTTCTTAAAATCAATATGTAGACAAGAATAATACTAGAAACACTACTACAAATACAGATTCCACGACGGAGCTTTCACAACTATTTTTAAAAAATGGTCGTGGAAAGTAACCAAAAACACGGTGCAGAATAGATTTCCGAAAACCATGTGGTTGCCAAGCACTTCACAATGGTTTTTGAAAACTGTCGTGGAAGCCTAAGCTTCCACGACGGTTTTTCCACGGCGTTTTTGGAAACCTTCCAAAAACTATCATGGAAGCTTAGGCTTTCAATGACTGTTTCTGAAAAACGTGTGGTATGTCTAGCATTTTAAAAAATTTATTTTTTCAAAATTTCGCATGAATCGCCACTTTTTTTTTTTAAAATAATAAAAAAACTACGACATACTATGATGGTTTTTGTTAAAAACCATCGTGGTACATATACCACGACAGTTTTTGTCAAAAACCATCATTTTACATATACCACAACGTTTTTGACAAAAACCGTCGTGGTATGTGGTGCATTTTTAAAAATTTTTTTGTCTAAATGTAGCTTGAATCCGTCACTTATAAATTACAAAAAAAAAAAAAAACCCCATTCCCTCTACATTTTCACTCCCGCGCTCTTTCACTCTCATCTTCCAAACTCTCTTGAAACCCATCTCCTTCACCGTAACCCCTTCTTCCATTTTCTCTCCTACCTCACCTCCATTCTCTTCCTTCACTGTAACCCCTCTGTCACCTCTCTTCTCCGCCAGTCACGACTCCACCACTAATTCTCTCTCGCCTCTCCCTCTCCCTCTTGCCTCTGCTTGCCACCGCAATTCTCCCTCCAATCTCTTCTTCGAAACCCATCCTCCACCAACTACCCCGCTACGAAGCAGACCACATCCACGGCGGTTACTTGATAAGTCTCTCTCTCTCATGCTCTCTCTTGCACCAACATATTATGGAAGTTCATTTACTTGATTGTAAACGTGATTTTGGGTTATTATTGACTGTGTTTGTGATTTTGGTGATTGTTTTCTTGAAAATAGTTTTGAATGTGTTTGTGATATTTTTACATATTACATGTTCGACAAAATGCTCATTTGATTAGATTGTGTGATTTTTTATGTGTTTGGGTTCGCTTTGAGTTTTAAATTGATTTAAATTGTTTGGGGGTGAGGATTAGGTTTTGTAATGTAGTGTATGTTTTTGTAATAATTGTTGTACATTGTGACACAAAATCAATTGAACATTAGTATTATTTTAATCTGGGTTGTAAATAGATAACACACGGTATTTGTCACCCATGAGAAATCGCATGAATTGGGTAAAATTTTTTTTGAAAAAACCATCGTGGTAGGTGACCATTCCACGATGGTTTTTCTAGAAAACCGTCATGGACTGTTTTTTTGAAAAAACTATGTGGAAAGTTACTATTTACCCGTCATTTGCGTCAGTTTTGTCTATTTCACGACGATTAAAAAACATCGTGGAATCCCGTAGATCCAAATAGATTCACGACCCTGGATACCACGACGGTTAAAAACGGTCATGATATCCTCTTTTTATACTAGTGAAACACCAATTTTAAGCTCAATATTTGAGTACTAAACTATATGGTGTATGAATTGTCATTCATTTATTGGTATGCCTGTGATTTTAGAAGATTGTATCTATCCTTGAAAGATAATAATTCATCGTCATGTTAGTTGATACTCAAAAATTAGAATTTGTATCCTTAAAACTGCTGAGCTACTTCGTCTCAGCAACCAACAAGGCGCTGCTAAGATGGGTTAGTCTTGTTGAATATACTATTACAAAGAGATAATCATAACAATAAGCCTAGAATAATAATAGCATAATATTCTAATCTCCACTTGTCTTTAACTTAATTTTCTTGAAGCCGGTTTGAACGGAATCAACATAACCTTCTTCAATTATCGCTTTCATCTCTTCCCGGTCTGCTTACTATCTTCGCATACTGCACTAATTTTCGCACTGGGATGGATCTAATAATTTTGTAATTAAGCAAGAAAGAGTTAGATGCATTTAGCAAATGCACAATTAAGGAGCTTGATCTCTCCATCCTCTTTGATACATACATTTAGCTTCGTCTCTGGACTTCATTTGTTTTCTTTTACTGAAGAGGACAATTGCATGAGAATTTATCAGGTAATATATATCGAGTTTCCTTCTGAAAAGTGTTTGGTAAACCTGGTAGTTATGTTCTCAGATCCAAGTTCACATGGAATGCTGACACTTAACAAACTGAATCTCAAATTTCAGGGAAAAGAAGGAAGCTTTCATAAGCAAGCTGTTGAATTTGGGAGGGTAAAAACGGCAGCCTTAGTCCCTTTTCAAACGTATATCGAAGAACAACCAGACTTTTAGAGCTTGTTTAGAAACCAAACTCAAACTTGGTTTTTCAAGCTCAAGTTTTGTCTTTTTTCTCAAAAGTTTTGTTTTTTTCCTCAAAAGTTTTTGTCTTTTTCCCAAAAAGTCAACAAAATTTACTATTTCAACTTTAAAAACTCAACTCAAACTCATTCACCAAACGGACTTTTAATCGAGGTAGAGTTCCCTTTCCCACTATTAACATATCCCCTACAAAAATTATAAAAGCATAACGATATATACAGCATATCTAAAAACATTTCCTAGCAATGGAACTAAGATGATAGAGGAGCATGATTGTAGGCATAGCTTAGCGATAATACCTCATCTGAGTCTATCAAAAGGTACAAAGTTCGAATCCCCTACCCTAAGTTCAAAAAAAAAAAAAAAAACAAAACAAAACAAAAAAAGATGATGGAGGAGTTTACAATCTCCTTTCTGATTTAATTTTACATACTATTGAACTTTTGTAATAAGTACTTGAGCTTGTTGTTTTATCATTTATGGTCTTTTATTTATTTATTTTTTTTTTGGGGTAGTACAAGAGGGTAATAAGGGGGAGAGATTAGAGTGCTCAAATAAACGGGTTACTTAACGTGACCTATCGACATCTCAAAGGCAATCGGATTAATGTGGTAGGGTGATTCCAACCCAAGACTTCTTGCACGGGGTATGAGCATCCAACCAACATATCTAAGGCATGTTGGCTGTCATTTTGGATCCTTTTTATATCATCGGATAAGTTAAAAAAACTAAAAACTGTTTTGGTGTTTTAGTCAAGGATTGAGGTAGCCTCTTTTTTGAAATCCAAGGAATCTACAATCCCACTTTGTAAGAGGCTGTAAGTAGCTTATGGCATTGGTGAATAAAAACTAATTTTAGACTCCATAATTCCTTCATTTCTTCTTGTTTCCCCTGGGTTGTAACATGATTTCTATCCATATTCTCGGCTGGATCTTGTTCTAGTGGTATCAAAGCCCCAGATCTTGTCGCTGAGCTCAAGATGACCGCGACAGTAGTAGTATAACCTGAGTTTGTCGGACCCACGAATCCTAAGGGTAGCGATTTGAGCACTAGATATGAAGATCGAGACCAAAACCGATTTGATGGCCAATTACGTTCACCAAATCCTTACCCATCTAGAATGACTCACGGTGGCACCTTCAGATGCAATCTCGTGAATGAGGAACTGACATCAATATGTTTGGTTCTCTCATTATACATCTGATTTTTAGTAAAATGTATAGCATTTAGGCTATCACAATAAATGACAATAGAATGCTGTTGTAAGCCCAAATCACCAACCAAACTTTAAGCCAGGTAACTACTTTCACTGCTTTTGTTTCATATACTCCGCCTCTGTTGTAGACAAAGCAACTATAGCTTATAGAGCAGCCTCCGAACTAATGGCACCACCAAAAAGTGTAAACAAATAACTTGTCAAAGACCTTCTCTTGTCAAAGTCACCAGCATAATCATAGTCCACAAAACCAACAACAGTATTACTAGTGGTAGAACTCTTTCCATACACCAAATGTACATTTGTAGTACCTCTCAAGTATCGCAAAATCCATTTCACAGCCTCCAAATGAGCCTTGTGAAGATATAATTCATATATCTACTGATGACACTTATGATATGTACCTGGATGAGTGCACACCGTAGCGTACATCAGGCTCCCAACTGCACTAGCATAAGGGACGCAAATCATGTGCTCCTTTTCCTCATCAGATTGTGGTGATAAAGCTGTTGAAAGCTTAAAGTGGGCAGCAAGCTGAGTACTCACTCTAGACTTCTGCATACAAAAGCGTTCAATAACTTTTTCAATATAATTTTTCTGTGACAAGAATAGCATGTCCACTTGTCTATCTCTATGAGTTTCCATCCCTAAATTTCTCTTAGTTACGTCCAAATCTCTCATCTCAAATTCATCACTGAATTGAGCTTTCAACTTGTTGATCCCTGATATATTCTTAGCAATGATAAGCATATCATCAACGTATAGGAGTAAATAAATAAGCGAACCATCGTAGAGGTGACTAAGTACACACAACCATCATAATCGCTCATAGAGTAACCATGTTTGAGCATGAAAGTGTCAAATATCTTGTACCATTGTCTGGGAGATTGCTTTAAGCCATACAAAGACTTCTTCAACAAACATATATGGTTTTCCTTTTTTTGAAAAAACGAACCCCTGTGGTTGTTGCATGTAAACTTGTACCTCAAGCTCTCTATGTGAAATTCACATCAAGCTATTCTAGCTCCAAATCAAACAGTGCAACCATGAAAAATAACACGCGAATAGAGCTATGTTTAGCAACATGAGAAATCACTTCATTGAAGTCTATATCTTCTCTTTCTCTATAGCCCTTACAACCAACTGTGCTTTGAACCTCGCTTCTTCTACTCCTGGGATTCTCCTTTAATTCTTGAAGTTCTATTTGCAGCCAACAATCTTTCGTCCCTTTGGCGGCTTCACCAATTCCCATATCTGTGGTTCTTCTGAAGACACTCAATTTCTTCACTCATAAAAACAGTCCACTGAGCAGATTCACTGTCTGTAACAGCTTCATTATAAGTTGTTGGCTCCTGATATTCATATATTTCTGCTACATTAAGTGCAAAAGAAACCAAGTCTGCATAGCCATATCTCTGAGTTGGCCGAATTTTTCCCCTCTCTCTATTTCTGTTACTCTTCTTCATGCTGCTCTTCTGCGGCATCTGCAGCTTCTTGTGTATTGTCCACCATGGGCTGATCAGAAGTACCTTCTTATGATTTTTCAAGAGCTTAACCTGAAGCTCCACTTGCTTGCGAATCCTGTGTTCTTTACCTACAACTACTAACTCCTTTTTCTGGTTATGTAGCATGGCATGCTCATCAAATTTAACTTCTCTGCTAATTATAAATTGGGGTGACTTGGCTTGCACACACCACAAATGAAACCCTTTCACCCTAGTCTTGAATCCTTGGAATGTACATTTTATTGCCCTTGGCTTAAGCTTACCATCATTCACGTAAGCATATGCAAGACAACTGAAAACTTTTAAAATAGAATGATCAGCAGGAGCATCAGACCATACCTCAATAGGAGTTTTCAACTCAATTGCAGTCGATGAAGACCAATTATCCAGATAGTAGACATGATTAACCACTTCAGCCCGTAAGCCCTTTGAAATCCATGCATTAAAGAGCATGCAACATGCCTCCTCCATGAGTTTTTTGTTCATCCGTTATGCAACTTCATTTTGTTATGGTGTTTTCCTCACAGTGTGGTGTCCTGAAATGCCATTTCCTATAGAAGTCATTAAACTGACCTCCACATAATTCCAAACCATTACCAGTTCTGAAGCATTTGATCGACTTGCCCGCTTGCTTCTCAATACAAGCTTTCCACTTCAGAAAGGTTGGAATTCATTTATGTGCTTCACAAAATTCACCCAAACTCTTCTTGAATAATCATCAATAAATGACAAGAAGTTTACAGTGCCTTTCGTTCTGCAAATTGTCGTGCTGATCTTGACTCTTCGATGCTTCCTATAGATGCAGTGCTCACAAAAGTCAAGCTTCTTCGTCTTTTGGCCATTGAGCAATCCTCGCTTACTCAGAATAGTCATTCCTTTCTCACTTATATCGCCCAATTTCATATGCCATAGAGCATCATCAATAATTGTGCTGCCCTGAAGAAAATAGAGACCTTTTGTCGATTTGCCTTTGGGCAGAACAAGAACACCCTTACTAACTCTAAAAACTGCTCCTTCAGCTGAAAACTTGCAGTCTTGCGAGTCAAGAGTTCCCAAAAATACAAGATTCTTTTCCAAATCAGGGACATGTCTAACATCAGTCAAAGTCCTGAAGAGGCCATCTTGCATCTTAATTTGAACTGTACAAATACGAACCACCTCGCAGTATACATTGTTCTCCATCAATACAACGCCCCCATCTATAGACTGATAAGTGGAAAATCAGTCTTTGTTAGGACACATGTGGTATGAACAACCTGAATCAAGAACCCAAGAGTTACCAGAGCAATTCTTAGATACTGATAAAAATAGTATCGTCATCGTTAGAACCGTCATGCAATGCCGGCAGAATCACTTGAAGTTGATGCTTTATCAGAAGTCCATTTCTTATTCTTGAGCTTTGGGCATTCAGACTTCCAGTGCCCCTTCTTGTGGCAATAATGACATTTGTCTGATTTGGATTTGGACTTTGATCTAGACTTGGCTCAGTTTTTCAATTGGCCTTTCTCCTTAGTTCTTCCTTATCAGGCCATTGAATGTAATAAAATAAAATAAACACTCCATATTGGATGTAAAGGTTGTGAACAGTGTGTCAATTGGTGAATAGAAACCGAGTTTAGACTCCATATTCCTTCATTTGCTCTTATTTTCTCTGGTTTGAAGTATGATTTCTACCAAGTTTCTCGACTGAATCTTGCTACAGATTCTACCATAGGCTCTTACGCTATAGACTAAAATATTTTTTGTTATTTGTATGCTCCTTGACTTCTTTTGTTATGTTTTTACGTCTGGCAACTGATTGGTCATAAGTATACAAAAAATAATAATTATAATAATAATAAACAAACAAAAACGAAAACAAAAAACAAAAGACTAAAAGAGAGAGGGCGAATTTAACGAGTTCGATATCATGGATAAAGCTTACAAAAAGATATTGTCATGTACATTTCAACTTATTTTGGAAGCCAAAAAAAAAAAAAAAAAAAAAAGTACTGCCTCTAATTAGCTTCGTCTTCTTTGTATCACGTTGATTTCTAATTTAAGATCTCCACGGCACAAATTATTGTTCAGATTAGTACAGTTAACTTATCATGTATATTGATTCTCTAAATTTTAATCTCGTGTTTCAGGGAGAAAACAAAACGGACAGTGGTTAATGATCCCCAACCACTAAATTTTGAATAATATGCAAAAAACAAAAAACAAAAAAACAAAAAAACAAAAACAAAAACAAAAACAAAACAAATATACAAGAAGAAACGGTGGTTTCGACTTTGGAGATGCGACGCTCGCAAGGGCTAAGACTTGACGAAAGAGACTCATAGTGATCCGGCACAAGACATCGTGTTTTCTTTTCCTTTCTTTTCTTTTTGTTTTTTAGCTTTTGCTTTTTTTTTTCTTTTTTTTTTTTCCAACCACGTGTGGTTTTATTTAAAAAAATAATAATAAAAAGACACAATAAATAGGCCTCACTTACTAACCTTCAACTTGGAGAACCATTTTTCTTTTTATTTACTTTTTAGAGAATTCAGGTTTCGATTTGCAATTTGCGGGTTTTAATTTGCGATTTACTTGGTGTTTGGGGTTTTAATTTGTGATTTACTTGGTGTAGGTTTGAAGGATAGATGGTGATTTGATGGATGTTTTGCAATTTACAGTTTGGGATTTTGCTATTTGATGTTTGGGTTTGGCTCCTTTTCTATTCTGTTTGCTTTGTTTTTGCTGTTTTGTTATTTGTTGTTGTTAATGAAAATAATTGATTGGCTCTAAAATTGGCTATAATACCAACTTGTAATTTGAGATTTAAATAATTCTATTCATAATTTGTATTCAATTTGTATAAGATTACGAGTTAGTTTGGGTTATGTGCTTTTGTCGTAATTTCTATTTTTTACTTCTAATAAAAGGAGAAGTATAAGCTAAAAGTGAAAGTTAGAAATTCTAGTTCTCCAAATTATAACTACTAAAATGCATTAGTGTTTGTTCAAATGATTTTTGAGCACTTTCATCAAACATAATATTTGTATTGTAGTTTGTAAAAATGACTTTTTGATAGTCAAAATTATTATCAAACTAACTCTATATAAAGAAAAATTACAATTACAATTAGGAAACCTAAAATCAAAACCTGGAATCAAGATAATTGATATGTATAATTGTGTATAAACTCTACAAAAGGAAAAGAATCACAAAATGATAACTAGAAAAACAATCAATTAATCAGTCAGTTAAACAAAATCTAGGCATAATTTTACTTCCTTCGATCCGCAGAGTTCGTAGGGTCTCTCTGAATTGTTTTAATATTTTTGGCCTTGGTTGATTTGTTTGGTTTGTTTGGTCTCTAGAATTTGTTGGGTTTATTTGTCTGTTTGTTGTCGTTGATGAAAGTTTACTTATAGATATAGCAATTGAAAGGAAAATTACAGGATAACATGAATTGGAAATTGCCTAAAAGTTTTGGGAAACTTTACGTTGCTTATTTGTTTGAATATGTTATATGCACGTTAGTAAGATTTCCGAGAAAGTTTATTAAAAAAAAATTTCCGAGAAAATTTTTTCTCTCAAGAAATTTTTTTTCTTTCTTAGAAAGCGTTACAAGTAATTGGAATTAAAGGAACCTTATCCTTTGGCTAGAAGTTTGATGAATGGTGACTATTTTACTCTACCATACTTTCCCCAAAATTTCCCAAATTCGTTCGTCATTCAAAATAGTAAAAAAAAATTATTCAAATAAAATGGCTTGCTGGCCTATGGTAAAAGTTAAAACATAGAAAAAGACTTGTAATCTCATGTCATGAATATTTGAATTGATTTTATGCAGATTTTGGTTTTGTTCTGGATTTTTTTTTAATATAATTATTAAATTCGAAATGAAATTCTTATAGCTAGCCTGCTTGAGGTAGTGTTTGGAAAATTAAAAAAAGGTTGACACATATTTCTATTCTTTAAAAGAAAAATCATCACCAAATTCCTAGCCCCTAATTCGAAACCCTAATCCCCATAATGTCGCCACCGTCGGAGAGCAAGGAGTAGATGGCACCAGAGATCATCAGAAAACCCAAGGAAAATCACAGGGAGGAAATTAGAAATCAAAAACCATCAGATCCAGATCGCACAGGCAGTTTGCTCGGGGAGATCTCGTGACCATCGCGATCTTGCTTTTCATAACGATGAAGGTCCGCCATGCGATTATGCCAACAATTCTTGGCCCATGATTCCACCAATTCTCTTCTAGTCACGATAGCTCCGGGCATCCTGTCTCTCACTATTATTAGTCTCGCCGGAATCTCTATTTGCTGCCGGCGACGGGTCTATAGATGGAAAAGAGAGAGGAGAGAGAGGGAGAGAGTATGAGTTATTTAATTGGAGGTAATTTTGATCATGTATAATATAACAAATGTGAATCATTAAAATTATGCTATTTTATACCATTATCCATAATTATGCTATTTATTAATATTGATCTTATTCATTATGCTATTTTGTTAATTATCAAATATATAAATTATGAGAAAACAATTTTGTTTTGTATTTTTTTTCCTTATATATTTCTTAACATAATGTTAAAATGATATTCTGTTTTGATTTCTGTTTTCAGATTTCATGCAAAATAAGCATAAGGTTTGTTTAGTTTTTCATTTCAACTCTAACTAAACTGTATTTTTTCAGCTACATTTTTATCTTTTTTCTAAAAAGTCAATAAAAATTATAACTAATTTTTGAAAAGTCAACCAACTCCAACTGGCAATCCAAACGTAAGCGAATGTGAAAAAGTTTTGAAAATAATACTAAACGGTGCCTAAATTTTCATGGAAGTAAACAAAGTATCAAAGTTTTAAGACTTATTTATACATATACCGCCTAAACTTTTTGAATTTTCTAATTTAGTCTCTAAACTTTTTTTCTTGGCAATCAGTCTCCTGAATTTATAATTTTTGACAATTCAATCATTTTTGCTTAAAGTGTAAAAATTTGAATGGTTTTTTACACATAACTTATTTAATTATTGAGGTCGACTTCTTTCTCCATTATGTAATGCTTAGGTCACAATGACTAGCATGCCAAGGAATGATGGACATCGAACCATGGCCCATGCTCGTTCATCACACATTCAGAAGCCCAGACGCCCAATGTCTATCCTCTACATGGGGACCGACGAATGTCGAGCCGTTGTCCATGATCACTCAATATGGGTCTCACTGACCTTTTAGAACCAATAAAATCACCAAGACTTCCGCTCTCTCCGATAACGGTCTTAACACAACGAACGATGTATGATGACTTGATTGTCCGATGCATGCCCAACTTCCACCAATTGCAAATGATGTTTGATTCCTTGTTCGACGCTCACCTTGAGTGAAGAATAAACGATGAAAGATCGACTTCCATAACCGCAAGCCCATATTAGTCGTGACTCACATTCTTACACATGTTTTGAATTATCAATGTAGTGGGGAATCACTCACTACCATCCTAAGAATCCAAATCCATACCTTTTCTTTATAAATAAAGGAATATCCCTTACATTTGAGGATCTTCTTCTCTTTTCTCAATTGAAATTCTATCGAAATAATCCCAGAAATTATAACCTCTTGTACTCAAATTCATACATAGTGAAACTCCAGATAGAGAATGTACCCGAATTTTGGCAAACTCTCTAAATTTTGTGTTGTTGTCTTTTATTGCTTTCTTATTGCTTTGTCATTTATTTTCCGTTGTGATTGTTTCATGATTCTCATATATGATATCCAAGGGCCCTAATAATTTTTGTTTGTTGGTTTTCGTTTAATTTAACTCGAATTGGAATTTGATCGTAGATCCCAACATCTACAACATTATTGTCCAAGAAGAGCATTATTTATCATTTTTGCTTAATTTCAATACAATTTTCTTTAAAAATTTGAACCTTTTTCAATTGTACTCAAACTTAAATTTAAACTTTAAAAGAAATTTGTATTTAAATTAAGCAAAAATGATCAACATTATCCCCTAAAATATGTAAGTATTGTACAAAAAAATGTCTTAATTTTAATGAATTATAGTAAAAAGAACCGAATTACTAAAATTTAGAAGTTTAAAGGTTGATTGCCAAGAAAAAATTAAAGAGACTAAATTGTCAAATTCAAAAAGTTCAAGGGGCATTTATGTAAATAAGTGAAGTTTTAAATTATTTTTATTACTAAAATTTTTTATTCAGAAAAAATAAATTAAAATTTTGGCATTTCAAAAACCTTTTGAACAATTACCTCTGGCAATTCAAAAAATGAAGTTTAGTTGGTTGAAAAATTACAGTATAGAAAAATGCATTTAAAAAAAATAAGCAAAAAAATTCTCAATTTCTACATTTAAAAAAAAAAAAAAACCTTTTGCATAAAGAGGACGAAATGTCCACGTCAGACCTCCCGACTCACACGCCGCCACGCGTTCACTGTCCTTAATATTCCACGCCTCAATTAATATATATATATATATATATACACACACATTTGTGGGGCTCATAAATACAGCCTGAACGTCTCCAAGCGACCACTCTCTTTCCTCTCTATCTCTCTCTCCTCTGTGTGGAGCTCAAGAAGGAGCCCTAGAAAAGGCTGATTCGCTCTCCTCCCCAGCGATCAATTCGCTCTCCTTTTCGGCTTCCTAGCGCTATTTCGAATCTTCCAACTCCAACTCTAGATTCCTCTTCTCTTCGACTGGATTTTCTCAACAAATCTTCGCCTCCGGTAAATCTTCCGATTCTCGACCAATTTTCGGGGTCCGATTTCGTACGGATCTTGGTCAAGTTCATAAGTTTTCGCTTTCTCTAGTGTTCAATTTTTTCGAATTTGGTTGATTAATTTGATGGCCCGAAAAGGAAAAGGAAAAAATGGGATGTGGGTTTGTTTTGTTTGGTGAAATTTACGTTTTTTTTTTTTGGTGGGTTCTTTCTTTGAATTCTTTGAGGTTTAGTTTGGGGGTTTTGATTGGTGAAGTGGTTTGAACTGTCAGTACTGTTCTTGGGAATTTACGAGCTGAATAAATTTGATTCTTTTTTATTCTGGTTTATCCAAAAGTGTGAACTTTTATTTCTAGGACAAGCTGTTCATGGTAGTGTATTCCGATTGTTTTCGAGTTTCGAATCAGGTTAAAATCACGGAGAAATGAGAAATATGGTGGGTATGGTGGATTCTGATACTGATTTGACAGTTTAAGACATAAATTAAGGTGTGGAAGTCCAACGGCGAATTCTTGAAGTAAGAATGATGGAAATGATCTCCGGGAGATATCTATGATTTGTTCATTCTTAGTAATGGAAGAAGCATGTTTTTGCGGCATGGTGATTGGCTTCACCGACTATTTGCTTGCTTCTTTACTGTTATGGGAGGAAGCTTCCCGATGGCCTCGGTTGGGTTATGTCAGTTGGAGGCAACAAAGTCGGCAAAACGGTGATCATTTTGTGCCTGAAGTCTGATATCATAAAAGTCGGTTTTTGGTTCTGTATGTGGAAAAGAATAAGAAAAGAGTTGATGAACTGGGTTAGGTGAAATGGCAAGTTAGAAATGTTGGGAAAGTAAACATGATTTTTTTAGATTTTGTTTATTTTTGCTGGAGAGAAAGGGTTACTGATATAGAGGTTGGCGAACTCGGGATAATTTTGGCGAGGAGGTGAATCTTGCATGATATATGGATTCTTTATGAAATGGATTACCCATATTTTCTGCCCACTGCGGTGGGAGTGACTTGAATCCAAAACCATGCCGAGGCGAGGAGATGAGCAGCCTTATTTCTCCCACCGAGTGACCGGTGGCAAACATGGTCAAGATTGAACCATTGGTATCAGTTTTCTTTTTAGAGTGTTGAAGTTAGGAGAGAAATGTGTGTGTAACCGTAGTTCTTGGTAGAGGAGGACATGTTGGGATATTTTGCCTTCTTAGTTTGCATTTTTATGTTTCTTCCATCAACTTGTTTTGATTAAATTACATTTAGTCACATTGAACTAGATGGTAGTATAATTTTATAGTATTTCATGAATGTTTCATCACTTCAGTATTATGTAAGGTTCATTTTTGCTATCGGTAATTCACTTCAATGGGTCTTCCTTTCAGTTCTAATCGATTTCTTCACCTGCTTGAGTAAAGCATCCTAATTGTTACTCGGATATCAAAATGCCAAAGGAGAGGAGAGATCGTTCTGTCTCTCATGATGGGTGCCGAGCATCTCCATATCCATGCAGCTCTAGTCACAAAAAACGATCATCTCCCAAAGATGCCTCAGAAATAGAGGAAAATGTTAAAGAGTGGGAAGACACCAGGTGCCCTGTATGCATGGAACATCCTCACAATGCAGTTCTGCTCATATGTTCGTCCTATGAGAAAGGGTGTCGCCCTTACATGTGCGACACAAGCTACCGCCATTCAAATTGCCTCGACCAATTTCGCAAGTACTTCGAAGTGGAGAACTCATCAACAGTGCCACAACAAGAAGAAGCACAGAATTCAACCACACAGCTTTCCCCTGCTGAGGCATCAGAGCCAACAGTCATTGTTGTGCCCGAGGAAATAACTGCTGTAGTTTCACCAACCTCTTGTGAGAATCAGACAACGCCGAAGCTCGTGTGTCCCGTTTGTCGTGGCGAGATAAAAGAGTGGATCGTTGTGGATGATGCTCGTCGTTTCATGAACGCGAAATCGAGAAGCTGCTCTTGTGAAACATGTAATTTTAGTGGTACATATACGGATCTCAGGAAGCACGCGAGGCTGGAGCACCCACAAGTTCGCCCATCGGAGGCAGACCCAGAAAGAACGCGCAACTGGAGGAGGTTGGAGCGTCAAAGGGACCTTGGTGATCTGCTCAGCACACTCCAATCGTCAATGGGCAATGATAGGGCTGATGAGAACATTTTACATATCGACGATGGCAGTTGGCTGACTGTGTTCTTCCTGATTCGAGTGTTCCGACCCGGGTCTGCATCCAGGAGCAGCAGCTGGTCCGGGACCTCAAGAACCCGAGCACAACTAAGCATCAGGAGGAGATCCACCAGACTCTGGGGAGAGAGCTATGATGAGGAAACCGGGTCGTCTTCAAGAGAAGAGGACAACGAATCTTCAGATGATGGATCCAGCCCTCGGAGGCACAGTGAGCGCCTCAGGCGAAGGACGACACCGGACAATATGCCATGACGGTGGAGAGTATGCGGCAATCTGGTGTGTTGGTTGTCGTGTTCGGCTTTCAAAGGTAACTTTGTATTGCCACCATTATCGGTCGGTTTTACCTTTTCGACGGCAGTAGAAACTCATTGAAGTTCAGAGCTGTCTCTGTTTTGTTTCAGGAGAAGAGAGAGAGAGAGAAATGAAGCTCTTTGCTTGTGCTCTTCGAATATGAGTTCCATGGAGTGTGG
Organism: Ficus hispida; assembly: GCA_025413025.1. NCBI lineage: Eukaryota > Viridiplantae > Streptophyta > Magnoliopsida > Rosales > Moraceae > Ficus > Ficus hispida. Next base: position 12,626,971 of record CM046374.1, read on the forward strand.
AACTGTAATGCGTGGGAATTATTGGGACGTGTCAAGAGAGTGAGGGATAATAATTGTAATTTCTTTGTAGAACTCTTGATCAATCTATGAATTTTCTCTTTTTTTTCCTTCTTATCAATTTCTCTTGGTTGCTGCCATTATCAAATTTCTTGCTTTAATGGTTAAAACTTAAATATAACTTTTATGTTTGTTTGATTTGATTGAAGATGAGCAAGTGAAGAGGGTTTGTTGCCAGAAATTGTTATTGAATAACCAGCCTAATTGTGTAATTAATCCCCGGGGATTATGCTGATTTTTTTTTTTTTTCTCGAGGAACTCTACAATGGGGTAAATCTCTATTACCCCATTTACAGAGTATGAAATCCAAGGGCTATTATGGTCTAGATTAAAAGTAGGAACCATTGAATGGGAAGAAAAAAAAAGAAGACATCAAGCAGGGGGAATATTTTCTTGACGATAAGCTCCATTAAAAAAAAGTTATAATTGTTCTTCTTTTTTTTTTTTTTTTTGGGAGTTCTACTATGAGTAAGCCTATTTTACCTAGTTAAAATTATGGCCCGTTTGTGTTCAGTTTTGAAAACACATTTTCAAAAGTTATTTTTGTCTTTTTTTTTGTTCAACTCCGGAAGTTTAAGCACATAAGATAACTAAGTACAAATCTTACCTACATCATGGAACAAAATGTTTTTCTTTGTTGCTCTACGTTTGCTACGATTTACCTTGATGATTTGATGCGTATATGGGTTATATATATTGTTTTGATTAAGCATTTAACGTACATAATTTCTTTTGTATTAATATGATGGACATGCCAACTCATAGATATTTATGTCATAATGATAGATATATAGTGACATGTAAATCTTCATATTGTCACAATTAATAACTAGGTGGCTAACGAAAAATAGAAATAAGTGTGGTACCAACCTCCAATTAGTGAGAGAATATGATAAAAACGAAAGTTATAAGTTATGACCTTAGAGGTGATTGGAGGGTTGATCCCCTAACTCTACATTGGTTGCGCGCGTATAGGCACGATATAGGGCCCCTTAAGTAGACAAGACATGTATATTGAAGTATAATTGAACAGACATAGATCACATATATTTTTGAACATTCATATTGTTATGTGTGATGATATGAATTTAAGAAATTATTTTGTGAGGTATTGTTTGTACTTGCTGAGCGAAAGCTTATACGTGTGTTCGTGCTGTAGGCATCGCGGCAGGCAGTCCGTACTTAAATGTTTTGTGGACTGACGAAGCTGTATGGAGGCGATGAAGGAAGATAGTAGGATACCATCACGAACTTAATTTCCTTATTTAGACTTCTTAAATTATTTTGTATCAACTATATTTATAACTGTTTTTTTTAATATTTTTGTACTACTAAACTAGTACGAGTACTTTATGAGAAAAATACTTTATAGTCTTTCCTTTTAACTCACATGACATTATAGCTTTTTAAATATTATCTAATTACGAATTTGAATAGGATATTTATTATTTAGAAATTTCAATTTCTTTAGTTAAAATTTTAGTTTATTAAACTCTTCAAGTACAAGTATAATTGTATGTATAAAATTTTTTGTATTTTTTGAAACGTAATATGAATAAGTGTTAACACTAAATGAATTAAGAATCAGTAAGTTAGGTAACGGTCCGAAAAGTCGGGTTTGTTACAATTAATCAACTATAAATGGCAAGTTTACTTTGTGTCGAAAGGAGAAGGGAAAATAAATAGTCATTCCCTTTCTTACTTAATCATGTGTTTGCTTATAAAATGAGAAATGAGATTTTATTGGTCTCCAAACAATATAGAGAATAAAGAAGGGGAATAACAATCCTTTACATCCCCCTTGGTATTGATTTCTTGTCAAATAGAATTTATATCAAATTTATTCATATATCATAAATAAATTTTTATGTGCTAATGTTTTTTTTTAATTATGTAAAAGGATATTTTAATAATTACATTAATAAGATTACCATTACTAAGGTTAGTAAACACTATAAAGGGAATGAAATTGTTTCCTTTTACACTATCTAATAGGCAAGCAAATATTAAAAAGAGAATCAATGATCCTACTTATTCCATTACTTTACTTTCCAATCCCATTACGTTTCCCATTGCATTACTTTCGATTTTCGTAAGCGTGCAAATTAAAAAGAATACTAAGCCAAAAATAATAGTAATAATACTATTTTTGCTCATAATTTTCTAGACATAGTTGTTTCACTTTTAGGTTCTAATGTCTATTTTAGACATATTCGCACTTCCAGTCGTTAGAAAAGAACCTAGAATGTTCTACACTTCATTAAATTTTCAAGCATCAATAAAAGTAAGACAATTCCCAAATTTCACAAGCATACAGGAACAACGCCAAAGAGTGTGAAAATTTGTCTGCCACTTCAACATAGCTAAATTAGCTTTCGATCAGATAAGTTGGAAAATTCATAATCCATTTTGATCACCGTTGTAAGATTGTTTGTGTGCACTATTTTAAGAGTTTACTATAGTCCATGGTTGAAATTTAGTTTTCAAACGTTTAATTCAAAGTAGGTTAAAAGAGAAAATGTTTTTTCTTTCCCTGTTTTGCTTCTTTTCTCCTTGTTTGATGATATCATAAATAATTTTATTACACGGCACAAAAGCAACATAAAATCATAGCAGTTACGGAGAAGGTTCCTATCTGCTCACTAATAAAAAGCTATTTACGTTCCACAAAGTTTCATGCTATTTTTAAATCTCATGTTGCACTTGTTTTAATTAATCTTCTCAAAATCAACATACAGACAAGATTAATACAAGAAGCACCAATTTTAATCTCAATATTTGAGTACTAACCTATGTGATATGTGAATTATTATTTTTTTATTAGGACGTCTGTGATTTAAGAAGATTTTATCTATCCTTTAAAAGATAATAATTCATTGTCATGTAAATTGATACTCAAAAGCTAAATTTATATCCTTAAAACTGCTGATCTACTTCGCTTCAGACAACCAACAAAGGTGCTGTGAAGATGGGTTAGTCTTGTTGAATATACTATTAAAAAGAGATAATCATAACAATAAGCCTAGAACAATAATAGCATAATATTCTAATCTCCACTTGCCTTTGACTTAATTTTCTTGAAGCCGGTGTGAATGGAATCAACATAACCTTCTTTAATTATCGCTTTCATCTCTTCCCGGTCTACTTACTATCTTCGCATACTGCACTAATTTTCGCACTGGGATGGATCTAATATAACTTCGTAATGAAGCAAGAAAGAGTTGGATGCGTCTAGAAAATGCACAATTAAGGAGTTTGATCTCTCCATCCTCACTGCTACATACATTTAGCTTCGTCTCTGGACTTCATTTGCTTTCTTTTACTGAAGATATCAGTTGCATAAGAATTTATCAGGTAATATATATAGAATCTTCTTCCGAAAATTGTTTGGTTAACCTGGCAGTTATGTTCTCAGATATATTTATACAATTTTCTTCCGAAAAGTGTTTGGTTAACCTGGTAGTCATGTTCTCAGATCCAAGTTCACATGGATGCTGACACTTAACAGTCTGAATCTCAATTTCAGTGAAAAGAAGGAAGTTTTCATAAGAAAGCCGTTGAATTTTGGGCGGATAAAGACGGCAGCCTTAATCCCTTTCAAATGTATATCGAAGAACAACCAGACTTTTAATCGAGGTAGAGTTCCCTTTCCCACTGTTAACATATCCCCGACAAAAATTATAAAAGTACAACGATGTATAACAGCATATCTAAAAAAATTTCCCTAGCAATGGAACTAAGATGATAGAGGAGCGTCGTTGCAGGCATAGCCTAGTGATAATATCATATCTGACTCTATCAAAAGGTATAAAGTTAGAATCCTCTACTTCTAAGTTCAAAAAAAAAAAAAAAAAAAAAAAATATATATATATATATATATAAAGACCACAAATGATAAAACAACAAGCTCAAGTACTTATTACAAAAGCTCAATGGTATGTAAAAGTAAATCAGAAAGGAGATTGTAAGCTTGAGCTTTTGTAATAAGTACTTGTTGTTTTATCATTTGTGGTCTTTTTTTTTTTTTTTTTTTTGAGCGGGGGGGGGGGGGGGGGTGGGGGGGAGTGGGGTAGTACAAGAGGGTTACAAGGGGGAGAGATTAGAGTACTCTGATAAACGGGGTTACTTAACGTGACCTATCAACATATCAAAGGCAATCGGATTAATGTGGTAGGGTGATTCGAACCCAAGACTTCTTGCAAGAGGCATGAGCACCTAACCAATGCATCTAAGGCATGTTGGCTGTCATTTTGGATCCTTTTTATATCATCGGATAAGTTAAAAAAAAAAAAAAAACTAAAAACCGTTTTGGTGTTTTAGTCAAGGACTGAGCTAGCCTCTTTGTAAAAGAATGTAAACAGCTTATGGCATTGGTGAATAAAAACTAATTTTAGACTCCATAATTCCTTCATTTCTTCTTGTTTCCTCTGGGTTCTAACATGATTTCTATCCATATTCTCGGCTGAATCTTGTTCTAGTGGTATCAAAGCCCCAGATCTTGTCGCTGAGCTCAAGATGACCGCGACAATAGTAGTATAACTCTGAGTTTGTCGGACGAACACTATGGGCAGCAATTTGAGCACTAGATATGAAGATCGAGACCAAAAACGATTTGATGGCCAACGACGCTCACTAAATCCTTACCCACCTAGAACGACTCACGGTGGCACCTTCAGATGCAATCTCGTGAATGAGGTAATCTGACATCAATATGTTTGGTTCTCTCATTATACATCTGATTTTTAGTAAAATGTATAGCATTTAGGCTATCACAATAAATGACAATAGAATGCTGTTGTAAGCCCAAATCACCAACCAAACCTTTAAGCCAGGTAACTACTTTCACTGCTTTTGTTTTCATATACTCCACCTCTGTTGTAGAAAAAGCAACTATAGCTTACAGAGCAGCCTCCGAACTAATGGCACCACCAAAAAGTGTAAACAAATAACTTGTCAAAGACCTTCTCTTGTCAAAGTCACCAGCATAATCATAGTCCACAAAACCAACAACAGTATTACTAGTGGTAGAACTCTTTCCATACACCAAATGTACATTTGTAGTACCTCTCAAGTATCACAAAATCCATGATCACAGCCTCCAAATGTGCCTTGCGAAGATAATTCATATATCTACTTGTGACACTTTTGATATGTACCTGGATGAGTACACACCGTAGCATACATCACGCTCCCAACTGCACTAGCATAAGAGACGCAAATCATGTGCTCCTTTTCCTCATCAGATTGTGGTGATAAAGCTGCTGAAAGCTAAAAGTGGGCAGCAAGCTGAGTACTCACTTTAGACTTACTGCATACAAAAGCGTTCAATAACTTTTTCAATATAATTTTTCTGTGACAAGAATAGCATGTCCACTTGTCTATCTCTATGAGTTTCCATCCCTAAATTTCTCTTAGTTACGTCCAAATCTCTCATCTCAAATTCATCACTGAATTGAGCTTTCAACTTGTTGATCCCTGATATATTCTTAGCAATGATAAGCATATCATCAACATGTAGGAGTAAAGAAATAAGCGAACCATCTTAGAACTGACTAAGTTCACACAACCATCATAATCACTCATAAAGTAACCTTGTTTGAGCATGAAAGTTCTTGTACCACTGTCTGGGAGATTGCTTTAAGCCATACAAAGACTTCTTCAACAAACATATATGGTTTTCCTTTTCTTGAACAACAAACCCCTGGGGTTGTTGCATCAAAATTTGTTCCTCAAGCTCTCCATGTAAAAAAGCTATTTTCACATCAAGCTATTCTAGCTCCAAATCAAACAGTGTGACCATGAAAAGTAACACACGAATAGGGCTATGTTTAGCAACATGAGAAAATACTTCGTTGAAGTCTATACCTTCTCTTTGTCTATAGCCCTTAGCAACCAAGCGTGCTTTGAACCTTGCTTCTTCAACTCCTGGGATTCCTTCCTTTTTTACTTGAAGATCTATTTGCAGCCAACAATCTTTTGTCCCTTTGGTGGCTTCACCAATTCCCATGTGTGGTTCTTCTGAAGACACTCAATTTCTTCACTCATAACAAGAGTCCACTGAGCAGATTCACTGTCTGTAACAGCTTCATTATAAGTTGATGGCTCCTGATATTCATATGTTTCTGCTACATTAAGTGGAAAAGAAACCAAGTCTGCACAGCCATATCTCTGAGGTGGCCGAATTTTTCCCCCCTCTACCTGTGGCAATACCATACATTTGTCACTCTTCTTCATGCTGCTCTTCTGCGACATCAGCAACTTCTTGTGTATCGTCCACCATGGGCTGATCAGAAGTACCTTCTTATGATTTTTCAAGAGCTTAACCTGAAACTCCACTTGCTTGCAAACCCTGTGGTCTTGACCTACAAATACTAACTCCTTTTTCTTGTTATGTAGCATGGCATGCTCATCAAATATAACATCTCTACTAATTATAAATTGGGGTGACTTAGCTTCTACACACCGCAAACGAAACCCTTTCACCCTAGTCTTGAATCCTAGGAATATACATTTTATTGCCCTTGGCTTAAGCTTACCATCATTCACGTGAGCATATGCAAGACAACTGAAAACTTTTAAAACAGAATTATCAGCAGGAGCATCAGACCATACCTCAATAGGAGTTTTCAACTCAATTGCAGTCGATGGAGACCAATTATCCAGATAGTAGACACGATTAACCACTTCAGCCCATAAGCCCTTTGAAATCCATTCATTAAAGAGCATGCAACATGCTTCCTCCACGAGTTTTTTGTTCATCCGTTATGCAACTTCATTTTGTTATGGTGTTTTTCTCACAGTGTGTTGTCTTGAAATGCCATTTCCTATAGAAGTCATTACACTGACCTCCACATGATTCCAAACCATTATCAGTTCTGAAGCATTTAATTGATTTGCCAGCTTGCTTCTCAAAACAAGCTTTCCACTTCAGAAAGGTTGGAATTCATTTTTGTGCTTAAGAAAATTCACCCAAACTATTCTTGAATAATCATCAATAAATGACAAGAAGTACCGAGAACCACCTTTCGATTGAACACTAGCAGGACCCCATAAATTCGAGTGGATATAATTTACAGTGCCTTTCGTTCTGCAAATTGTCGCACTGAACTTGACTCTTCGATGCTTCCTAGAGACGCGGTGCTCACAAAAAGTCAAGCTTCTTAGTCTTTTGGCCATTGAGCAATCCTTGCTTACTCAGAATGGTCATTCCTATATCACTTATATCGCCCAATTTCATATGCCATAGACGAGTGGTATCTGATTCTCAATATGAAAATGATGAAGAAACTGCAGCATCATCAATAATTGTGCTGCCCTGAAGAAAATAGAGACCCTTTGCCAATTTGCCTTTGAGCAGAACAAGAACAGCCTTACTAACTCTCAAAACTCCACCTTCAGCTGAAAACTTGCAGTCTTGCGAGTCAAGAGTTACCAAAATACAAGATTCTTTCCCAAATCAGGAACATGTCTAACATCAGTCAAATCCCTGACGATGCCATCATGCATCTTAATTTGAACTGTACAAATACGAACCACCTCGCAGTATACATTGTTCTCCATCAATACAACGCCCCCATCTATAGACTGATAAGTGGAAAATCAGTCTTTGTTAGGACACGTGGTATGAACAACCTGAATCAAGAACCCAAGATTACCAGAGCAATTCTTAGATACTGATAAAAATGGTATCGTCATCGTTAGAACCGTCTTTTGCAATGCCGGCAGAATCACTTGAAATTGATGCTTTATCAGAAGTCCCTTTCTTATTCTTGAGCTTTGGGCATTCAGACTTCCAGTGCCCCTTTTTGTGGCAATAATGACATTTGTCTGATTTGGATTTGGACTTTGATCTAGACTTGGCTCAGTTTTTCAATTGGCCTTTCTCCTTAGTTCTTCCTTATCAGGCCATTGAATGTAATAAAATAAAATAAACACTCCATATTGGATGTAAAGGTTGTGAACAGTGTATCAATTGGTGAATAGAAACCGAGTTTAGACTCCATATTCCTTCATTTGATCTTATTTTCTCTGGTTTGAAGTATGATTTCTACCAAGTTTCTCGGCTGAATCTTGCTACAGATTCTGCTACCACAGGCTCCTACGCTATAGACCAAAATATTTTTTGTTATTTGTATGCTCCTTGACTTCTTTTGTTATGTTTTTACGTCTGGCAACTAATTGGTCATAAGTATACAAAAAAATAAATAAGTAAATAATAATAATAATAAACAAACAAAAACAAAAGACTAAAAGAGAGAGAGGGCGAATTAAACGAGTTCGATATCATGGATAAAGCTTACAAAAAGATATTGTCATATACATGTCAACTTTTTTTGGAAGCAATAAAAAAAAAAATGGTACTGCCTTTAATTAGCTTAGTCTTCTTTGTATCAGTTTGATTTCTAATTTAAGATCTCCACGGCACAAATTATTGTTCAGATTAGTACAGTTAACTTATCATGTATATTGATTCTCTAAATTTTAATCTCGTGTTTCAGGGAGAAAACAAAACGGACAGTAGTTAACGATCCCCAGCAGCCCTTTGCTATTTTCTGACGGTCAAACTCTTCAAAGAACAACCAGTTCATCAGTTGAGTTATACATACTATCATTTCGGCCTGTCAAATTCAAGATCAGCTTTAGCTTTGCTCTTATAGAATGAATCTGCCTTTCTAAATTGCATGGTTATTAGACATGTGCACTTCTTGAAACCTGATGTAACTCCTCATTTTTAAATTAGTTATTGTCCATCACTGCGTCAATTATATAATGATCAAAATATTTTATTGTTTGTAGGACAACTACTTACTCAATGGACAGTATTGTAGCTGCAATTGTTGGATTTCTGAAATGCACAGCACCTTCAATTGCTGAACTTTGGAAACATCGTAGAGGCCTTAAAGAAAATATGAATATGCTGAGCCAAAGAAGGGAAGAATTAAACAGCCGAAAGCAAGATATAGAGTTAGAGAAGGAAACTGAGCTCGTACCAGGAAAAACGACTTTGAAGAATGTTCAACTTTGGTTGGAAAGGGTGGTGCAGGTTAATAATGACATAAACAGCATCGAAGAAAACTGGCCATAAAATACTTCTCTGGTGCTGGTCTAGGGCAAAGAGTTGTTGAGAAGATTTGGGAGGTTAAGGAGCTCCATGAAAATGGTGAATTTTCCAATGGCTTGGTGATTTCACTTCGCAACAAATAGGAGAGACATTGCCAGCAAGACTTCTCGGGGAGAAACTACGTCTAAAAGAAACCTGAAAAAAATTTGGGCGTGTTTATTAGATGATGAAGTTCGAAAAATTGGAGTCTATGGCATGGGCGGAATTGGTAAAACAACAGTCATGAAACATGTCAATAATGGTCTTCTCAAAGGAAAGATAAGTTTGGTGGCGTAATTTGGGTAACTGCATCCAGGGCCACTACTGTTATCAAGTTACAAGATTCAATTGCAAGCAAGCTCAATCTGGATATTTCCCAATATAGAGATGAAGAAACGGGCAGCAAAGTTGTTTGCAGAACTTAGCCAAAACGAAAAATATGTGCTTGTCCTTGATGATATCTGGGAGGATTATCATCTTGAAGATGTAGGAGTCCCCGAGCCTACTCTGCAAAACCGATGCAAGCTGGTCTTGACAACAAGATCACTTGATGTCTGCCATCGTATGAGTTGCAAACCAGTTAAAATGGAGCATCTATCAGAAGAAGAGGCGTTCAACTTATTCTTGAAAATAGTTGGTCGTGATGTCTCATCCATCCCTGATCTAAAAGTCATTATCGAGTTGGTTGTCAAAGAATGTGCTTGTTTGCCACTCGCAATTGTTACAATAGCAGGAAGTATGATAGGTATCATTGATCCTTATGAGTGGAAAACTACCTTACGAGATCTACAGTCATCTACAAAGGGCCCAGATGAAATATTTGACAAGTTGAAATTTAGTTACGATCGCTTGAAGGATGAAACTCTCAAGGCTTGTCTACAGTATTGTGCACTCTTTCCTGAGGACTATGAGATAGACAGAGTTATGTTAATAGAATATTTGACCGCTGAAGGAATCATCCCGGAGAAAACTAGACGATCAGAACTTGAAAGGGGCCAGTCGATGTTGAACAAACTAGTCAGAGCTTGCTTATTGGAAGAAACTAGATATCAGAGTTGCATGAAGATGCATGATCTCATAAGGGACATGGTACTTCAAATTGTTAGAGTCAATCCTCGATATTTGGTGGAAGCAGGTATGAGATTGAAATCTGTACCAGACGAAGAAGATTGGAAAATAGATCTTGCAGGAGTTTCGCTGATGGACAACAACATATCCGAAATTCCTTCGAGTTTTGAATCACCAAAGCGTCCTACACTTTCAACGCTATTGCTCAAAGAAAACCCCAGCTTAAGATGCATTTCAGACAATTTTTTTCTTCATATGGAGGGGCTTACTGTTCTTGATCTATCCTACACTGGAATTAAGAATCTTCCAGAATCGGTCTCTGAGTTGGTTAATCTTATAGCTCTGTTGCTCAGGGGATGTAAAAAGTTGCAACTTGTTCCGTCATTAGCAAAACTCAGGGGTTTGAGGAAGTTGGACTTCTACGATACAAGAATCAATCAAGTTCCTCAAGGTATGGAGATGTTAGTTAGACTGAGACACCTTAACTTTAGCCGGACTCCCTTGAAGTTGCTTCCGGAAGTAATTTTGTGCAGCCTCACTAATTTGCAGTACCTCTCAGTTGTTGGTGAACAAGGACCCCGAATAAGCGGAGAGGAATTAGCCAATCTTAAAAGGCTAGAGACATTTCACGGCCAATTATATGACATCAACAATTTCAATGCATTTGTCAGATATTTGGAAGAGGGAGTAACAATCAATTACGTGCTTTTGCTTGGATTTTTTTCTACAACTCTTGATCACCTACCAAACACATATAAAGAACACAATAAAGCTGTGCATTTACAGAACTGCAAACTAAGGCAAAGTTTAGCAGAGTTCCCTAAAGACGTTGAGGAGATATACATTCGAAAGTGTGAAGTGAACGGGAAAGTGGAATTCAATAATGCAACTAACTTGAGGATCCTAGTAATTGAAAGATGCAGTGGAATAGAGCATGCTTTTTCTTACTCGTCCAGCAGTATTCTTCAGCGTCTCGAGAAATTAGATCTTGACGGACTGCAGGACTTGCAAGGATTGATCAGAAGGGAAAGAGGACTGGCATCCCTACTCCCACCTGGCTCCTTCTACTCTATTAAAGATTTGAGAATATGCAATTGTGACAAGGTTAAGAAATTGTTCAGGCTGACTAACGTGTGGCTCCCAAATCTAGAAGAGGTTATTGCATCTCGTTGTGAACAGTTGGTCGAAATAATGTCCATGACATCGGACGATGGGGAAGAAGATCAAGTTGAGGAAGCGAGAGATCAGCATCGTGCCATCAATGTCATAAACCTCCCGAAACTGAGGAAGTTACACTTGTCGTGGCTACCGGAATTGCAAAGCATACCAGTCATTGCTGATTCCTTGCAGAGTCTTGATATATTTCAATGTCCAAAGTTGAAAAGGATCCCTCTCCTTGATAGAGAATCATTCCCCGATCTCTTCAATTTGTTTGGATACATCAAGACTTGTGGGTATCATTGGATTGGGATCATCTCAATGCTAAGAATGTCGTCCAATCACTGATGGTGAAATGTGGAAGCTATCAGATGAACACCAAAGTGAACGTGCATGGCAGGATTCAGGTAATGTCGTTTAAATCTTCAACTAATGTTATATTTTTAATGTGAATTCCTCGTTCTAGACATTTAATTAGAGCAATGGCTCCTAAACTTTCTTCCTGATCATGAAGTTTTCTCCTTTAATTTATCTCTTTATTTTATTCAATAATTAGAGGCCTTCTATATATATCTTGGTTGATATGCATGTGAACGGTCTAAATCCTCTTTTTTTTAAAGACAAAATTAACCAGATAATCACTTTTTTATATATTTACTAACATGACACAAATTTTCTCATATTGATCAATATGATACAAACTTTAATTTATTTTTATTTAATTTTATGTCATATTGATCTAGTGTCAATTTTTTATATCATGTTGCTACAATGGTTTTCAAATTTTGTGTTACTCAGGTGTTTTTCCTAATTTTGAATTTGCTGCCTGATTTGTTTTTCCTTGTGTTCCATTATTTTGAATACAGTTTTATTACCAAGTAATATCGGGTTATATTGTAATACTCTTAGTTTTAGAATTTCATCTTTTCAAGTGCTCCCATTGAGAAAATTTTCTGGATCTATAACAAGCTGTTTGTGTGGGATCAAATCTTAGTTTCTCATTTTTCTACCAAGAAAAATTCATTGTTCTTGTTTTCAATCTGATAATCTCTTTTTTAGTGCAAAATTAGACTATTTCTTCATATTGTATGAATGGTGAGAGAGGATAATCAGCATCAAAGATTACTAGAGCATAATATTTCCTAGACTAACAACAATATATCCTCAAGTTTTATTTTTATTCCTTGGGGAGATGCTATAGTTGTTGTATATATGGGTATATATGTATATATGTTTGTGATTGTATTTAAATGCAGTTTCACGTTTACTAGTCATAATTAAACATGCTCCATATGTAATTGTTTTACTCTTGTATAGGATATCAAACCTTGTCAGACAATTCCAGAAGTTTCAGTGTCCAGCAAAGAACAAGAAGGCAGCAGTAGTTGAGTTTACCAATAAAAGATTATCATGACGGGTCTATCATCAAAGATTTGTGTATTGGATGAATCTCTTGAGAGTCATAAGGATGAAGGCAGGATTCCTATCAACCTAGTACTCTATATAGAATGCTTAGGACCATGCATTGTTAGCATTAGTACATTTGTAGGATTAGAATGACTTGCTCCTCATGGAATGGTAGGGTATTCCTGTAAGACCTTAAGTGAACGTTATTAGCTGTGTTTAAGGAGCCCTTTCAATAATGCATAGGGAGGATTTGTTAATGCCGATCTCCCCATTTACCAACTTTTTTCAAGCAAAAAATAAAAAAATTAGGTTTTGATTTTGTAACGTCCCAACTTTTAATTAATCACAAATTACTAACCTAACATTAGAAATTAATATAGAAAATGTGACGATAATATTTTTAGTTATTTCTAATATTAGTTGAGTTATTTTTCACAGATGAACATGATGATGACTTGATGTGCAAGAATGGAATTGGGATAATATTTTTGGTTATTTCTAATATTAGTTAAGTTATTTAAAAATGTGTTCAATTTTTATTGATAGAATGATTTCGTTGATTAGAGAATTTTGGGGTGGTTAACTTTTTCATCTCTTGATTCATGATGTTGCAGGAGTGGTTGTGACATCCTAAAAATTCATAAACTTGATTTCATGAATTATTATCATGGATTTCCTTCATTAATATAATTCTCATGAATTATTTTGATGAATATCAAATTTCAAGATCATGATTGATTTTATATATATATATCATCAGTATGTTGCTGATGATGATTTAACAATGTTGAGTTTCTCTATTTAAATGAGAAATTATGAATACATAGAAAATGAATCGAACGGCATAAATTTATACAAAAAATTTATTATGTCGTATTAGAGGGATAAATGTTAATTTTTAGAAAGGAACCCCAATTATTATTAGTTGGTCAATTTGATGATCTTAGTATTTGTTTTGTTCATATCAAAATTTAAATATTGAGAGTATGATTGGGAAAATTAATGTGTCACATAGATAAGAAATGAATGGTTAAGATTGATTAGGAGTAAATCCAAAGGTGGAGGATTGATCAAGAGTTAGGATTAGATTGGAAATCAATGATGTAGATTTTATGTGAAATGATCCTAGGTAAATCAATCGTCAAATTTTGGATACTATGTGACCAATGAGAGGTTAGGTCAAGTATTGGTGTGGTGGATGATCAAATGGATGAGATCAAAGATGATAACCCTTGATCAATGGATGGAAAATTAGAAGAAAAGAAAAACAAAAATAAAATGAGAGAGTAAGAGGGAGAATCGAATATTGCTAAAAGCAAGAAGAGGTTTGAATTAAGATGAAAGTGGTGTATTGTGCACGCATGCAAATACATGTAAGAATTGGTATGGTTAATTTAGGTTAAAATGACAAAAACCAAGTACCTGAAAATGACTTAGAGGTACAAGTTGAAGGGGCTCATTTGTCTTCATTTTGTACAACAAAAATACCATCCCTTCAAAGTAAAATAATAAAAATAATTTCTAAGAAAAGACAACTCAAGACATGATACTCCATGCTGATGCAATCAAATTATTCAGAAAATGCAGGTGGCAAAATAGATGGAGTTCACCTACTACAAGCTGTACCTCAAATTCAAGTCTATTAATATAGCTTTTTTATGCATTTCCTTTCATTATCTCATTCATTTTGTTAAACTAGTTATTACAAATTACTAACTTTTTGGTAGTTTGCGAGCGTTACTAAAAGTTCGTTCTAATGGAGACGAGTTTCATTTGAATTATTTTGACACCAGCCTGCTTGTTTGATTTTCAATAAAAAAAAATTTTCCATTTTATTTTCCCTCTTTATCAGTTTTATTTTTTCTTTTAAGTAAATAACGAAGAGTTCAACTAACAACAAGTAAAGCCGTACCTTTTTTTTTTTTTTTTTTGCCTTATTTTTCAAATTATATTTAGAAAGAAAGAAGAAAGTAGCATTTTTACAACAAATAATTAACTAATTATCGGTATATTTTGAAAATATTTGTTGTAATGAATAAATTTATTAGATAAATAATTTATTTACTAAATTGATTATTTATAATGAATGTTTATTTACTTTAAATATTTAAAACCTTGTTTCGCAAACCTATTATTGATTAGTGGACCAGCATTTGGACAGTTGGGCTATAAGCTTCTTCTGTAAGCCTGGCCTAGCCCACTTCCTTATGTAGTTGGCCCGATCTGTTCTGGTTTTCCCTCTAAACTTGTAAGGGTCAGACCGGACGAACGTTTTCATACAACTCAACTATACTTACTAGCATTCACTAAAATACACATCTCACACGAAGCCCAACACTTCGTTTTATTAGTAAAAACGAAAATGAGAATAACAATCACATATTCAAAAATCAATGAAAGGAAATCAAATAACCGAAAGGAAAGAAAATAACAAAAAAAAAAAAAAAAAAAAAAAAGAACAGTCAAAAGACAACCTTAAGCGACAGATGAGTAATCTTTCCCAATATTGGAGAAGGAGATCCTTGGGGATTTTTCTCTTCCTAATTATTATTATTATTATTATCATCATCATTATTATTGTTATTATTATTATTTGTACTTTCAGTATATCCATAATGAATAAAGGCATATATGAAATTAGATCTCATTGTTAAGTGGTGACACTCAGATCATAATGGTAAACCTGTTTAGGTTTATTGTTTTTGTTTATTTTTGTGTGGTTTTTTTTTTTTTTTTTTGCCAGATTTGTATCTTATAAGAGCCAAACCTGGAAGATTTTTAGGTGGCCAAAGATTGACATGCACAATATACCTATCTTATGGCATTTTAAAATAACCAAAGATTCATCTCGATCTTGCGGAGGTTGATTTTGTCTCGTCTGTTCTGTTATGTGTGCACACTTAATTGAATAGAACGCACATATCCTCCTAACACTACTACAATTGTAACATTAGATGATGTGGATATTTCTCCAAAAAATAGTAAACCTAAGAAAGAAATTCTCCGATGGAGTCCCAATCCAACTAGATTTCCCTTCAGTAATATTTTCCTGCTTAGAAGAGATCAAAATTAGGTGATTAAAAAGATTTAGAGTCCCTTCTTTAATACTTTTCTTCATTCTTTCTCTCATACTAAATAATCATAAACGTCAAAATCTTTCCATTAATCCTTCTATCATTCTCTTTCCTTTTACTTTTCTCTCCTACTAAACGAACACTTTTAGGACCAGTTTGGAGTTCTGTCTCCAAATGGAGTTTTGACTACTCAATTCTAAAATTACCAATTTACATTCTGCTTTCTCTCTCTTCCATTTTCAAAAAAAAAAATTTTAAAAATTAAAAAAAAAACTCAAATTTTAAAAGTTCATAATTTTCTTATTTTAAATCGAAATGAGATTATTCTTATGTCAAAATATTCACAACAATAAGATGAGCGAAAAGTGTTGATAATAGTGATATAATCCATTTTGCATATTATTTTTAAACACATTTTAAATTTTTACACTATCTTCTATATTATAGTTCATTTCCAATTTATATTTCAATCGAACACATATTTCCAAACTAAATTCCAAAATTCCATCTCCGAAAGTCCTCCAATTAGTGTTTAATAATTTAAACACACTTTGTTGGAAGGAGTTTTCAAGTACTACATTCTCGAGGATAAAAAAACATCTGAAGATCTGACAATATGTGCTCACATGCACACCGAATCATAGGAGTGAGAATGGCAAGAAAGATTCTACACTAGATGCTCGATATTTATTTTTCGAAAGCAATGTCAAAAATGTTATTTCAAACCAATGAATCAATAAATACAATACCATGAGTTAGTGATATTTTAGTTTGTTCATGGAGGAACTTTTAAACTTACGAATCATGATATGTAGTAATTTATATGGCATCCTTAATTCTTCTGATGAGTTAATTAATTCGAGAGATAATAATAATAATAATAATAATAATAATTCGTGCATATAAGTGTTAAATTCAGTTTTCTTTTTTGAGAATCAAACAGCTTCAAATGAAATTAAGAAGCGTAAAAAACTATACAAAGGAATGTGAAAAACCTTGCAAAAGTGATTTACGTGGAAGAAATCCGACTTCAAAAGAAATTAGTATTATTATTCTTTTTCTTTGGAAAGTTGCTGAGAATCTTATTCATCAGAAACGTCATTCAAAAGCTAAATAGGTAGGAAAGATGCTGAAATTTGCTTTAGGTACCTGCGAAAGAAAAGGCAAAAAACAAAAGAAGAAGTGTTAAAAGGATATTAAAGATATGCCCGTTTGGCCCAATTTTATTTCAATAAAGTAAAAAGAGAAGCACACACTATAATTTTTTGGTAAGTATTTGAAACTGATATTTTGGGGAGGTCTACAATGAGATCTCCCTACTTTATCCCATCATTAGGGTAAACAAATTTGTACCGCTGGATTAAAATCAAAAGGCTGGTGCATGTGAGTCCTACGGTTGCTAAAACGAGTCTTGCAGCACAGGAATAATTTAAAAAAAAAAAAAAAAAAAAAGGCTCTTCACAAGTTTCCTTGTGAAAAAGAAGAAGAAGGAAAAGGAAAGATGTTCCGGTGGATCTCGATGGGCGATGGCGGCCGTTCGACACCACACTTCAGCCACCAGCTCGAATTTGAGAGTCATGTATGGATAGCATCACCCTTCTCTAAGAGTTAATGGAGAATCCATACAATCACTCATCTCAAATTTTAAATCCATAACCCATATCGGATTTGCATAAAAAAAAAAATTTATTTAAAAAAATTTGCTATCCTCATGCCACCAGAGAGGGCGGGGCTGGTGGTCTCTCTCTCTGGTGGTCATATCTTCGTTATACAAGATTTAGCTTTACGACAGAGTTAAATTTAAAGGCCTAAAATGGAAGAAAGTGAGATAAAACGATTTAGAACTTTTCGGTACATTTCTAACATTTTCATTTATAGGAAGTACCATCTAATTTACACAATGTTGATTGTAAGAACATATATTTCACAATGGAATGGGTACAATTAACTATCTTCGTAAGTAAAGGAACCAAAAAGTAAAATTGCAAAATCCCAACCCACAATGGGTTCTTAGAGAAGAGAGATAATCAGAAAATATACAATGAGCCATATCGAAAGGCTCCTTCAACCTCTAGTAACAAATTAAGCAGCATTTCTAATGACGCTTAGAGGCCTTTATTTGAGAGTATCGTCCGAGTACGTGGAACCTGTTGCTGCAACCTCCATAGAACCTTTTAATCCTATGCTTTAATTCTTATCCATTTACTGTATTCTCGTGGCCCCATATCTAATCCAGCCACACATATATCGTTATCAGATGTTACTTCATCAACGGGGTCAGACTACAAAAAAAAAAAAAAAAAAAAAAAAAAAAAAAAAAAGTTTATAATAAAGTTTAAATAAAATTAGCCCTTTTTAATAAGCATTAAAAAGGTTATAATAAGCTTGTAATATTTTACTAAAATTATTATATAAGTTTCAAAATTTGTTTGAAAAAGTTTACATTTGTGTACCATCATATTATGTTTAATACAAAAATTAATACTCTTTCTCGCTCAAAGCTTAATGTCGATCTTAAAATACCCAAATTACCCTTAAAAAGAAATACTACAATTGTGTATAAGTTATGTTGTTATCCCTTGCATTTTGTTTATTTAAAGCATACAATGTATTTTAAAATTTTACAGTTTTATAGTCTTAGATTATATTTAGTACATAAATCTATACACTTTTTCAATCAACGCTTAATTTTTACATTTAAAATACCCAAAACTCTTGAACTTAAAATTAAAAATTATAAAAAATTATAATTTCCAAGCAATACAAGAGAAATTTAACTTTATAATTTAAGTTAGAATTTCTTTGATTATTTTCAATTTTTAATTCAAGGGTCTCGGGTATTTTAAATGTAAAAATTACGTGTTAATCTAGAAAATATATAAGTATATTTATTAAATGTAATCTAATAATATAATAATGTGTAAAATACATTGTATATTTTTTAAATAAAAACAAAATATATATATATAGTATAAAATTGTAAATAATACATAATTGTAATCTTTCTTTTAAAGGGTAATTTGGATATTTTAAGGTCAACATTAGCTGTTAAAGGATATAAATTTATATATTTAACGTAATCTGATTAAATCATAGAGTGTTTTTTTTTTTAAATAAAAATAAAATATAGGATACAAACACCTAAATAACCCCTTTTTAAATCATGTTTTGTATAGCTTTGACTAAAATTTTTCTATAGAATTAAAACTCTCAAAATAAATTATCTAAAGAGTTTCAAAATTAAATTAAAAAAAAAAAGGCTAAAATCAGCTTCCACGAAACTCTATGCATTGAATTATAGTGACAAATATATCTTTACTTTGAAGACAACTTTTGACTGGATTATGTGCCAATCACCGACCAGCATTTGCCAAGTGGAGAACCCACAGATGGTGACATGTCGACAGCTTCTTTTTTTTTTTTACATAAATTTTCTTTACGCATGCTTAAATCGTTTCAGAACGATGTAGAATTGGAATTTATTCGTCAGCGTACGGGCGGTTTGAATTTAGAAAAGATGTTTTTAACATATCTATATGAAAAAAGAAAAGAAATGATAAATATAAATATAAAGAATATATGGATAAATGAACTTTGAACTTTTTTTTTTTTTTTTTTAAGGAAACGACCGTGGTCGAATCTTTTGAAGCGCAATTTATGGTTACCATTGCAATGGTTGTAGGTTAAATGATGGAGACGTGTACACTCAAAATATGGCGGTGAGAATGTGTTGGGTTCCACCAAATTTGAGCCCATTAATATTCTCCTTCTTCAGAACAGAACAAAAAAAGGTGTCCACTTATAGAACAAAGAAGGTGTTGACTTATATATCTCTAATTTCTACCAAAAATTTGTTTCCGGGTTTTGCCCTGCCTAATTTAATTTGTTGGCCAATAAATCAGTTTGGTTGGACTGCTAAATCCAAATTTTGAAATGTAGTAGCAGCTAAATCCATTATTAGTAGGTTCATAGCACTTTCTATTTAATTGTAATATTTAGAAAATTATTTCGTGGTTCAAAAAGTTAGGGGGAAAAAAAGGAGATTCCAAATCAAGATTAAAACCTATGTTACACCTACAAATCTTAAAAACTATGTTTGGTAGAGTTGAAAAGAGAGAGAAATTATAAGGATTTTGGAGAAAAAAGGGAAGAGTTATCTGTTGGAGAGGAATAAGAAGTAAGAAAGTTGTAAATTCACTTCTTTATTTTACGTTACATTTTTGACATATTTTTCATTGTTACAGATTATTCGTGCATCAGAGTAAGGACACATACACAAGTAATGATGTAGTTGAAGTTAAATTGCATTGAGAGTAGTTTGTAAATAGGTTCAGTCCATATGGTATGTAATCATTAATAAAGGGATGTTATTTATAATGTAAATTGTAATATGTTCATTATTTTCATTTTGAATCATTTTGTGAAAATTGGGCTTTCTAATAGATAATACATGGGATAAGTCAAGTGAAAAAAACTAATAAAACTGCAATATATATATTTTTTAAAACAAGTTGTATTTTCACGACACTCTTTCAGAAAACCATTGTACAAGAAAAAAAGCTCAAGGACAATTCAAAAACAAAAAAAAAAAAAAAAGAAAAAAGAAGGAGAATATAAATTTAAATATCATTATACCGACATGACACAAAAATTTAATACTAAACTAACATAATATAAAATTAAACTAAACTTAATTAAACTTTATGTCATGTTGATCAAAAATGAGAAATTTATGTTATATTGATCAATAGATGAAAAAAAGACATTTTGAAATTGTTTGGAGAATCATTAAAGGGTAAAAGTGTGCGCATATTTTGTTTCACTTTATTTAATTAAAAAAAAAAAGGATTACAGATTTTGTAAGAATTCTCAGGCAAAAACCGTTCCCATTACCAAATGGACTTCCGAGCCCACAAAGTTATGTTGTAGCAAGTAGTTGACAAGATTTTTAAATTTAAAAAAAAAAAAAAAAAAAAAAAGAAGAAGAAGAACTTGACAAGATTTGCCAATAGATCTCACAGAGTTAATAGACTAAAAATGGCCGACATAACTAAAAGCAAATTGTTCTTCTTGACGAATAATTATTTTGCCTGAGTTTCAGTTATCTTCAAGCCAAGGATCAGCGCTGAGCAAATTGCAATATTCTTTCGTTTCTGATAAGGTAGTTTGCTTAAGTCGTTCTTTCGCTACCAGTTTGTCTGCCCAGGTATGTTTATCAATTATTCGTCTCGTTAACATCTTCAAATATTTATATATACACAAAAACACACACACATATATATATGTATGCATATATAGATATATAGCCTGTTCTTTCAAATGCTGCAAATATCTTTGTTTTGTTTTCTTCGTAAACCATTTTTTGTCGAGCAGCTATGGATTGTCAACTTAGTGATTTTAACAATAGCCTTCAAATGACCACGCAATTACGAAAAAATGATTTGAGGTATATTTATGCACAGATTTAGAGAGCGAACAACTAGCATCAGGATAATCTAGCATATCTCAATTGGATTATCACCTGTTAAGATCAATCATCCTCTCCCAATTTTGTGACACTAAACATAAATAAATTAAAAATGCATCAGAACATGGCCCTAAGGCTCATATTTTTTTCAAGACGGCAATTAAGGAAAAACTGTAAAAAACAAATGCTAAATAAATTTTTTTGGTTGATTAATCTCTGAATTATAATTTTTATATTTTGGAAAAAAAAAAAAAAACTAGAATTACCACCAGAGATTTTCATAAATATGTTTTTCCCCTCAGTTTTTTTGAAAAGTCCAATTTATCCCTCAGATTTTACACAAAGAAAAAAAAATTATTCCACATGTTAATTTTGGTCAAACCATCTAAATAAAAGAAAATATTGTAAATGACATTTTTACAAATAAAATAAATAAATAGCAAGATTTTAAAATATTTAAAGTGAATATCACGTACTTTTGCTGATTATGTGACTTTATTTTTTTTTTTTTTGGGGTAAAATTTAATATAGTTACTTACAAAATTTCATAAAAATTTTACCAGAGAAAAAGATTAAGATGTCTAGCATCATCTCACAAAATTTCAGCTCCAAAATAAAACTATACAGAGGGATATGCAGTTCGAGATCAAGACTGCCCAGATAGTCATCTTACAGAGATTTCAGTCAACTAATTCATCGAGCACTTGCATACAACTCATTGTAAACTGATGTAAACTGATCAGTAAATCAGACTTAATTAAATGAAACATCATCTAAGCCATAAGCATTTTTTTGGACGATATATTCAACTTAACATATGGTTCAAATGCAATGATTTTATATCAATATGCGTCTAGTTACATAACTATTAGAGTGTAAACGTTTGAATGTTTCCTATTTCATAATTATTTAACTCAAATGCAAATTTCAAATTTTCATTTTTTTGGAATCTTTACCACACTTATTATTATTTTTTTATATGTTTACACTATTCAAATGCCACCTTTAACAAAAATCATCCAAACATATATTTCATTTGGATACACGCAACTAAAATTTTACAATCGAATGGAAACATTTGAATTGAGTAAATATTCTGAAATAATAGGTGATCCAAATGAGTGTAAATAGTAACAATTGCACGTTTACATCCATACTGCCCAACCATTAAACATGTTTATCCATACATGAATTCATCTCTATTCAGCCCACGTGAACAAAATCCAAACTCCATAAGAAGCGTAGAATTACTCATCTAATTCAAGGAAAACGTCTTACTTTAATTAGTTGCTGTCCAAGGATAGCCTCTTAAATTCAAACTCAGACTTCAAACTTCAAACTTCAAATTTCAAAAGGAAAGTTGTGGTTTTCTAGGAGATTCTCCATAGATTTGAATTTCTCCAACTCAAAACATTGGTTTTGGTTTTGTGACTTCTATTTTAAGAGATGAAGACGAGAAGTCTGAGAGAATAGTACCTTGTGGTCTCTAAGATGCTATAAAATAGAACTAAGTGGTAGTATTTGTGGGTTTGAGTTGAGTCATAAGAAGATGGAGGGTTTTTGATGTATTGGTGGCTCTATTACATTGTGTCTGGTAGAAAAGAAGAGTGGAAGAAAGGAGAGGAGTGGAGTGATTTGTGGAAGGATTTTGACATTTCTGGCTATTTGGTAGGAGAGAAAGGAGGAAAGAAGTGATTAGATCATGAGGGACTCTATATCCTTCCAAACACCCAAACTTTGATTTTTCTTACATTGGAGAGATTATTGAAGGGATTTCATATCAAACAGAATAAGAGAAATTAAGGACCTCTAACTCATTCTCTATTTATCTCACCTTGGCGATTTACCACTTGCTTCTTCCTGTTTTCTCTCCTAATTCCTACAAAACATACATTAGAGTGCGTTTGGTAGGAGCGAAAATGGAAGGAGAAGGTGAAGAGATTAGTGAAAGGATTTTACCATTCATGACTATTTGGTAGGAATGAAAAGAGAAAAGAAGATATTAGGGAAAAGAGAACTCCCAGTCCTTCAAAATACAATAATTTTGAAATCTCCTAATATGGAAAGCTAAATGGAGTGAATGCATAATAAACAGTAGAAGAGAAACAACCATTCCCTCTTTCCCTATTTCCCTTACCCAAGTGACCAACTACTTCCTCATTCCTGCCAAACATAACGTTACACTCCGTTTGGTAAGAAGGAAAGAAAATAAGAAGAAAAAGAAAATTATGATGGAAAGAAAATTGTAAGTAAATAATAGATTTTTATTTTTCCTTTAACTGTTTGATATGAGATGATGGAAAGAAAATAATTTTATTTTCTCTTGTTTAATATTACAAGTAAAACCAAAGGGATGGAAGACTTTCTATTACAAGATTACTATTTTGCCCTAATACTATCAGTCATTTTTTGTTAGAATTTTGATGGACGTAGACAAGTGTGTAATTTTACTTCTTTAAACTGTCTCAATATTTTCTCTCCCAAAATCCTTACACATTTGGGAAGATTAATTTTGGTGGGACTCGCCTTTTTATTCTTTCACCCTCTTTTACTTTCCATCTAAAATTTCATCCTAACAAACACCTCAAATTATCAATTTCCATCCTAAAATCCCTCATTTATTTTATTTGCTTCCACTTTTCACTCACACCTAGAATAGCATTAGAGTGTAGTTGGTAAGATAGAAAAGCGGAAGGAGAGTGGTGTAGGTATTAGAAGAAGAATTTTGACATATATGATTGTTTGGTAGGAGAGAAAAGTGGAAAGAAGTGATTAAGAGAGGGACTCCAAATCCTTAAAAATATCTCAATTTTGATCTCTCTTAAATTGACCATACTGTTAGGAGAATTACATACGAAACATCATAAGAGAAAGGACTTCTCTCTCATTTTGCATTTCCTAGTCTTACACGTATCAACACTTAAAATAAACATACATCAACCAGGATATGCTTCAATATTTTCCATATTATCCCCTCCAACAGTCTCAAAAATAAACAACACCAATCTCATAAAAGTTATTTCTAACGAATGCTCAAGATTAACATTAACAGCTACTAAAATAGCCAAATAATATCAACTACAACAAATCATATAGTTGGCCTTAAACCAAACCATATAATCCTCAATTTTGGACATCCAGCTCTTCACTGCAAAAACATATTCCTTGTCGTTTCGTCTTTTTTCTTCTCAATGTCTTCTGGTTTGCTTTTGTCAGTTTTTCAGTCCAACAAAATCGTCGCTTTTGTTATCTTTAGTTATTATCTGGCATTTCGTAGGGACTGGTTTATGGAGCTTGCAGGGCCAATTGTCGAACTTCTGAAATGGGCATCAGCTCCGATATCCAGATGTTGGAAATATCATAGAGGCCTTGAAGAAAACATGCATATACTCAGACAAAGATTGGAGCAACTAAACCGTCGAAAAGAAGACATACAATTAAGGCTTCAAGCGGAGCTCGTGGAAGGGGAAACAACTTTGAGGCATGAAGTTGAATTTTGGTTGCAAAGAGTTGGATTGATTAACACGGAAATAAACAATTTTGAACGAAAAGTTGAACAAGTGAAGTTCTGCTGTCGTGCTAGCTCCGGAAAAGACGTTATTGCGAAGATAGCAGAGGTGGAAGATCTATATGGAAGCGGCGAATTTGCTAATTGCTTGGTCATAACACTTCCTCAACGAACGGGAGACATATTGCCGACAACCATCTTAGGGGGACAAACGACAGCTCGAAGAAACATGGAAGAAGTTTGGGAATCTCTGATGGACGAAGAAGTTAGAAAGATCGGAGTCTATGGAATGGCTGGAATTGGGAAAACAACCGTCATGAAACATATCAATAACCGTCTCCTAGGAAAGAGAGATCACAAGTTTCACAATGTGATTTGGGTAACCGCATCACAGGCTTCAAGTGTTGGCAGATTACAGGGTGCAATTGCAAGAAAGTTAGAGCTGGATATTTCAAGATACGATGATGAAACAACGAAGGCAGCCAAGTTGTACGATGCATTGAGTCGTAAAAACAAGTACCTGCTCATCATTGACGATTTGTGGCAAGTATACCGGCTTGAGGATGTTGGAATCCCCGAGCCTACCAGGAAGAATGGATGCAAGTTAGTATTGACGACACGGGATCTTAAAGTTTGTCATGGTATGGATTGCAGACCAATCCAAATGCGGCTTCTATCCGAAGAAGAAGCACTCAGCTTATTCTTGGATGCAGTTGGTGGCGGTGTTCTATCTGTCCCAAATCTTAGAGAAACACTTAGGCTGGTTGTCAAAGAATGTGACTGTTTACCACTTGCAGTTGTTACGATAGCTGGAAGTTTAAAAGGTGTTGTTGACAATTACGAGTGGAAGATTGCTTTAAAAGATCTAAAGGCATCTGCGAAGAGGAATACTAATGAAATATTTGAGAAGTTGAGATTTAGTTATGATCGCTTAAACGATAGTAGTCTACAGGCTTGCCTCCGGTTTTGTGCACTTTATCCTGAAGACTATGAAATTGATAGAGAAGCGTTGATAGGATATTTGATCGACGAAGGAATCATCAAAGAGAGAAATAGGCAGGGGGATTTCGAAAGAGGCCGAGCTATGTTGAACAAACTTGTACACGCTTGCTTACTGGAAGATGCAGGAGATGAAACTGAAGAGACAGATTGCGTGAAGATGCACGATTTGATACGGGACATGGTACTACAAATTACAAGAGAGAGTCCTCGATTTTTGGTGGAAGCAGGTGTAGGATTGAAATGTATTCCAGATGAAGAAAATTGGAAAGAGGATCTAGCAAAGGTTTCTTTGATGCACAATGCAATATTAACTATTCCTTCGAGCATTCAACCACCAAAGTGTCCTACACTTTCGACACTATTGCTCAATGGAAACCGCCGTTTAAATAGTATTTCGGATGATTTTTTCTCTCATATGAAGGGGCTAGTTGTTCTTGATCTATCTGATACTTCTATTGTGAAGCTACCCGAATCAGTCTCCGAATTGGTGAATCTCACTGCACTTTTGCTCAGAAAATGTCACGAGTTGAGGTACGTTCCATGTTTAGAAAAACTCACCGCTTTAAAGAAGTTGGACTTCTTCTTGTCGGGAATAAAGCAAGTACCTCAAGGTATGCAAAAGCTAACTAAGCTGGGATACCTCAATCTTGACGAGTGCGAGTTAGAGACAATACCAGATGGCAATGTAAGCAAGCTTTCCAATCTTCAGTACCTTTGTGTTGGTCGACAGTGGGGAGCAAAACTCAGAGGGGAGGAGTTAGCAAATTTGAGAAAGTTAGAAGACCTGTATTGCGTGTTGTATGACATTGATAGTTTTAATGCATACATCAGATCTGTTGAGGAGCTGGGAGGACCCGAGTCTCATTACATACTTCAGTTGGGAATTACCGGCGAAGATGGGTGGTGTGTGGTTCGTAAGCAATATGATAAAGCTGTATATTTGACGAACTGCGATATCGGTGAAAGTGTAGCAACGGATAAAGATCAGTGCCCGCTGTTACTCCCTCCGGATGTTGAGATCCTTGCCATTAAAAATTGCCACGCACACGTAAGCAATTTATGTGAACTCACTTCGTTCGAAAATGCAACTAAGTTCAAATCGTGTTGTGTTTATTATTGTCGCGGTTTAGAGCATTTGTTTGCTTATTCATCTAGCATCATTAGTCTTCTTCAAAGCCTCGAGATGCTGGACCTTGAAGGATTGTCGGACTTACGTGCGTTGGTTAGAAAGGAGAGCATAGGATCATCGCTTCTTCCACCCGGTACCTTTTCCTCTCTTAAAGAACTGAGAATATCGCGTTGTAACAATATAGAGAGACTGTCCATTGCTTCTCCACTCCCCAATCTCCAAGAGATCAATGTCTTCCGCTGTCAACGATTGGTTGAAATAATACCTGCAACATTTGAGGATGAAGAAATAGAAGACCAAAACGAAGAAGGAATTACTCTACCTAAATTGGTGACATTGTCTTTGTTCTTACTACCAAAGTTGGAGAACATGCCAGTGGTTTCTGATTCCTTGCGAAAAGTTACTCTTTGGGGATGTCCAAAGTTGAAAAGGATTCCTTTCCTTGACAGAGAACCATGCCCGCCTTCTCTTCAACGCGTGTGGATCGGCGGGGACATGTGGGGTTCGTTGGAGTGGAATCATACCAATGCGAAGGATACGATCCAGTCGATGATAGCTCGGCATTGACGAGTTCTTGGATGAACTCCAAACTGAATGTGGAAACTGGTAATATGTTTTGCCTTTCAAATTTTTTGGTTCACCCAATCTTTTCATCTGTTTTGGAATTCTAATTTACTTTATCTCTTCTTGTTCTTTATGTATAGGAGTTTGAATATATAATGATTCTTTTCCACAGCAGGGGAAGACATTTCAAGGATAAAAACTGCCTCCTCATTTGCTACTCTTTAGACGGAAAACATTTACCTTCATTTTTTAGAAATATTCTTTTTGACGGACTCATGATTTTCTTAGATATAAAAGAATTTACGTCTGTACTATGTGTCTATATGATGCTTCATGGAAATTATGGACATCAATGTGAAATTCATAATTTTTTTATCACAGTATATTTGAGTATTTATAGTGTAATAATACTCGATGATAGTTCATTAAATCAAATAAGAGGCCTTATAGTAAAAAAGACAAAATCATGATTTCTGGTATTGTTCTTGTCAATGAATGACCATAATAGCTTATAACATGATTGGGATAGCACTGCAATTTATTAAGTAGTATTGAAATTATTATGTGATATACCGTCATTACAGATATGGAATTAAGAATAAGGATTAGGAACATTCTAGAATAGTCTAGAATAATATTTGGAACAATTAAAATTTGGTGGCAAACAAGTCCTAAGAAAAACCTATATGTGGTCCAGTTATGTGCAGACAAATTCTGGACGACAATTCAGCATCATCAGACTGTTGGTAGCTTGAACAGTATTTGTATTATCGGGATCATTAAGAAAAGTGACTGCCTATTAGGAAGTAAGGCCAAACATGGCATTACTTGGAGGCCAAGTAATTGAAGATAATTACACAATTATTTGATTTATAATAATTGTGGAAAATATTAAAGAGAAAAGCATGAGAGATTTTTTTTTTGGCTCAAATCCTCAACATGGCAGGTTTATTTGGGGACAAGGAACTCAAAAAATTTGTGTTTTAAGACCAATTATGTAACCAAGGAAACTTTAAGATAAAATTTAATTGTAGGAAAATTTGAAAATTTCACCTATAAATAGGTATAAGTACTAGTGGAGATTTGGCCTTTTTGCTATCTTCTATCCTTTCTCTCTAGTTCTTAAATATATATATATATATATATATATATATATATATGTCCTTGGCGTGGCTGGATTTTATGGAGAAATAGGACAAAGATCTTCTCTTAAATCCAAGAACTAGAACCCATTTTCTTCAAGCATTAAAGCTATATTTCTTGATCCCTTAACTAAAGCTTTAATTAGTTTTGGTTTTGTGGAATTTAAGTATATTTTAAACTATTGGATATAAGCGCATAAGCTCATGTACACTTATTTTTCTATTTTGTAGCTTCTAATGCTTGATTTATACTTTGGTTAACTTAATTTACTATCTCTAAGCTTAAGTTTAATTTTATGCTTTAAGATTACTTTTGAAGTTTATGTGCATGTGATTATGCTCTTATATGTTTAAGTTTAGTGACTATATGCATGTTAGTTAAGAGATCAACATAAAAACATAATTTGATAAATTAGTATGTTATCAATATTGTGTTCTCCATATAATAGATAAATTTATGACTAAATTTTAAGAATGAATCAAACACACAACATGATAACTAAGGCTCACGACTTAGACCAATCGAGGTTGTGTGTGCATGCTTTTAAAATAGAACCAACAAAAAAAAAATGTCAGTTTTCGGAATAATTTAGACAGTTTTCTGATAACTCAATTTTGAGCATCTTAGAGACCGAATGGAACAAAGTTATAACTACAAAGTTGTAGAACATAAAGATCCTTGGGGGCATCATAGACAGTTTTTGAAAAAAGACTCCAAATGCCTCCGTTTTTATCAGTTTCCAAACTAGTCGATTCAGGAACTATACACGGCCAGAACCTTTCAAGGAGATGAATGGGTAAGTTAGAGACAATTTTAAGCTTTAGGAAAAATACAAAAGTTGTAGGTTTCGACAAGATCTATAACTTCTATGTATAAAATATTTCCAAATTCTAAATCAATTTTAAGATAGAAGTAAATTTTAAAAAATATATATGAAAGGGGAAATTCCTGCACATATATATTTAATCAAATTAAAATGATATTTTGAAATCAATTTTTAAGGTTTGTTACCCCTCTAAAAAGGAACTATGGCTTTATGAAAATATTTTCAAAGAGGTTTAAATTCATTTGAATTTCACAAGTGCTTTTTAAATGTTAAATAATGCATATTATGTATTATAATATACAATTTTAAGTATTATATCAAGAAATGCTTAATTTAATAAGTTAAGATATTTTCTAAGTAAACAAGGCATTTTCTAAGCAAAAGAAATAAAATATAAAGAATTCTTATGAAAATTAATCAAGTTAGTAGTTATCGACCTAGAGCAAAAATAGGCCGAAATTACTAAAAATTAAGTTAATTTTAAAATAGAGGGTAACTTATTCGATCCTCTTCTTATACTAAAGTTATTTGAGAGTATAGTAACATTTTCATGACTTAAGTTAGTAGTGACTAAGAACATAATTAATTATAATAGATATTCTAAGTTATGAATTGTTAAATAATAATGCTCTGTCTGAAAACAGGAATTTAACATGTTTGCCTTGCCTTTTGGAATGTTCGAATAAGAGCATAGGATAGCTTGTAAGTACAACATCACCTACATCATAAGCAAAAATATTTATATTGTTTTTATTTTAAAAAAATCATGTATTGATTTATATGATGCATTTATGATTTTATGTTTTGATTATTATTATTATTGTGGCATCATGAAAGCATGCTCACTAATAATCAATGGCATGACAAGAGCACAATCAAGTTTTCAAGTAAGAAATAATTAAGATTTAAGTCTTCAAGTATGATCAGATCAATAACAAGTTTTCATGTATTAAATCAAGCAAGTTTTCTTGTGTTGTATCAACTTGCCACAAGAATATGTTTGATTCATGGTTTGAGTTAGATTGGGTTGCCACCCCAACCATTTCATGGCTGCGGTCTACGGTACATACACCAAAGTTAAATAATGGGTCTAAAACTAAGTTAACATAAGAAAGCATAATTGATTCATGCATTCTTTTACTAAGATCATTTTATAGGTTTAGGAAGTTGTACTTGCCGAGTGAAAGCTCATAACTTATGTTCATACTATATGTAAACAACCTACAGTAATGCTTGATGAGGACTATGGACAAATGGCATGGTGGACTGTAAAATTTAGGTCGGACACCGTCACATATTTTGTAAAATGTATTCGTATTATGCTATGACAATATGATGGTACTAGTATTTAGTGCTAGAAACTACGATTGCTACTGTGATAGTTAGCATGGTTTGTAAAATATGTTAAGATGGTTTAGAACTCAACACTTAATTATGTGTGTGTGTATAACTGTGAGATTAAGTTAGGTTTTTAAATTTTAATAAAAAGAATATTTCTGTATTTCTACGAAAAATAAGAGTAAGTTTAAGTATGTTTAAATATTAAGTAGAGACCATGTAAGGCGGGTCGCAATTTACAGATTATATTGGCAATAATTTGTGACATTGCATTTTACAATATAGTTTAATAATAGTAATAATAATAATAATAATAATAATAATAATAATAATAATAATAATAATAATAATAATAATAATAATAATAATAATAATAATAATAACAACAGTAACATATGTAAAAGAGCGAATCTTCACTCTCTACACGTGCACACAAATTTGGTTTTTTTTTTTTTTCCTTCTCTCACTTTTGTCCTTTTCCCTCTTTTTTTTTCTTTTTATCTTTTCCTTTTCTTTTGTATTTTATTTATCTTCTTACAATTTTACCCTTTAAAATATTTTCCTTAAATTTTTATATATTTTATTTTTATTTGTTTATCTTCTAAAATATTTCAACTATATTTTATTTTAATTTATTTATCTTCTTACATTTTTCTCCTGTAATCTCCTCCTTGAACTACTATCCATTTCATTCTAAAGGTATATCACCATGAAATACTTTTTCTACTATCTTGTACTTATGTAATAATATTTTTGTCCAAATACCTTCATTTAAATATTTTCCTTACATCATTTCAAATACTATTTTCTCAAACATTACTTTTATAACTACTTTTTTTTCCCTATTTT
Source organism: Ficus hispida (assembly GCA_025413025.1). Classification (NCBI taxonomy): domain Eukaryota; kingdom Viridiplantae; phylum Streptophyta; class Magnoliopsida; order Rosales; family Moraceae; genus Ficus; species Ficus hispida. Next base: position 12,658,661 of record CM046374.1, read on the forward strand.
TCTTATAAATTCATTTCTTTACAAACTTGCCCTCATTTAAAAATCCTTAATTTGCTTCTCATTTGTACCTTAGGAAAATTTAAACATAGTATTTTAGTTTGGTTCCTATTCAAATATTTTGTTAACTTATTATAATCATTTTGTTAACTTTCATTTATTTTATCTCCTCATAAAATCATTTTTTTTCAAATTTATCCTTCTATTTTTTTATTGTTTGGTTTATTTTCTTTAAATCTTATATTTTAATTGTCCTATTGAAAAACTCTTTATTTTAAATTTATTGATGTTAAAATATTTTTTTTTTCTCAAATACATCTTTATTTATGTATATTTTATTATATCAAATCATTTAATAAATTTAACACACATGCATAGCACGTGTTTATAAAACTAGTAAATCTAAAAAGGTCATTTACCTCAGATATACGCAACATCACAAATATAAAATCCTACATTTACAAACTATGCTTGATTTTATTCCACATCAGATGCCTAGGCAACCTAATAAATATTAGAAATCTCTCCCGTCCGATGACGGTTCCGTCCGGCGGTATATCGCATGCAGGAGACAAGTACAACTTGGAAAAGAGCACGTTATAACCCACGAGAGGGAGAGAGAAATAGATAGATAGAGAAAGAAAAAACTTTCTAGTGCCGCAATCCAGCAATGCCGGATAGGAATCTCCTATACATATTTACCACCAAATACGTTTTTTTCTTCTTTCTTACTTATATTTTGTAATAAATTTTTTAAAAAATATATCCTCATTTAAATAATTTTCTTTCATCTCTAAAAATATTATTTTAAGAATGTGACTTTTATAGTTTTATAACTACATTTTTTTAAAAAAATTTAATGAAACTTTTTTCACAAATGCATCTCCATTTAGACATTATTGTTTCTTTCTTATGTGTGTCTCAGCTAAGTTTTCGTATAATTATTTCACTTAATTATTATTTAAATATTTTTTTCATTTATTTTAATATTATCATTTTTCCTTTCGATTTGTCCCATTTAAAAAAAAAACTAATAAATGCAAAACGCACCTGCATGGTACGTTTAACAACCTAGGAATGATTAAAAAGAACAATCCCCATAAAGTTTATCCATGCAAAATTTGCCTTTAGGTTATTTTTTAACTCCATTTGAATCATGTGTCTATCTTTTATAATGAAAATTTTCTTGTTTTAAACGAAAAAAAAATCTTTTTATTTTAAGAATAAGATGATGTTTAGATACATAAAAAAAAATTTCCTAAAAATAAAAATTATTTGAAATGAGAAAAAATGATATTGTGAGTATTATGAAAAGATTTTAAAAAATTTATTTCCTTTTTCTAAAGGATATTGTACAAAAAAAATTTAAAAATCATATAATTTTCTTTTTAAAATGAGAAAATGATGAAAAAAAAATTGACAACAACATTTTTTTTAACAAAAATTTTTTAATTTTCAAAATTAAAGAGGTCTTTGAAACATAGATTTTCCCTTCTCTTTCTATTATTTTTTTATCACAAAAATTATCCCAGACGCAAACTTAGCAAGTGGGTTGCCTTTATGGCATGCCCACGCGGCTTGACCAAGACTTGCGAATACAAACAAAGAGACAATAATGACATGTCACTGTACGTTGACTTTAAAGTCTTGACCTTTTCCACCTAAATCATTAACCTTTATTTTAATCTTTTTCCCTCGTTGGCGATTATTTTGCCTGTTTTATAAATTTCAAAGTGAATTTGATTTCCAAACTCAAATTCAAATTTTTTAACTTAATTTTTAATTTTTAAAAAAATTTTTTTATCTTTTTTTAAAAAATTAATAAAAATTATTATTAAAATTTAAAAATTTTAACTCAATCATCAAATATCCTTTTAATATTTTATTATTCCATTCCGTTAATAAATTTAATTTTAATTAAATTATATTTTTAACTTAAATTTTATATATTTTTTAATAAATAAAATTTATAATTAATTTTTTAAAAAATTAATCTATCTTAATTTAAAAATTTTATTCTTAATTAATTTAACAAACAGAAGCTACGCATTCTTGGCTTCATTTCAAAGGTGAACTTCTCTGCTTTTCAACAAGTTATTGCTCTCAGTTTTGGGGGTTTTCTTGCCATATTCGCAAAAATGGTGGAATTCGTCTTGTCGAAGTTGGCAGAGTCCATCGTATCTCTAGCAGTTGAGAGAACCTCCGACCTTCTCACATACGAAGCGGCCTCCTTCGCCGGCGTCCGGGACGACGTCGTGCAACTGCGGTCCGAGCTGACGCGAATGCTGTGCTTCTTGAAGGACGCAGACCGCGTGCAGGAACGGGACGAGCGCGTTCGCAACTGGATCGCCGAAGTCAAAGACGTCGCCTCCTACGCCGAAGACGCTATCGAGATCTTCGTCGTCGAGATCTCCTCTTCCTGCTTGAAGCGCTTTCCCCTCCGCCGCCTCCGCAGAGAGATCAGGTCCATCCACGTCAGGATCGACGATATCTTCAGGAGCACGCAAACGTACGGGATCAGGTTCGTTCCAGCGAGTGATTCCGTCGCCGAGCGGAGGAGGAATCTGCGACGATCGTGGCCAGATGACGACGAGGAAGACGACGTCGTTAGCTTGGAGCACAGCGCTAGGGATTTGAAGGCCAGGTTAATGGCAGATGATGATCATGATTATCCTAATTATCATAATCGCCTTCGCGTGGTCTCCGTCGTCGGAATGGGCGGGTTAGGCAAGACAACTCTGGCAAAAAAACTGTTCAACGATAGTGATGTGAAGGAGCATTTTGATTGCCGCGCTTGGGTTTTCATATCCCAGCAGTGTGTGCCGCGGGATGTTTTGTCGGAGATCCTAATTCAAGTCGGTTTGGATGAGAAGCAGAGTGTGGAGAAGATGAAAGATGATGGGAATCAGCTTCTGATGATGAGAAAGAAAACGGTGGCTTTTACGGGCTGGTCTGAAGAGCGTAGGCTGATTGATTTGATTAAGGAGGAGTTGAAAGAGAAGCGGTTTCTTGTGGTTCTTGATGATGTTTGGAAGGTTGATGCATGGAATAGTATCAAGAGTGCCTTTTCTAAGGGAAAGAAAGGAAGCAAAGTTCTTCTCACCACGCGCATTAAGGAAGTAGCTTTATCCGCCGACCCTTATAGCGATCCAATTGAGCCTGCACTTCTGAACTTTGACAAGGGCTGGGAGCTTCTGTGTCGGAGAGCGTTTCCAAGTAATGTTCACGGTGATCAGGGACGTATATGCCCACCGGAGTTCGAGAAGTTGGGAAAGGATATGCTGAGGAAATGCGGAGGATTACCTCTCGCGATCGTCGTGCTTGGAGGAATGCTAAGTACAAAGACTTCATTGGAGGGATGGAAAAAAGTGCAAAGGGATGTGAATTCTCATTTGAGTAAACTCAAGTCACAAGAACCATTTGGAGTGGAGGAGATATTGGCTTTGAGCTACTACGATTTGCCTTATTACTTGAAACCATGCTTTCTATACTTGGGATGCTTCCCCGAGGATTGCGAGATACCCAAAAAGAATTTGATCCGGCTTTGGATAGCAGAAGGGTTTGTACCAATGCCAACAGGAGACGATCAGTCGGAAGAGACTATGGAAGACATAGCGGAACAATACTTGGTAGAGCTCGTCGATAGATGCATGGTTCAAGTGGACAAAAGAGACCATACAGGGGTAGGAATCAAAACTTGCCGTATGCACGATCTCATGCGAGACTTTTGCATGTACAAGGCAAAAGAGGAGAACTTCTTTAAGATTATTGAGCGGCAGGGGAAGAACATGATTGATGCTGGTTCTTCAAGTCAATACTTGCCGACTACTCATCCACGCAGATTTGCCATTCAGATTGGATGTGATCTTCCTAGGTACGAACAAGTTCATCCTCCGATTCGTTCTCTTTTGTTCTTCGCTATTGAAACTCTTCCTATCTTACCTTTTACCAACAAGAATTTTAGACTACTAAGAGTGCTAGAATTCGGGTTCACTGCAAGTTACATTGGGTCAGCTCCAAGACAGATTGGTAATTTGATTCATTTGAGGTACCTGGGGCTTAGAGGTGCTGGACTATCTAAATTGCCAAGTTCTGTAGGCAATCTGCGGAATTTGCACACCCTAGACCTTCGGGATAACAATGGTCTCAAGTTACCGTGGACAATATCAAAGTTGACACGTTTGAGACATTTGTTATTGCCAGTAATTTGCAGGCTTGTTGTGCCTATGACCTGCGGTTGGCCTGGGAGTCGTTGTGGCCTTGACAACCTGACGAACTTGGATACTTTAAAGTTCATAAGCTCAGAGGACCTCATCAGATGTGATGCAGGGAAAAAACTGACAAATATACGAAACTTGGGAATAAAATTCAAAAGCAAGAAAGACATAGGGGAGATTCTTCCCATCGTCGAGTCGGGGCATCTTAGGACCTTGCGCATGTCTTTGCTCTCTGACGAGGCCTTTCCAAGCATGGAATCGCTTTCCGGTTGTCATCTTCTCTCCAAACTTGTTGTAGAAGGGAAGTTACAAGAAGACATTCGTTCTCGCCATAGTATCCTACACTTCCTGCCAGAAAGTCTGGCCAAAATGGTTTTGATCAGATCCGAGATCAAGCAAGATCCAATGGCCATTCTTGAAAGGTTGCTGAATTTAAGGTTCCTCCAGTTACATAACTCGTACGCAGGGTCCAAAATGGTCTGCTCGGCACACGGGTTTCCTAAGCTAGAGACGCTTAAGCTTATTAGCCTATTCGATGTGGAAGAGTGGAAAGTTGAGGAAAACTCAATGCCAAGTCTCAAGATACTGCATATTGAAGGTATGCACAAGTTGAGTTTGATTCCGAAAGGGTTGAAATTCGTTACCACTCTCAGGGAACTGAGCATCTGTTTCATGAGTCAGTCATTCGTGGACAGGATTAGAGTGAATGAGGTCGGAATAGAAGGCGAGGACCTTTACAAAGTGAGGCACGTTCCCTCCATCTCCTTCTCGTCGACCTACAACTGATGGACAACAATGGCAAGGTCATGGCTGCTTATGATGCATAACAAGAATCTTTGGCTGATCAACCATGTCCCGGCGCCGCTCCTGCAAATTCCAGAAGGCGGAACCTTCTTATGAGTTATGCACCTTTTCTTTCATTTTTGTAACAAGTTTCGTTGTAATATTTATTAACGTTAGTAATATTAATTTATTAATGTAAAAAGTTTCCAGTTATTAGCTTGATTTTCTTGTGACCATAGATTTTTAGCATCTATATATATATTGGATAAATTGACGAGATAGTCTTGAGCTCTTTCTGAGTGTACACATTGCCCCTATACTTTTTTTTTTGGAAGGTCCCCGAAAAAAAAAAAAAAAAAGAAAAAGGCAAAGCACCCTTTTTGTTAAGGACATCTAACAAAACATCACTTTTTCTTTCGTTTTTCTTGATTCTTTTGGCGCCGTAACAAGTTTCGTTGTAGTACTTATTAACCTTAGTAATATTAATTTTATTCATGTAACTACTAAAATATCTTTTTACATAATTAAAAAACAAACAAAACACTAGCACTTATAGATGTCCTACTCTGAAGTTATCATCCAAAGATAATATATGTTCCCTCAGATTCACTTATTCTTTTTATCCCATAATTTTGTTTTTTGTTTTTAGCAAATGGTAACATAAATATAATTGACAATATATATTTCTGATGTGATTGCCTTATATGGATTATAATTTATTTCCTTTACTGAATTCTTATCTTATTTGGGGATATGTGGAAGAAATTGACCTTTTTTTTTTTTTTTTTTTTTTTTTTTTTTTTTTTTTTTTTGCATTTTGGGATAAATGTCTTTAAGTTTTTTTTTTTTAAATAATGAAAATGGTCATTTTCGTAAAAATGGTCGATTAGCAGGGACTATTTACATATATAGCTATATTGGAGCCCTACACTTAAAATATATACACATATCAACTTATTTACAAAAATAAACAAAACTTATAACTGCTTAAGTATATATTGACAAAAATACCCCTTACTCAAAATTAGTGGGAAAATAAATATGTAATTAAATCCTAGTTTCTAAGCACGGTCTATGGTATCAAAATTTGAGGGATTTACATATTAGCAAATCCTCAAATTCCTAGTTTATATTTCATTCAAAATTAGGAAATCCCCAGAGATTTACATATTAGAGAAATTACTCACTCCCCTTTTCTCTCCATTCTCATAAGTTTTTTTCATTGTTTTCTGTTATTATCATCGTTCCTCTTCCCAATTCATCTATCATCCCGTCATCGGCATTGTATTCCCTGATGTGGCAAAACCATCGTTTTCGACCATGTGTAAGAAAAACCTTCCACAAAAACCGTCATCTCTATGCGCAACATCCAAACCATCCATGATCTTCCTCTCATGCTAACGGGCTTTAATATTATGTAAGGTTTGAATCATTTTCATATTGACTGTGTCTTGGTTTTTTATCCAAAATTCTGATGTCTGGATTTTGATAGAGGTAATCAATGTTGTTTTTTTCATTAAATTGTTTTTTTTTCTTTTAAGGTTTATGTTATTATATAATTTAATATCAATTGTGCTTTTGGTGCCCTTTTCCTTCACAAATATAGACTAGGTCTATTAATAAAGCTACTAAAGGATTTGGTAATTTGTTAATTATGTAGGGTCAATAGATTTAACAAGTAGGAAAAGGTTGGGTCATTTTTATACTGACAGAGAGTATGGCTTTCTAGCTAATATAAATTTTGATTGTAATTGTTGATTGGTTTTTGAGTCGATAATTTTTGTACGAACATTACAATATTTGGGTCAATAGATTTGGTCATCTTGTATTGGTGATTATATTTGTATCAATAATTTTGACTTATGTAATGATTGGGTCTTTTTCATATTGACTGAGCCTCTATGATTTTCCATGCAAATTTTTTTTTTTTCATTTGCTTTGAAAATATAGACTTGGTCATTTGGTATTGGTGATTATATTTTAACGGAATGAGCCTTTTTCATAACGACTGAGGCTCTATGGTTTTTTAATCAAGTTTTTAATTTCTATATTTGATTAGATTCAATCAGATTCAATAAATAGTGTAAATATAAATGACTGATTGTCTCTTGTAAATATAAATGACTGATTATTTATTGTAACTATACAAAAATGTAATTTGGCAAAAATATGCACAATACATACAAGGGAACAGAAAGGAAAGAGAGTGTTGATGGCTGATGATGAATGGCTTGAGCGACAGCCTGTCCATGATGCTCAACAGCCTGCTCTGGTCGGTGAACACGTAAGTACATAACGATTATAGTGTGTGACATAGTCTGTCCTTATTGTATTGACGTAAATATTAAGCTACTTGTAATACTTATTTTTTTTGCAGTCAGTTATAATGCAGATATATAGATTGCTCAAGCCTAAGGGTACGTGGACAACAAATGAAAATAAATCTCCCAGACTCATCCTCATCATCTCCCACATCCAAACCTGTAGTTTCTACCACATGCAAGAAAGCAATGGTTCAATGATAGTCGGAAACACCAGCCCATGACAATGTCGGAGTTTTTCAGTCACTGTCACCATGAAGATCACCAAAATTTCCAACCTCTACGACGAACAAAGCTCCAACCATGAATCATTCTCCTCATCTCACTTCTTCTTTCAATTAGTTTTTTGGGTTCTTATGGTTTTGATTGTGGCTATACATTTTTTTTTTGTTTTGGTTTTAACTCCTCTTGGTTTCAGTCCTTGAGGGTTCTTGGCCCTTGTTATAGTGACCATGTTGTTTTATTTAAGACATCACATACTAGTAAATAAGCTTGTGTTTAACATATACTAAAATGGTCGTTGTTTAATTGACCATGTTCATTTCATTATGATATGAAGTATGACATATGTAAACCGTAATGATATGGACATTCTAATATTATCATTAATCTATTTTATAGACTTTCTATCATTATAGTATGATGAAATAAGTAATACAGAACACCATCCACCGCACAAACTATTTGTGTCATTTTGATATAGACCAAGTACATATAAATATAAATCTGGATTGTGAGAACAAGTAATAATATTAAAACCCATGAATAAAGGACCTGGTTTCAAAGAATTAAAAAATATATATATCTTAAAAACTAATTTCATGTAATTAAACAAAACAACACAAGAAGTTTAAAAAACAAAAACAAAAACAAAAACAAAACAAAACAAAAGCATTTGTTCATTAAAAAAAAAAAAGAACAAAGTTGCCATAAATATGAATAACATTAAAAAAATATATATTCTTCCCTTAAAAATACAACAAAATAACTGAAAATATCTAATCAATTTAAAAACCGAACTTCCAAAAAAATTCCATAAATCATGCATCCATAAAATAAGGTTGAATCTTTTCCCTAAAAACAATTTTGAAAAAGGAAATGCATGAAATAAGGGATTGTGAAACATGCATTCAATTCAGTAATCAAATATATATATATATATATATATATTAAATTTGATCTGCAAATGCAGATTGCGGAAGGGCAGATGTGGAAAGTAAATTCATTGAAATTCAAAATCCGTTCAAATTTACAAATAAGTTGTTTTGTATACATATTTTGAAAGGGGACTAAAAAATGACTATTTTGTGTAAACACTTCCTGCGAACTGTCCGTTAAAAAAAAAAATAAAAAATTTTCAACTATTTATTTTTTAATTTAAATAAACGTCCAAAATTGGCTTTTTTACTAATTTATCTTTTGTATGGCTGTTTGAAGTGCGTAACGAATGTGCACACTCTACCATTAAATGTATTGTATGGTCTAAAGAAACCAGAAAAAATTGAGATATTCTTTTTCTTTTTTTAATCTACAATTAGATTTTGTAGTCTGAAATATCTTTTATATACTTTTGCATGTGATTTTTGCATGGCAGTGTCTTGCTTATGTTATAAAATTATATTTTCCGCTTCATGTTGGGAGCTGAGACATAAGCAAAAGGGAAAAGATCTGGAGTGGCGTGGTGTATTGCGAGTTGATGTGTAGACAGAGTATCAGTAGACGTAGTTGTAGACAACTAGCAGATTGACACTATGTAGACGTTCCATAGGTGGAGTGATATGCAGAAGACAGAAAAAAGGCTGTAACGATGTTAGTTAGAGTTGGTTTAATTCTTAATTAGTTGCAGGTACATCTTGTAACTGTTGTTAGTATAAAGAGGCTCAGTTTTCTATTTCGAGCTATAAAGGGAGAGTAGAGAGAATAAGACTTACAAGAGGGAGCTAGAAACTAGAAAGAGAATTGGGGAAAAACTTAGAGAAATTGAATTGTATTTTTAGGTGTGTTGATTCTCGATCTTTAGAGAGTGTAATTCTCAGTTGAAGCTCAATAAAATCTTTGTTTTCGTTCATTCACATTTGGTGTTGGTTTCTTTTTATTTTGTCGCATTTTCACAGTACTTTTGATTAGAGGTCATCTTACCTGTTCTTTTAAAGAAAATTGTATGGTTTTTAATATTTCCCTCTGATTCTTAAAAGATGGTACTTGTGTTCCTATGTACGTTCTTTGTAAGAAGCTATTGGATAGAAAACATATATCGTGTCATGATTCTTCTCACATAAAATGTTGGCACCATCATTTGAAAGATGCAAGATTGAGAGGATTCAGATTGAGAGAGAATATTCCTCCAAACTTTTTCTTAGATAGATTGTCATTGCTCGATAAAAAGCACGAAGTACATTTCAAGTCAGAGTTTGATTGTTTGAAAGCGCGGTCGGTATATGGCCTAAACCATTTTGCTTAGTCAGAAGTAAGTGAATAATTTATTTGAATTGTTTTTGTGATAACAATGATAAGAGTTAAATATATATATATATATATATATATCCACTTCGTTTTGTGGGAATAATTTATTAATTCGGTAAATTGCCTTTTTTTTTTTTTTTTTCGCTCTCTTATCTAGTAATTCCACAGAAATAATGTGACGTAATAGTTTTTATTTATTTTTTCTTTTGAAAAATATTTTCTTTTTCTAGTAGAGGGTAATCTTTCTTTCTAGAAAAAGGAAAAAAAGAAGAAGAAATTAGTATCTTTTAAATTTCTCTAGTTTCTTAAAAGAAAATTAATTTTCTTTACAAAAAAAAAAAGAAAGAAAATTTATTTTTATCAGTATCATATTTTCTTTTAATAGTTAAAGTTATTTATTTTAAAAAAATTTTATTCGTAAGGGTAAATTTATCATTCAAAACTATTCAGTTAAAGCATTTTTCCATCCAAAGTAACGGAATGAGAAAATTTGTTAAGTTTCCAACATTGAGATGGAATGGATATTACGCTTTAAAATTCGACACGTAAAATGTTGCAAGGACTATAATTCAAGAGGAATTTTTGTTACAGTGGTAATGCCCAAACTACAGCAATTCTGCTCTTTCTTTTTTTGGATTGGGAAAAAAGAATTAAATAAAAAATAAAAAAAATTAAGACCCTATTGAACAATGTAAACATCAGACTAAGACTAGAAACACGATGAGTCAATAATACCTCGTCAAACAAAGTCAAAACTCCCCTGAGTTTATGACTGATGAGGTCTTGGTTTGCTAACGAAAAGGAGAACCCCCCATGACCGAATCATCAAAAGAACATATTCTGTATAAATAATTAAAAACGAAGATTTATTTTTCCACGAAGTCTCGATTTTCAGACATTGAAGGTCATGTCATTTTTACAGTTGAATTGCATCATATAAAAATATATACCCGGATTTTGACACATAAATATGCCAAGGAAGATGGTGTCGATGTCATCTTCCAACATTCATAAGCCTTATTCCCCCGGCTATGTGCAGCCTATACCATAACCAGCCAGCCCGACCACACTCCCGAATCGTGATGTGTTTCTTCTCCAGACAGTTCCTCACGAAATGAATTTTAATCTCGACTCATCCGATCAAATTCTTTCCTGCACCGGCATTTTTCCATTCTGTTTTACTCCTGATGGACGGGAAAAAAAATGTTTTACAGCAAATCACTATATATATTTTAACTCACAGATACCCATGAGATTCGGAAAGAGGTGTTGAAGTTGCAAGACATACCTCATGAGGAGTCACGTTTGAGGAACTGGGATTGACTTCCACTGGTGCGTCGGAAATTCTTGCCTCGGATTTCTCATTTGAATAACTAGAAAACAAACATGGGATTATTGTTAGAGATCGTGCAAGAATAGAAGCTAGCCAAAAAAATAAAAACGAAGCCAAAGCAAGAGCCTTGCGATGCATATTCGTTAAAGATGGTTCTTGACTTTATATTTAGGCTTTGTTTCTCATTCAATATTAATGAGGGATTAAATTTGGGGCTTTTGAAGGATTTTAAATCCCTCAGCCAATCCATTTCGACGTCTTTTCTCTTCTACCAAACAACAATGGTCCCAAAATACTTCTAATAATCCCCTCACCCTCCTACCAAACAAGATCTTGGGGGTCGAAAAAAATCAACAGAACTTTTTCCTATAAAATAAGAGTAGACAGAAATAGTAAGGATAGTAGATAAATAGGTTTCATTGAATGAATGCCATTAACTCTTAATTTTTTGTGTAACTCAAACAAGGGAAAAACCGAAAGGATGAGCAAGAAAATCTGAGTGTAACTATACTGTATTTAGCAGTATCAGAGTTCGATTGAAAAACAGGGAATGACTACGGGCAGTGTAGTAATGTAATTCCCGTTTCTCCGAGACAAAAGATAATTCCAAAAAACAAAATTACTCACTCTTCAACATACAGAATTTTGTGATTGAAACTGCATATAATAGATACTTACGTTGAGAGTATAGTCACCCAAATAAGCTCTACGCAGTCCACCCATAGAAGCCTTTGTTCTACTGGGATTACGCCATAGGTAATTAGATGAGCAAAGGGCCAAAGTTTCCACCCCGCCTGTACAAAAAGAAAAATAAGGAAAAACAAAATAAGAAACAATATCATAGAAGAATGTATTGATGGCGATAAATGTGAAGAATTCTTTAGACGTGTAGCACTGACCCCAACAGGCTGAAGTATATATGAGATAGAAGAAAGAATGACAAGATACGGTGAAAAGAGAACAAAAATTATCTTACAGTAAGCATGGGCCAGAAAGTCGCCTTCAATTCACTAAAAATACTGGCCGGGGATTCAAGCCGCAAAAATCCCAAAACCGTAAAATAAATGCTGTTCCAAACTGCTGCCCATGCAGTTTGGTCGAAGGCGACTTTTGCAGGAACCACCCACCAGTCTTGAAAAGGAAAAAGCGCCTGAAATCATAGAAAGTAGTTTAAGCTCGAGGCAAATGGAAAAAGAAATGAAATAGTTTGAGAATATTATGAAGAACAAAAGGTATGAAGAATAAGAAAAAGACCAAAAGAATTTTAACTACAATGATTACCTCGCAAAACTGGTAATAATAGTGAGAAAGGGAACCGTGCAAAGTAAATCCAACAAGACCGGATCGGAACATACGTGCACGGTCAAACTCAAAGAGAGGTTTTCCTTCGTAACACTGCAGAATGATGAGATACAACACTTCAGCATTCTATAGAAAACATTATTTACCAAAACCAAGATAAAAAGTTTTCAACTCAGCACATGATAAGCACCTGTGCTATCCAATCCCCTATGGAATATACGACCCCACTAATCACCATTTTCGCAAAAACTGGGTTTGATTTAAGAGCTTCCTCATAGGCGCTCCAGTTGTGTTGCGGTGCGTATCTTAGTATTTCAAAAAGTGTCCATCCCTGCAATAAGAATCCAGCTTATCACAACACAATCCATCTCAATCAACAAATATTTTTATCCCGAGGCAGACCACAATTTATGGCTTCACAAGCGATAAAGAATTTTCGAATAGCGGCCTATTTATTCTTAAAATACAAGTTTATAGTTCCCCCTATACCATTTTTCGGCCTCGCCATCATCCTCCTAAATCATGAAAGCTTCAAATGTCGGGTTTTCGTAGTTTCACAATACCAAGACACCTATTTCGTCTCCCTCATCTAGCTAAGAAAACGCCACCGCCAACAAGGTCTGCACACCCGGCTTTCATTGCAAGAAATTCATTTCTTTCATATTTAAATACACGCTAATGTTAATGTTATGCACATTTAGCTCCTCTACTTCCCACTTTTTGCAGCAAATTCATCTCCTCTACCCCTTTAACGCAAACACACACACACACACACACACACACACACACACACACATATATATATATATATATCTGTAAACTGATCTAAAACCCAACAAACCCAAATCGCTCACTAAGTTAAATTTTCTGATCAAATTCTATCACAAAAACACCACAAAAATCGCAGATTCAAACGACGATTAAAATTCGAAACAAGAAAACATCAAACAACACAGAAATCAACTCACATGCCAGTAATCCTGATCAATGGTGAGCAATCTGGTGATGGCGTAAGTACCGGCGGCGAGCACAATCGTCGCGTTGATCGTCCGATCGATCCACCTCTCCACATCCACGCTCTCTCTCTCATCGCCGAAACCAGAACCGGACCCGAACCCTAGCTCCGCACCGCCTTCGAACGAGAATCCAAACCCGCCGACCTGACTCGCCAACTCGCCATCCAACCCGCCGCCGCGCTCGACTCGGCTCACCACCACGCCTTCCTGCTGGTCGGTGCTGTCCGAGCTCTGGACGGGGATCACGTCGAGCTCTTCGTCCACCACGGAGTTCAAGGCCCAACCTTTTTTCTGTTTGTTTCTAGAGAAAATAGAGTTGTGCGATGGCTTCAAGAAATTGGAGGAGGGGATGGACTTCGGGTAGGCGTTTGAGGGCTTCGGCTTGGGTTTGGTCAAGGAGAGGAAGCTCTGGGGAGCTATGGTGTGGAAGGACGCCATGGCTGCGCTGAGTTACCCCTTCCGAGTTAGGAAAAAACAGAGTTTTTTAAAAACAAAACTGAGTTAAGAGCTAACTAAATACTCTGTTTCTTCGAGTTGGTAACACTTCAATGAGGGCGATTTTTATATGTCTGAAAATGGAGGAGAAATCTGGTACACCGCTTTCCATTATTTTTCAATGTAGACCAGTTAAATTTTGAGGATTTTCCACATAAGCACCTCTTGATTTTAATTAGAACGGGAATTTGGTAGATTCTTGAGTGGTAAACGGATAGTGTTTAACTGTTATCGTGAGATGTCATGTAGAGGATAGCTTGCTCCAATAATTCACGAAGAATGCAGACCATTGAATATGGTCCACATGTGACATGTGGTTGTTAATCCGGAAATAAATTAGTTATGAAAATTAAGAAACGTGAATATTTAGAAAACAAAAACGTAAAGAACAATTACTGAAGTTGACTTTAACATACGACGTCGTTCTTCATTTCTTCTTCTTCAAAATATTTTTGGTATTGAATTATAAGACTAATTTCATTTTAGTTTTTCAACCTTAAAACGACTCGGCTCTAGTTCTTGAATTTTTAATTTGTCTAATTACAGTCATCTTAAAAAACTGTTAGATGCTAATATGGACGTTGTGGACTCACTGAATGATGACAAAGCCGAGTGGGTCCCTTTGGGATCTACCTCAACTGTAGCCCACTGACTACCGGCAAGTTGTGCTCTGGTGGGCCCAGAATTAGGCCACGTAATCTGTGGAGTGAAAGATACCCATCGGAAATATCTCATCCGGAATAATTTTTCAGATAATCTTGTACACCAAAAATATTAGGAATTCTCAAGGCCATACGATTTTTTATGGTCATGATATACCCTAACAGATTCAACTTTTTGTCTCTTTTTGACAGCCGACATTCAAGGACTAAAGACTTACGTACCGTTTTGTGGTGGTAGTAAAATCTCCACAAGCCTCCTTGCTCTTCTTCCTTCTTCACAAAATTTAAGCATAACGTGTTTCAAAATTCAGATAATAAATTAAAAATGACTTAAAAATTTATAATGTATAGATAAAAAACTTACTTTTTTTCAAATTTTGTTTTTGGGATTGGGGTTTAGGATTGAACTTTGCCACTGAATGATAGAGTTAGATTTAAAATTATTAATCAATTTTGTCTGTAATTAACTTTTTTTGTATTAAAGGTAAAGGGATTAGATATCCATTTTTATAATAAAATCAAGTCTGAAACAATTGATAGAGTATGCTTAAAAACTTTTTTTTTTTTTTAGTTCCAAAAGATTGTAAAGTTTAGTAAAATATTCCCTAAAAAAAAAAAGGTTTAGTACAATGTTTTTGTTTTTGTTTTTTTATTTTTTATTACAAAGTTTAGTTCAAGATTGAATAGTATAGTACAAGACTCATAGTTTTCTTTCGTTGCAAAGTATATACAACATTGATAAGTTTGTGCTGAGAGTCAAGATTGATACATCACCAATCATGGGCAATTTGGCATCGTTGTGATGTGATAAAGCTTTGTTACCACTGTCTTGTGAATCACAGTTGCCATGTTCAGAAATAGGTAAACGTTGTAGTATTTGTTTTTTAAGATATTTGTGAATACCAAAAACAAAATTTTATTGTTTTTAAATTATATATAAAATTACTGTGAGATGCATAACGAATTTTATCTAAAATATAGACTATATATATAATGGACATGTCTTCTTATCTAATATAAATATTTTAATACATTTATTTCTCAAATTTGATAAAATATTTCAATGCACGTATAGTTTTTTAGAAAATAGAAAGAATTCAACACAAGATGATTTTCAAATCTTCCACATATACGTTATTTATGAAAAAATATTTAATAAATTCGTCATTTACTATATTTTCTATAGAATTAGTAATTATTTAAAAAAGTTAAAGGAAGATAATTTTTTTGGTAAAAATTTCCTTAAAAAAAAATCCCTAAAGAATAAAGTTAATAAATATTTTTTGAAGGAAAGAATTTGTAATTTTTAAGCAAATACTAATATCACACTTGATTTTATCTAAAAGTGTAAAGTTTGATTCCTCTAATTCAAAAAGAAAATGCAATTAACTGGTAAGTGTGTAACTTCGTACAACCATTCTTAAGAACATGCTCCCTCTTAAATTAGTTCGATTGCGTCCTTACAATTTATAGAAGAAAATGATTAGTCTCAACATTTTCCAAAATTTGATTAAATGGGTTTTTTTTTTATTATTATCATTTTTGGAATTAGAGAGAGAAGCAAATCCCTTTGGATTCACTCGAGGAAATAAAATAATAATACTTGTAATAATAAGCAGCGAAAGGAGTGGAAAAGTATTAGATAGATTGTTAAATATTAAGCCTATTGTATTGTCAAAATGATTATCTCAAGGAAATAACATTCAAATAAACACTTAAAAAGGACATTATTTTCATTATATTTTGAAATAGACACAGAAGCAAATTCCCTTTGGAATCACTTCAATAGAAATAAAATATATTATTAATCATAAAAATGAGAGAAAAGGAATTTGTAAAGTACAGATTGTGAGATGTTAAGACCACTATATAAGTGGCCAAAGAGATTTGTAGAGGCACAAAAAAAACTTGGAACACAACCTGCAACAAGACAATTACGCTGCTACAGAATCTAAAACGAAACAAAAAAAAAAAAAAAAAAGAATGAAATTGTGGTCCAAATTACTTAAAACGAGAGAGAGAGAGAATAATCAGCTCCCATTTGTTGGCAAGTTGAGGCGATCTTCCCCGTCCACCAGCTTCACAGATTTGATCACAATCTCCTGTCTATATATCTACATATTCAAATTGTATATTAAGAAGAAGACTTGTAGTTAGAGTTGGTAATTTGGATCGCGACACGACAACACAACACGAATCGGTACGAAATTAGAAGATTTGGATTTTCCTTAAATGGGTTTAGGTCAAAATATGTTGAATCCGCTAGACACGATTAAATAAAGTGTCAGAATGAGTTGAACCAACCAACATGCAATTAATCTGTTTAATAAATGAGTTATATATAGGTTAACATGAATGCGGCCCATTATTCACCCATTTAAACCCTTTTATATGGTTTTGAGTTTTTATAAATATCTTTCTATAATTTTTTTATTTTTTGTTAAAATGAAAATAAGGGGAAAATAATCGCACTCTCAAAGATACTTAATCAATTGTCTTTTAAGTATTTAATGAATCTATATGTATGTTTGTGTGTTTTTTAAGTACTAAAAATGGTTTTTTTTTTTTTTTTAGGTTAGTAAATGGGTCCATAACAGGCTAAATAACTATTTTAGTATATGGATTTGGTAGATTGACAGGATAAAATTAAGACTCATTTGATAAATGGGTTATACAAGTCATGTCCGTGAATCCTTTTACTAAAGGGTCATGTTTAGGTTTTGTTTTTGGACATAATTATTAAATGGGTTGTGTTCGTGTCAAGGGTTATAGTGTCAATCGGGGGGTCAAATACGTCCACTAACACGAATTGCTAGCCCTACTTATAGTTTATATTTGGGACAACCATTTGCCTTCATTATTTAGACTACTTTATTTGAATAGTACATCCCAATAAATGTTTGGTATTTCCATGTCTAAAATGGAGTATTTGAATTGCTCATTTTGACATTCTCCCCTAAATGGCTTTTCATCCAATTCAATATCAATTCAAGTTTTTTGACATTCCAAATGACAGTTTCCAACAGCAATCTAAATATAAATACAAATATTTTATATTAAATTGTATTTTCTAAATCTTAACATCTTAAACATCAATTCAGATGATAATTTAAATGTTTCAGTATAAATATTTCTATCTAAATGTTATAATCCAGATAGTTCCTCGAATAGAGACGTAATATATTTGAGAACTGTCTTGAATTAATTAAAAAAATCAACGATTTCAAAAAAAAAAAAGAAAAATATAGATTTATTTTGAGTTGAATTTTTCGGGATTCAAGATGACTCATTAGAACGCCAACAAAATTTTCATGCAAGCTCTTTTTCAGTGGTTTTGGGGTTAAAAATACATACAAACATATCTAAAATCCAAAGACTACCCTTTCATCAACTTTTTAATCTACGGTCGCAAGGGCGGAGGCAAGGAGTGCGAGTCAGGTTGGTAGCCCCTATTGAATTATTTGTTATTTTAATTTTATCTAAAAAAATTTTACTTTTTAAAATTTGTCCTCGTTAAAAATAAAATGTTCTTATATAGTGCTTACTTTGCCCTACTAAAATTAAAAAAATTATCATATAATTTGTACTAAAATTAATTATATGTTTATAATTTTACTGTTTTGTCCCTCTTAAATTAAAAATTCTTACATAAACTTATTAAAATTAAAAATTCTCACATAACCCCACTAAAATTTATTTTATCTTAAAAAAAAAAGATTTACGCACTTACTGGAATATATTTTTGGCTCACCCCTGTACCATTGCGTATGGTTTCTTATCAACAAAAGTTTTACAACTGGCAATTATTAATTTCAATGTAGAAACTCCACTCATTCATTAACATTTTTTTTCCCTAATATTTCTTTTCGACGATATGGAGTCTATGATTCTGGTCACTTTAAAAGAAAAGAAAACATCCATGTATTTTAAATCTAGGAGTTATTATTTAATTTTTTCTCTCAAACCTGAAAAACTATCTTAACGAGTATTCATTAACCTAACTTTTATTAATGGTCTCGGTATGTTAAATTTGATAAATAAAAAATAATGATGATGAATTCCTTAATGTTTCAAATTGCTTTTCAATAATCCCACTCAAAAAAAAAAAAAAGTAACTTTTCAAAAACAACAGATTAATTTATAATTTTCATTTAATACTATATTTGTGTGTTTATCATTTTATTGTCCAAAAAATTGTATCCAAGTTGTGCTCTTCCAACATGTATATATCTTCCAAGGTTATACTGGATAGATCGAGCCGTTCATTTGAGCTTGTTGAGCTCTGATACTATGTAAAGATTAGAAAGAAGAATAAGAAATTTGAGATCGATAATAAATTGAACTTATATCTTAAAAGGTCAACCTGTTAAGTGGAGTGACCCAACATCATTATTTATCTGTTATTGTTATCATATGTTCTTGATGTGGGACTTAGGTTTCTTTTTATCCTTTACAACATGAATTCATTAAGCAATAACCTTTATAAAGACAATACACCAATGGATAAAATCATGAAAATAACAATAAACACTTGACCACGAAGACCACTAATCAATAAAGCTAAATAATAGACCATCACTTCTGCAATACTAACAAACTCCTAAAGACTAGGATTATTCATAACAAATCAAACAAAAATAATAAAGACTTCATCAAGCATAAGAACACGCGACTCAAAAATTATTCATCAATCCCTCCCCTAAACAGAAAGTTTGCAAACATTTAGTTTAACTCCAGCGAGCCAACACCAAGCAACTTTCTTAGCTTCTGAAATGCAGCCAACTCGAGGGACTTGGTAAAAATATCAGCAAATTCATCTTCACTTCTGCAATGGATGAGATCAATGACTCCTCCCCTCATGAGGTCCCGTAAGAAGTGAAACTTCACATCTATATGCTGGCTTCTTCCATGAAGAACATGATTTTTGGAGAGCTTTATTACTGAGCTGCTGTCACTACAAACCGTAGTGGCTCCCACTTGCTTGAAATGAAGCTCTTCAAGAATTTTCCTCAGCCAAATCGCTTGACAAGCCCAAGCTGTTGCAGCGATAAACTCTGCTTTAGTTGTTGATAAAGTAACAATGGTTTGCTTTTTTGAAGCAATGGCTACAATTTCATCATCCATTGCTTTTCGCCTCTTTGATTCCTTAACAACATCTTCAAAAGCTACGGGATAACAATCCGAAAATAGAGCATGATATGTAAGTGGCTCTTCAGTTTGATCAATCTCAGTTACCTCATAATCGCCATCCATTTAGGTCTTCCTCTATTTCTTTGAGATTGTCGTTCATCTTCTACATCAAATGGTGTTGTTGCTCATTCTACAAGGGCTGTATATCCTACATGGGCAGTTGCCTTTCATCTTCATTTTCTACATCAAAATCAGCTTGTATTTATTGTTCGGCATTGTTTTTATCCCAAATCCAAAACCGCTCTTCATAAAAAATCACGTCACGAATAATGACAATTTTTTAGTGTTAGGTTTGTACAATGGGTACGCTTTTGACTGCTCACTAGCTAACACCAAGAAAAATGCATTTCTCTTCTTTGTCATCCAGCTTTCTCCTCTTTTGATCTAGAATGTGAGCATATGCTATGCAACCAAAAATTCTGAAGTGATCGATGCTCGGTCTTCGTTCATTCCAAGCTTCTTCAGGTGTCTTGTTTTGATTAGCAAGTGTGGGGCTTTTGTTTAGTACACGAATGCTCCAATTGACAGCTTCAGGCCAAAAGCTTCTTGGAATACCGCTTCTTGCCAAAATAGTCTATACCATGTTTAAGATTGTACAATTCTTCCTCTCCGAGGCGCTGTTTTGTTGGAGCATATTAGCCGTTGTAAGCTGCTTTTGAATTACATGCCCCTTACAAAATTTACAAATTCTTGTAAGTTGTATTCTCCACCACAATAACTGCGAATAATTTTTTATAGGCAGACCCGCTTCTTTTTCAACTAGCCTTGAAGTTTTTAAAACCTGAAAAAGCTTCAGACTATCTCTTGCAAAAAAATAAATAAAAAAATAAAAAAATAAAAAAAAAATAAAACCCAAGTTTTCCGACTATAATCATCAATGAACAATATAAAATAACGTTTATCACCATTCGATAGATTAATGGGGCCGTATATATTTGAGTGAGCTAGCTCCAACACCTTCTTCACTCTCCTTTTGGAAAATGAACTGGATGTTGTTTGCTAACAACACATTCGTCACGTATTAGAGGACTTTAAATTTGTGGAAGACCCATCACCATATTCTTCTACTGCATCGTTTTTAGACCACCAAAATTCAGATGTCTGTAGCGAAATGCCACAACCATGCCCTGTCCTTCAATCTCATTCGAGATACAGCGGAAACATCTGGTTTCTTGTCATGTTGACTAGAGCAATTAAGTCCAATTTTTCATCTTGAAAGCGACAAACTTCATCTTTGGTAAAATCTTGTATCCCTTCTCTTGGAGTTGGCCAACACTAAGAAAATTGGTTTTCAAATCTGAAACAAAGAAAATGTTAGAAATAATCTGATTGGAGTTTTCTCTGGTGTGTATTTTTACTTTTCCTTTGCCCTTGACAGAAACTGTAGAGTTATCGCCAAATGTCACAATGTAGCGAAACGATTCATCCAAGTCTGAAAACGTTGACTTATCTCCACACATATGATTGTTGCAGCTGGTATCCACATACCACAAGTTTTGGTGAACTTCTTCCTTTGCATGACCAGCTATCAAGAGAGACACTTCTTCTTCTTTCTCTGCAAAATTCGACTTTGCACCACAATTTATGTTGAGATTGGTTCTACATTCAGACTTGTAATGGCCATACCTGTGACATCTAAAGCATTCGATACTCGACTTGTCTACAGACTTTGGTTTTTGACCATTGGAATGGTGATTGTCACGGCCTTTTCCTTTCCATTTCGAATCAGTAGCTTGATCCTCGTCTGATTAGTGGTATGTGTTTTTGTCCTTCCATTTTCCTTTCTCACGTCCAGGACCTTTTGGATTAGCTGCTGCTTGCAACGCTTGCTCCTCCTTATCTTGCTGGAAAATTATTTTGCTTAAGAACCAGCAAAGAACTCTGCAACTCATCAATTATGCATCAATATCTTTTGATTCTTCTATAGAACAAACAATTTCGGTCTCATTGACCAAAGAATCTTTTAAATGATGGTGACGTCCTCCATCTTCTCGCCATGGATTCGCGTCTTGTTAGTGATCGGCATTGTTCTTGATAGGTAATCGGTAACCGACTCGCCCGACTTCATGCACAAATTCTCAAATTCGAAGTCCTTGATGCTGCACATGCTTTTCCTTTGCATTCCCTTGATACTTTTTCTTCATTGCTACCCAAATGTGCTTGGAGGTATCTTTGCAAAGAATTGTCTCTAAGGTTGATCAATCAATAGCTTGAAAAAGGTAGGTCTTGGCCTAGATATACTTCAATTTTGGTGCTTCCAACTCTACTCTCTGTATCTCCGTCAACACAACTCCGGCTGCTAGTTCTGCTACTCCAGATTCATCAACGTGCAAATACTCTTAGGACCTCAAGAAGTTTTCCATCAGCATGCTCCAATGATCATAGTGACCATCAAAATGAGGAATAGCTGGTTGCATAAATGTTTTTTCAGACGCCATTGATAATTGCTGCTGCTGCAAAGGGTAAAGAAACAAGTGAAATAAAATAGCTATAGCTAAGACTCTCTATCTCACTTCCTTGTCTTTCCCACAGCCTTGACTCTCTGTTTTCACTCTATGCTTCCCTTTAAAAAAAAAAAAAAACTCTCTTTCACTCAACGTGACAACCAAGGTTCTGATACCACTGTTGCACTATACAAAGAAGAAAAAAAAACAATATAGAATAAAGACAAATAAAGCACAATGAAGGAAATACACCAACGGATATAGCCTTTATATAGCCTTTATATTGGCAATATACCAACGGATAAAAAGCATGAAAATGGCAACAAACACTTGACCACTAAGACCACTAAACTTGACCACAAACCAACAAAGCTAAATAATAGATCATCAATTCTGCACTACTAACAGACTCATAAAGACTAGGATTATTCATAAAAAACCAAACAGAAAAAACAAAGACTTGATCAAGCATAAGACCACGTGACTCAACAGTTATTCAACAAGAGCAACCATCGCGAGAAGCCCAGAGGTCTGCTGCCGGCGGAAACCATATCGGATGAAAGTGATTTTCCGACAATTTTCGTCGTAATTGTGGTGAGGGCTTATGGTTTTCCTCGTCATTCCAGCGGCGACAAAAAGATAGACTTGACATGTCGATAAGAATGGCGTCAGAATTAGGAGCATCCGATCCGTCGAGACCTCCTCCGATCGCGATCTCCGTAGCAAGATTCATCATGAGCTCCTCCGATTGTGATTTGCACTGCGAGATCCGTCGCAACCTCCAACGGATCGTGATCTCCATGGCGGTGTCCCGCCGCTCTCACATTGATATTGTTTGAGATTGTAGTTAGAAGTCATTCTTTTCCCCATCGTTGGTGCTCCAGACATAACTAGCCATGACTGCTAGGTTATTCTAATTGGGTGTTTTTATGTGAGGGTATTTTGGGTTTTTTTTCTTGCTGTTTACCTAATTATGTTATTTAGTAACTTCATTTTTCCTACCTGCTATAATTTTAAATCAACACACTCTAATATGCTATATACTCCATTTTTCCTTTAATAAATTTATACAATAATAGCAAATATTATGTAAAAGTAACGCTTATCATGAACATTTTCAAATTCTGTCACATGACATTAATTTTGAGAGTCAATTTGACCAAAACCCATGGTTTATCAAACATCCTTAAACTTTTTAAAAATCCAAAATCAGCCTTCAAAAGAAAATGCCAAACAGACTATAGTTATACGTAGGATTGTAAACAAAATAATAATAACAATAATAATAATAACGATGACGACAATCGTGAGGGTAAAGATATTACAATGAGACCTTACGTTGAATGTTTCTTCAAATTATACTTATGAATTCTTTAGAACGAGATATTTTTATCATTCTCAAGCCTTTATGATGCAAGCGTTATATGTCATTTATCAAAATTTTGATATTAGGTAATGCGTTATAAATAACTTATTTAGTATTTTTAAGCTTTTTTTTTTTCCTAAAACAATTATAGGCAAAAATGCCTCACACAATTAGTTACAATTCGTTGAACATATGAGATGAATAGAAATAATATTATTGCATAGTATTGATTATTGAAACTATGGTGCAAAGAATTGGCGAAATATTCAGCCAAAAAAAAAAACTTATGATTAAAAAAGGAGAAAAAAAAAAAGGGAAACAACCATTATTTAGATATCCTTTATAATTTTACCCATTCTAACAGTAAAACCGATAACTTTGCCATTTCATTTTTTTTTCTTCTTTGAATTTTCAGTTTACCCCTATTTAGATATATAAGATTAGATTTGGGGTTTTACTTTCTCTTTATTCAGTACTCTATGTTTGTCTGCTTACTATTTTTTTCATTTAATATTTTAATTAAATGTTATTAAATGGCAAAAGTATCAACTTTATTTTTATAATAGGCAAAATTAGGTGATAAATTTATGGCATTCTTGCAGATCTCCCTAAAGAAAAGGGGCTTCTATTAACACCCTTCTATTTACTTTTTTCACTCAATTTTTTAACAACCTTTTAATTAAATTTTAAATGTCATCTGCTTACTCTTTACACCTTCTCTCATTATTTCAAAGAAAATCCCCATAATTAAGTTATATTTTTTACTATTTACACCCACTAATTGATAAATCAACTTCTCCTCCTTTTTTTAATTTTTTGTTTCCTTTTTTTGTTTTTTTTTAAGATATACATATTTTACCCTTTTTTAATCCATATTTTAGTTTAAATACGAGACTAATTAAATTTATAGTTTTAGATGTGTATATATATATATATATATCTATATATATTGATAGGAAATCTAGATTTTATTAACTAATGAAACGAAGCCAGATCGGCTCTTACAAAAGCTCCTAATCATTTAAGCATGGAATTAATCCAGATACAATCAACAGAGCAAAAACTGGCATAGCCAACCAAACAATGGGCTACAACATTCCAATCACGGGAAACATATCAAATAATACCATTTCCAATACTCATCATCAAATCTCAAATATCATCAATGAGTTAGCCTCCAGTGCTCAACATATAGGATTCTGAATGACCCTGACCAAATTTAATGCATTTGATTCCACTACAAACTTCTTCGTGCTACACGTACGCATGAGCTAAGGAAAGTCCTTCCCTCACCGCCGGACATACGCCCACATGTGAAGAGAATTTACCAAAAAATTTTCCTAGCCAAGGCAGCCTCTACTCCAAAGCCATCACGTTGCTTCATTTACCGCCGCATCAGAATTAATCTTCCAAGTCCCATTTTCAGGTATTTCCAAAGAATTTTGACCACTTTTTGCTTGACCGTCATGGATTTATCCAAGCCGTTACAAAGGTGGAAATCACCCATGAGTTTCCCTGGCCAACTAACTAATTCGGCAGCACCCATCTTACTGCCTTCTTTACCATAAACATCAGGCAATTGTGCAGAAGATATTAATATTAGACAGAGAACTTCTAATTGCAAGAAACATGCAAAAAACACTAAAAGGACCACCAGGGAAAGTTTTCAATGCTGTCCAAAGAGAAGTGTTTTACTAAAGATGTATATTTTTATGATGTACTGTGTTTTAAAAAAAAAAAATCAAAGTCTTGAAATTATTTTCCCTAAAAAAATGAGAAAAACTTTATATGGATTTTTAATCTCTATGTAAAGAGCAACTACTTTTAACAATAACTAAAATAAACAATACGAATTCCAGTTTATATATGTCTATATGTAGACATTATTTCATGAAAAGGATATCATTCAAACTATGATTTTATTGAATTTAAAGTAAAATACGTTCATCTGAAAAATAATATTGGATTTCAAGTAAAATACGTTGATCTGAAAGAGAGAGAGAGAGAGAGAGAGAATGGTCGAAGAAGAAGAATAAGAAAGCAACAAAAATGATTAAAAAATTTTGTTTTAGAAAAGAGGGTTACTTATTAGTTAGTGGGTGAAAAAAATGAAAAATATTAAAACTTAGTTGTATAGAGTTTTTTGGAATAATGAAATGACTGCAACAAGTAATAATTAATACTTGAAATTTAATCAGTGGATAATTTAATAAATACGTGAGAAAAATATATAAGGGGTGTCGATGCTCCAAAAAATAAAAAAGTAACCATTCCTAAGAACATGGTCCCTCTTACATTTGCTTGGATACATCCTTACGGCTAAGAATATATACAAGGAAATTATTAGTCTCAACATATTCTAATATTTGATTAAAATGCTTTTTTTTTTAAGTATCATTTTTTGCGATTGACAAGCAAATCCCTTTGGATTAACTCCAGGAAATTAAATAATAATAATAATAATAATAATAATAATAATAATAATAATAATAAGAGAAAGGAGTCGAAAAAGTATAGATTGTAATATGTTGAGCCTGTTATATGGTGAAAGAGATTATCTCAAGGAAATAACTTTGCATGATAAACACTTAAAAATGATATTATAATATCATTACGTATTGAGATAGACAGAGAAGCAAATTCCCTTTGGAATAGAAATAAAATTGTAACCATAAAAATGAGAGGAATGGTAAAGTACAAATTGTGACATATTAAGCCTACTGTATAAAATATGGTCAAAGAGATTTGTAGTGTAGAAGGGACAAAAAAACTTGAAATCACAACCTGCACCAAGAAAATCAGGCTGCTAGAATGTAAAAATAATATAATAATAATAATAATAATAATAATAATAAATAATAATAATAAATAATAATAATGAAATTGTGGTCCAGATTAATTAATAAGAGAGAGAGAGAAAATGATCAGCTCTCATTAGTTGGTAAGTTGGGGCGATCTTCCTGTCCACCAGCTTCTTATCTGTTTTGTATATCTGCGTATTGAAATTGTATATCAAGAAGAAGACTTGTGATGCATTTAGTGAACCGTCTTGAATCATTAAAAATAAATGCATACAATATTTTTGAAAAGTAAAAAAATGGTTTTATTTTAGACTTGTTTTGAGTTGAATTTTTTTTATTCAAAACATCAAACTCACACTTAAAATACCGACAAAGTCTGTACATTTTTCAATGACCAATCTAATTTAAAAAAAAAAAAATTAAAGACACTTCTCTAATCGATTCATGTAATAAAATAGGATACCGACGTAAAATCTGAAGAGTGCCCATCAACTCGTTTTATGTACAGTCGTATATGAATTGTTTTTCTTACAAGCTAAATTTTATAGCTGGCAATCAATAATTCAGCAGTAATATTCAGAAATGTTCTTCACATATGTCAACGTAGAAATTCCCACTCCCCACTCTTTTTTTGGCTCTGTAACTCTCATGATTTATCAAGGGGAAGGGAAAAAAAAAAAAACACTCTTACACAGGAGATTCTTATATTCAAATCATTACCTCTCTCGCTTGCAAAACTGACTTAATGGGTATTCATTAATGGTCTTAAAATGTTAAATTTTATAGTAACCAAAAAAAAAAAAAAACAATGATCAATACGTTATTGTTTCAAATTGCTTTTCATTACTGATCATCCTCCAAAAAAAAAAAAAAAAAGTAATTTTTCCAAAACAACAGATTAATTTATAATTTTCATTTAAGACCATATTTCTGTGTCTCTCATTTTATTGTCCAAAAAAATGGTATTACCATCCAAATTGTGTTCATCCGCTTCCAACATGTGTATTTCATACAAACACACAATTCAAAGTTTACACTCAAATGCAAGTAATCAGTTTAAATAAACATTTAAATGAATCGATACTCCAAACGGACCATAAAGACTATAACATTTTCTAACTGGAATCTTATTTAATCAGCTCTGTATGCAGAACTTATAAGTTCAAACATCCCAGTGACTTTATCATTTATGATTACACACGCTATTAGCTCTTCATATATATATATATATATATAGAGCTTAATTATTTAAAGCAACAAATATTACAATCATATTAATTATTAAACAGAAAGCCAAGACATCTTAGAGAGACGTTATTTTATTTACTAATATTACAATGTTGGCGATATTTATAAACACAAACAGATAAATATTCATATATATATATGAATACTCTCTCATTCAGCATTCGGCGTCTAGCCGTCCGGTAGGAGAGTGAGAAAAGGAGAGAGAAATAAAAAGGAAGGATAACTTAAGAGACTAAATGATACAACTCAAGATACTCTCCTGTTCATGTCTAGTAAAAATGAGATACCGGACATGAGAGTAGACATATCTATATATATATGTGCAGTATCTTAAAGTGATAAGCGGACTCCGATGGCATCCAAGAGTGTAGCGCTTCTTCCTGTGAAACCGACAATGATGCCATGTTCGATTGGGAGAGAGAATGGCGTGCCCTTTTCAAGTCCATATGGTCCGTAGATGGCTCCCGAGTTGGTAGTGAATGTTAGTGAGCGAATTACATCACTTGGAAAACTACCTAAAGGACCAACGTAGCCGCTCACTTTCACTATATACTCATGTGGGGATAGTTCAATCTAGTTAAAATGAAGAAGAAAAGAAAAACAGAAAAAAAAAAAAAGGTTATGGATATGTATAATAGAAAGAGAGATAGATTAAGGCCATTAAAACATTATAAAAAATAAATCTGGAGATAATCAATTGTTCAGTTAGTTTCTGAACCATTTATATCTGTCACTTTGTTATATGAATCTTTAATTTCAGCAAAATTAGTCTTTGAACTTTTGATTTCTAGTAGTTTTGGTCCCTAAATTTTTTTTTTTAAAATCAATGAAAGATTGTTTTAATTTAAAGTAGATTATCATGTATGGATTCCGGGATAACAAGAAACTTTATAGAAACAACTATAGGTATAATGTCCTCTTTGCTTACTGTTAATGTCCTTAAAACAGGAATATTTTGTATTTGATGTAACAATTTTAATGCGACATCTTTGTTTAATTTAATTTGTTTTTGTCAATTTTAGTATCAGGAATCAAAACTGTCCGAAATAAAAAGCAAAAGTTTACAATTAATTTACCTATCTTAAAAGTTTAGGTCCAAAAATAACAAGATAAATTGTGGTTACATGTATTATCTAACTATAATTTTACGTCTAATTCTACCAAAAAGAATTCAAATCCTCCAACTCCAACTTCAAAAAAAAAATATATATATATATATATGCATGTATGTATGTATATATACCTAATTTAAGAACTAAACAGACTAATTATCCTAAATCTAATGCTTTTCACATTTAGTTATAAATTTAAATGAAGAAATCAAAAGCAACCAACCGTCGCAGATTTCGTAGTAGACCCTCCATGTTTTGGCCGGGCAAAGGGAGTACCATTCACATCGTAGTCCACTTGAATGGAATCAATGGCATCCCCATATTGAAGGTGGATTTTCTGAATTCCAGTGTAGATCCCATCGTCCCAAGCAGATCCACCTGGCCCTCCCAATGGTCCTACAATTACTGTTTGGCTTGTCGCCCTAGCCTGATTTTTGGATCCAGAACCCGTTTGGATTATAAGCTCAAATTATAATCAAAGTAATAATTGAAATTTGTATGACAGAAAATAGTATTAAAATTTTAAAAAATAGGTTAAAAAACAGGATGTAAAATGCGAACTTTTACAGTCTTCCATTATGTCAACTCACTCCTCAAGCTTTCTATTACCTATTTGTGTGTACACTATGCATATGAAATATGGAATGTTCCAAACGTCTATAAGATGCATAACAAGTGCTTAAAATTCTGTCAAAATAAATAAAATAAAATGAAATAGAACAAAGAATCTTTAAGGTCAAACCAATTTTATTTTTTATTTTTCCCCTCTTTTTAGAAAGAGCCAAACATTTCACAGCCAAATTCTATTAATCTTGTATCTTGTATCATTTTTTCTTTTCAAACATGAAAAACAACTTTATAAGTTTTCCAATTACTGACGGGCCGTTTCGACCAATCATTAATGGAGTAAAACTTTTCCTTCTTTTTTGTTAAATACCAAAGTTATTTGTTTTATCATCTAATTAATTTACAATCTACATCTATTTTTCTCGCTCCTTAATTCCATCTTCCAAAAAATATAAACTTTAAAAATTTATAACTTTCTTATTTTCAATCGATATAAAATAAGTTTTATGTCAAAATACTCACAATAATTATATAAACAAACAAGATCCATATAGTGTATATATATAAATATATTTAACAGATTTCAAATTTATAAACTATTTTTTTTGGACCGTTCCTTTTTAATTCACACTTCAATAAATACACACATTTTTAAACATTCACTCATTTTGTTTTATATAAACTAAGATACAGGATAACTGATATCAGAGAATTCAAGCATATTTCAAGTAGGTTGGTACTTGCTTGTAATTCCCATCGTCTATCAAATCCCCAACTCTATATTAGTAACAAAAGGAAAAAAAAAAGGGAATACAAAAAGTTCAAACATGAAGGGAAAAAAAAGTCAAAAAGGCAACATAAACTTAAAGCAACAAGAGTAGGAAGCTAGTCTTAGATATTTAAATCGTGACTTTAATATTAAGAGTAAGCTACAATTATGTTTCGTTAAAAATAAAATAAAAATAAAAAACCCTCTAAAACTCCAACTTCAACTGCAGTAGGACTTCCAAACAGGCCTGATTGTTTTGCAATGGAAAATTAATAACCGCGACCAACTTTTGTTTGAAATTTGAAATAATTGATACAGAAACAAATGAAAAATGAAAAAAAAAAAAAAAAAAAGATGAAAGAAAGAAAAAAAAGAAGGCTCTAGTAGAACCTTCAACCTTCTAGACTAACTTTTGTGTGTGTGCGTGTGTATGTGTGTGTTTCATGCATGTATAAATATAGATATGGCCTCACCATTCTATATATGCGCCTGGATGGATATGAAGAGGAATGACTAATGTGGAATTGGATATGGATATGGAGAAGAGTGCGGGCATACTTGGCTGGCTTAGCTCAATTTATATAGACATACAATTATCTAACTTGTTTCCATTAAAAGAAAAAAAAAAAAAAAGAACTATCTAACTTAATTGGAATTTAGTGCAGTATAGTTGCGAAACGTTGGTGGATAAGGAGACCTCGAGAAACACGTTGGTCATGCTTATTGAACAATCTACTAGAAAATTTTCCCTTAAAAAAGTAGAAAATATCAAAACCCGGTCCCATTTGTAGCTTTAAAAAAAGTAAATTATTTACCTGATAACATTTTAGGCATTTACTAATTTCTATACGAAAGACATCCTTCACTTAAAATGATGTGTTTTTTTAAATTAAAATTTTTTACATCAGTTATTATAATAGGGTCCACATGTAACATTTTGAATGATTTATTAACTTATTTATTAGTTTTTAAAAGCTGGTAATTACAGGTAAATATAATAAAATACTCTAATAAATTAGTAAATCAATTTACTATTAAGGACTATAAGTATAATTTTTAAAATTTATTTCATTTATTCTTTAAAGTAAATGTCTCTATTCCTTTTTTTTTTTTTTCAAGACAATATTATAATATCAATCTTTAAGATAATAACATTTAGGTAGAAGAAATCTAATATAAGTTAATTTGTGTTCTTTCTTTCTTTCTTTTTATTTTTATTTTTTTCAATAAACAAGTCCAAGATTACTGGTGAAGAAAAATAATCGTGATACATGTAATGAATACAATTATTTACTAACTTCTTGAAGAAAAAATTGAGAATATAATAAACATCTAACAATTCTAAAAATAACAGAATGGTTTATAGTGAGTACAATAACTTTAAAAGATTAAATTAATATCCTCGTATTATATATGCAGAATAAAAGATCCCGTTCGAAAAATTAAAACAAACTATGTCCTCGTATATGCAAAATTTGAGTTTAAAAGCAATCAAGGAATTGTTGACTTCAAAAATGCGTGGTCCATTGTAGTAATGCTAACCACTTGTCATAACAAGATACATATATGGGTTTTATTCATCTCTTTATCTGAACGTATAGATAAAAGAATAATCGGTTTTTTGTGTATATTTAATAGTATTATTTGTATTCCTTTTAATCATGTTTTATTTCAATCTTTTGAATTTAAGTTTCAAGATATCATAACTTTTCCATTTTAAATCCGACTTGAGAATTTAAGGACTGAACAACTTTTCATCTCTCTTTTCAACTTATCAAAAGGACTATTTGGCATTTTTTAAATGACATTCTAAATATTACGTTAACAAACGCCTATTTAAATGACTTATCCAAATAAAATGGTATTCTCAAATAGTTGGAACAAACGGAAGACTAGTATTTCTGTTGGAAATATTCAAGAACAAAGGTAATATTGAAGGCTACAATTATAATGTGTGGATATATATATATATATATTTTAATGTAATATGTAAAAATGATTTGATTCAATTTTTAAATTGAATGTCCGTAATCATATATTTTCAGACCATAACATAATATTATATGTTATAATAACATTGATATTGAGTATGCATAACATGAATCGATTTTTTGTTTGAGAAAGGAAGCCCAAAACGATTGGTTGTTTTTTTTTTTTTTTTTTTTATCATTAATAAGGGGATTAACTGGTTCTTTACAAAGCAAAAAACCAATTCATGTCCTTACCCCTCAAATGATCAATGCCCATTTAATAGAATATCTATGGGCCAAGTTTAAAAAGAAGGACCATCCTTCAATATTCTTGTGAAGGACAGTAAAAGCCCCCTAAAATTTTATTCTTACTGTTATTCATTTTAAATATTTTAGAAATATGTTATTTATTTCAGTTGTTTACAGAAGAGAAGTTGTCTTTTCTAATTGTGGTCGATTTTCCTTACTGGACGACCTTCTTTGAAACGGGTAAGGTGAACATGTTGGTTGATTCTTTAGAGTAGTACGTATATATATCTATGTATATGTTGGTATTGTTTTGTTTTAATTTCTTTTGTTTATGTTAAAAACTTACAAAGAGTCTCATTTCAAGGACACATGAGGAGACAATGACTTTTGAAGGCGTGCATTAAGTCATTTGATTAACTTTTGTCTCTTTTTAAGCCGAGCCATAGCATCATATATCAACTTTGTTTCTGTTGCTATTTTGGTGGGAAAATTCCACATGAACAAATCAAGCCAGTCCTTTCTTAGCATATTAAGAGTGAAGTTATTCATTTTGTAAAAAAATAAAAATAAATGAATAAAAACTAAAAAATTAAAAAAAGAAAAAAATTGAAGTGCTCCAGCATAGCGTTTACATGAAAAAGTGCATGCAAATTGAGGAACCTCGTTTTCACTCCTTTATTATTATTATTTTCCCTTCTGAAAGCATTGACCATGTCCCACAATCAATTGAACCAAAAAAAAAAAAAATCATTTTTTACGTATAGTAGATCGATATGAGCATCATGAACTAACTTATAATAAAACCGATTGTTACCAATACTTTCTTTTCGGTTTCTTCTTGTCCTTTTTTTTTATTCCTCCTTCGCTAAAGCTACCGTTTCTTGTATTTTTCTACTGTTTTTATCCCTTCCTCCCACTTAGAGAATTTTAGAACTAGGGTTTAAGTAGAGAAAGATATCCTTTTCAATATATATATATATATATATATATATGTATGTATACTTGGAGGTAAAAGTTTACCATATATGATACATTTGATGTAAAAAATATTACTTTTTTAGAGCATTTTTTCTTATCCAAATTTCGAAATTTATCATTTATTCATCAATTAAACACTCAAATACTCAACATGAGATATTGAAGCTGACATAAAATTTTAAACATGCAAAATAAAGCAGTTAATGCTGCTGCCAGAATACCCCAACACCCTACGTACCTATATATATGGTTGTCTGTACAGGTCTAAACGTGCCTCACGAGGTCTGCGAATCTACCTATATTTCAACTCTTCTTTAATTGATATTAATTACGTGTACAAAGACCTCTCTAAAGACTAAGGGACCTGTTGGGTCATCATTTGGAGATTCAAAAACGGCGGATGCATTTTAAAATCTCAACTCAATATAAAATTTTTTTCTTTGTTTTATTATTAAAAATTTAAACTTTAAAAGTTTTATCATTTTTTTATTTTAAATTAGATTAAGATGATTTTTATGTCAAAATATTTGTAACGATAAGACAAATAAGACAATATTTATTTTGTAATTTTTTATGAATACAGTTCAAATTTTTACATTATTTTCTATATTATAAAATTTTTTCAAAAATCTTATCCTCAAACATATATTTATAACTCAATCTTCAAAATATCATGGTCAGATGTTTCCTCAAACGGGCCCAAGCTTATGGAACCCACACCAAAATGGCGTTGAAAAGTAGTAATGGCGGTGGTGGATGAACTCCAACCGATCATTATTTTTCACTCTATTTTGGTATGAATGGTGTGGGGCTAAACAGTGGAAATGCATCTTCACATTTCCACTGTTCACTCTGTCAAATTTCATTTCATTTTTTTTAGTAAAAAGTAATATAAAAGGAGAGATAAAAAGGAATTTACATGGAATATTCTTTTCTGTATTATAAATATTATAATATGTTGGAGATAAATTTACTGTTTGATCTGAAAAATTATACCATTTTGGTATTTTGGGTTAGAGATGCTCCACTTTCAATTATACGATGATAAAAATTTTTTTAATAAAATAAATATTGTCAACTAATAATACATTAACTTTGCTCATTTTCCATCCTACATACAAGCAATCGAATATTTTCAATGAATTAGATGAAATGAAATCATAACTAAAATTAGATTATGAAACCCTTTCATGGAACTCTAAAATTTCAACTTTAAACTCTTTTCTAGCTAATAACATGTCTTTTTGGTTCGTTTGCCTTCTTTAAAAAGTTGTTTACTTTGTTTTTATTTTTGTCCAGTTGCCATTAAGACTGCATTTGATTTACTATATATATATATATATATATATATATATCGTTTTTTAATTATTTTTTTAAAGAAATTTGAAGGGAATAATTTGGAGATATTTGAAGGGAAGGTCTATTGCCATCTACTATTCTGACATGTTTTTTAAGCAAATTTTTTATTACTCAATTATGCTTAAATAAAATTAAATTTAAGTATAAAAGTGTATTAAAATGTGTTTTTCACACACCTCATGTTAATAAAACTGCATTCCCGGAAAAAATAAAATATAAAACTGCAAATATTTGCTTTGAAATATTACGTTAAGTTACTGCTATTTGTGTAGGCCTTTTGCTCTTTCATAATGTTATGGCCTTTTGGCTCTTTCAGTTTTGTAGAGCGTAAAATCTACAGTTGAATCAGATTCAAGTTAGGGCCTATGACTATATTGTTGAGCCGATTTAGCACGTGTTGAATTAATCGAGCTTGTTAATAATAAAATAATAGTAAAGTAAAGTAAAATAGACATGACATACAAGAAATTTATAGAGGTTCACTCTTAATGTAAGAACTAGTCCTTTGTGGTGACTCCAAGGGTTTCACTATAGTTGATGAAATAATACAGTGCATGTCGTAGCAGTGACAATGTGAAGAATAGAGATGGGAAATGTAGGAAATAGAGAGAGATAGTTGCTCTTTCTTTATCCAAGTTACCAGTTCGTATTTGGAGAACTTTACTGGAATGGGAAAGTAATCTTCTAGGTTGATTCTGGACTTGCTTATACCTGATCTTCGTGCAATTCTTGTGCAGGAACGAATAAGAAAGGTTTCCTGATCTTTCCATAAGTTGACCTTGGATAGGTCCTCAGGTCGACTTATGTTGTCGATTTCTCAAGTCATTGGTCTCGGCTCGACCTAACAGGCTCTTCGGTTGATCTAGGTCTCGAGCCGATTTGGGTTGTCCTCTAGATGATTCATGCCCTTTGATTGATCTAGAAGTGATGTTGATTGACTGGATGTCGATGTCTGTCAAATTGGGAGTCGGGCTTCTTGATCGGCTGACGAAGTCGTTTGAGTCATTTTTTGGACTCAAATTTTAAAATAGGAGGTGAAATGTGAGCTTTATAGTCTTCCATTATGTATATTCAGTCCTCAACCTCTATATCACATATTTGTACACTAAGTATACATAGAATATGTAATCTTCCAAACATCTATGACATGCATAAGAAGTGCTTAAAATTACGTCAAAAATAAATAACTAAAAATTGTAATATCGAAATCACTCGATTGTTACAATGTAACACAAGATGCATAATACAAGTAATGTATGAGAGGGATGCCGTACAACAGCCCCTTCCTATATATATGTACATGTATATTACAAGCATCTGTATAGATTGGACCTCACCATTCTAAGCGCCTGAATGAAATATGAAGAGGAATGTGGATTTGTATATGGAGAGTGCGTGGGTTTACTTGGTTTGGCGTTGCTCAATTGATAGAAATATCAGTAACTAACTGTATAATGCGAGTCTAGAAGTTACTTTTTTCCTTTATGCATATAAAAATGTTGAGCATAACTAAAACTAGTTTTTAAACCTAAGGTGTGGATATAATATTTGATTGAGCATATATACCTAAAACATTTTAAACCTAAAATGTGATTTAATGTTTGATTGAGCATATATTAGTAAAATTTATAGATTTGATGACAGTTATTAACCGTCATGTAAAGTTTACACGACGGTTAAACAACCGCCGTGTAATCCACCATCGTGGAATGTTTTGAGATACCACGCCAGTTAATAAACTTCATCGTCGAATAGAGAAAAAAAGTAAGAACTTTACATGACAGTTTTTGTTCAAAACCATCATGTAAAGGCCAACATGAATTTAAAAAAATATTTTAGTATTTTTTGGTGATTTCTCACGGGTAGCCTAACCCATGTGTTATCCAATACACGGTCCAGGATATGATTGATAAAATATTAGTTACATTGTATCAAGGTAAAAACTATCCATTACTAGTTTACAAATCATAATTAATAAATTGCATTAGAAATTTAGTCTATTCTCCCCTTATCAAATCCATATCATCCCAAATATAAAATTCTTTTATTTCAAGTATGTCAATTCCATTTAACACTATGTTCCTCATAAAACCTAAAACAAAATAACCACATTCAACACTTCCCTTTTGGTGACGACAAGGACGATCCAAGATATTTGTTTTATAGTCTCGTTTCTTTTTAATCCCTTCTCTGGCTATAAGCTTCTAATCCATTATGGCCCTAGCAAGTTTGCAAAATTTAAAATAATTAAGATGCATACCATTAAGATTAAATCAAACAAAATTCTATTTTGACATTTCATCATGCATCTGGTAGGCAGAAAAAAAGATGTGTGTTCATAGATCTTAAAATGACAAAAAAAAATTGCACAAAAGATTCGTCTACAAAGAGCAATAAAAAAAAATTGAACAACAATAAATACACAAATTACACTCTAAGCAAGTTGTAAAAGAATTATATGTTCGTATTTTTATTGGAAAACAAGAAATTTAACAATATGGAAGTCACCTTGCATTTCTTTGATGTAAAATAGTCACGACCTTGATGGGAAGACAAGGTGGCAGTGGAGATGGCAAAGGCGGTGGAGGTGGCGGTGGCGAAGGCGAAAAAAAGAGAGAGAGGGGAGGGCAGCGTTGAGGGCAATAGGAGAATGAAAGGGAGGGATGGCGGCATTGTGGGCAATGGTCGAATAAGGAAGAGGGGAGGGTGGCAGCGGCATCACCGGGAGAATAAGAGAGAGGGTAAGGTGGCGGCGGGGAGGGTAGTGGCACTGTCAGCGAGTGGACGAATGAGATAGTGGGTAGGAGAATTCTTTGAGTTCTCGAGAGGGAGAAAGATGAAAATGATGAGAAAGGATAAGGAAAGTGGATTTAAGTTAAGGGTTTATGCGAGAATTTCAAAGCACAAAATTTCAAAATTTTAGAGTGATTTTCGGAAGATTACACAATGGTTTCCCTAAACCGTCATCTAATCTTGGAGATTTAAGTTAAGGGTTTACGTGCGAATTTTAAAGCACAAATTTTCAAATTTTTAAAGTGATTTTCGGAAGATTATACGACAGTTTCCATAAACTGTTGTGTAATCTCGGAGATTATATGACGTTTTCAATAAACTGTCATGTAATCTCAGGTTTACACAATGATTTTAATAAACCGTCAAGTAATTAGGATTTTGACGATGGTTTTTATAAAACCGTCGTATAATCTATGTTACCTAAGCCAACTTTTATAGTAGTGATATCTCACACTACTTTTTAAACTTGAGAATAAGGGTGATATAATGATTGTTTGAGCATACCTAAAACTGCTTTTTAAACCTAAGGTGTGGATATTGTGTTTGATTGTGCATGCCTAAAACTTTTTAAACCAAAGATGTGGATATCATATTTGATTGTTTTGTATCTAGACTTGAAAATGGGCAGGGTTAATTATAATTTTATTTTTTGGACCCATATTGATGTATGTGATATTTATATTTCTCTTAATCTTTATCCTTTCATCTTTTATTTTAATTTGAGAATGAGTTATGAGTTTTTTTTTAATTCTTTTTTCCTTTTTTATTATCATATAAATACAAGTTAAAATAAGCAAAATTTGATAAGTTACTTAAAAATAACAAATATTCTAAAATCAAAATAAATTTTAAATTAAAATAAATATAAATAAATTCAAAACTCCTAATACAATCATATACAAAATAATATTTTTCCCTAATATTAAATAGTAACTTTCGCCAATAAGATTTGACTAATCCAGCATAGCCGGCTCAACCCTTTGGATTCTTAGGCAATTGCATAAGGTCCCAATCTAAATGAAGGCCCACAATTAATGATCTTATCTTTATACGTACCATCTAGATGTTGTATGTAAATTAGAGGGAAAATAAAAACTAAATAGATAAAGATTTTGGACAATTAAGAAATAGAATGGATATATACTTGTAAGTTGAGATTTAGTAATCTAATATAATAAGTGACATATTATGTTCTGTATTAAAATGTACTATAACCTCCGAAAATGATGAGAGATCCTGTAATTACTTTTTTCCAACATACATTTCAGGCTTTAATTTGAACTTTGGATAGTAAATAAACTTTTTTTTTTTTTTTTTGGCTGGAAACAACCACGTACTTTTTAGCATTAGTTATGAAACATTTTAAGTGCTATGACTTTGAAAGCAGTAAGCACCATATAACAATTTTTTATTTCTTAACATTGTTTAGATTTAAATAAGTGTTTACATAAAATTTACATACCCAGTTAATTTTTAAAAATATATTAAAAAGGCCATTTTGAAAAGTTTCGTTTAACATCCCAAAATTGCTAGACGGCCCTGCTGATCAGCAAAAGGTTTCCAAGACCCTCTGCAAGAAACTACAGTACTACAACAACAATAAAAGAAATGTTTGGTAAGAAGGAGGACCAAGTGAAAGATCACCTAAGCAAGGAAAATAAAAAAAGAGGGAGATGTCATTTTTCTTATGTTATTTGGTATATAATTCGTCAAAATTAGGGTGCTTTAAAGGATTTAAAGTTCCTTCTCTAATCCATTCCCTCTTCTTTTCTCTCTTATCAAATAATCATAAATTTCAGAGTTTTTCTACTAATCCCTCAATTCCTTCCCTTCCTTTCACTTTTCTCTCCTATCAAGCACTCCCTAAGGTGACACAATTTTTTCCTCTGCACTTGGTATCTGAATAATAATCCCTTGTTTTCATTGTGTTGGATCAGATGTGTGATCCATGACCTACTTATTTGGAAGAGTTATTATTTTCAAAATGAAATTCATTTAACTACAAGGTCTTACAAATACAAAAATATAATGTGAATAACCCCGTAATACACAATACAAAGTACTGAATAAAAACTAGTTTTATCAGTAAAATATGATGAAGTACAAGAAAAATGATGTAAGGCGAGATATGATATTAGGAAAATTCCTTGATACATCAATTTAAACACGCGTAAGGCTCTTTTTGAAACTACTATAATTGATGGAAATTTTCGATCTATCGAGAGCATGTAATATGTAGCACCAAGGCTACAAACATTTCCACTAAGGCTCATAGCTTGCGAAACTTCTAACTTACCAAGACTTAAATTTGGCGGACTAAAAACAAACTCAAATAATGAGAGAACTACTTCCATTATTACAACGAAAATACAAACTACATGGTAGAAATTTTGACGTCTTTATTAGACTAAAACATAAAAAACTAAGACTAAAACACAACTATCACAAGCCTTCAATGAATCCACCCCACCCCCCCCCCCCCCCTCCCCTCCTCCTCCCCTCCCAAAAAAAAAAAAAAACAAAAGAGCACATAATTATTTCTTATAAAAAAATAATGAATTACATAACAAAAATTCTATTCCATATCTTCATGATTTAACCATCCAATTTCCTTTTAAACAACATGAAAATCTATTGGATAAATAGAGCCAATCGGGCTAATTAACTGTTTAAAAGTCGTTGTTTACTCCTTAAAAAGGAAAACAAAGAGTAATTTTTTTATTTTTTATTTTTTAAGAAAGAGAGAAAGAACTTGAGTCATACAAGTGTAAGTGTTATGTAAAGGTTTAAATAGATTCCAAATTAGCATCTACAAATCATGGAATTAAGGGGGGTTTGTTCGGTGTTTGAGTTAAACTCCAACTAAATTATATTTTTTTTTGTTGGATTTTTGTCTTTTTTCTGAAAAACAGACAAAAATTATAACTAATTTTTGAAAAATCAACCATATGCAACTTACAAATTTTAACTCAAACCGACGAACCAAAACTTAGGCTAAATGATCACAACCGTACAAAAGGAGAGCCAATTTCATTGGGATTGATATAAATTGAAAGCTTTATTAGATTATGGCCAGTTCTATATACCAGCACAACAATTTTGGGGTCCGGCGCTGGCAGTGGATGAAAGGTGACCGGGCAAAGTATGTTGTAGGCACTGGATGAGAGAGATGGATGGATGATAACAAAATGAGGAATTAAAGGGCATATAGATAAATTCACACATTTAAATTGTTAAATAGGGTAGAAAAAGGATGAAATGTTCACTAGTAAAAATTATTGATTTGACGATGGTTATTAACCGTCGTCTAAAGTTAATATGACAGTTAGCGACAGTTGTATAATCCACCATTGTGGAAAGGTTCGAGATACTATGATAGTTAACACTGTCGTGATTAGGTGATATTCCACGACGGTTAACACCGTCATCAAATAAAGAAATAAGGTGACAGAGTTGCTAATATGAGAATTTTACACAACGGTTTTTGTAAAAACCGCCTTGTAAAGTATGGTTTATAATGGTTTGGTCAAAACGTCATTTAAAGTTCAGGATCATTTGGCACACGGTGTATAAAAACTGTTGTGTAAATTTCAACATGAATAAAAAAAAAATTTATTTTTTGGTGATTTCCCACGAGTGGCCTAAACCGTGTGTTATACAATACATAGCCCAGAATAGGATTGACAAAATAATAACTATATTGTATCAATATAAAAATACCATCCACTACATTACATGTTTGCATATCTTGTTTAATGAATTGCATTACAAATTTAGCTCATTCTTCCCTAATCGAATCCACATCGTCACAGCTATTAAATGTTTTGCTTTCAAGTAAGTCTAATCCATTAGCGTTGGAGACTATGTCTGTAACGACCCAACTTTTCGAACCGTTATCTAGCTTACTTATTCTTATTCAATTTAATCTTAAACACTCATTTATATTTGATTCAGAAAACACATAATTTTTTTTTATTCGGACTACGAAAGTTAGGATTACTAAAATTTTAACGGAGGAAATTGAAAACCTCTAACAACTAATTATCCAATTTAAAATCGTACCTAGATGATATTTAAAAAGTTATAACTTCATATAATTTATAAAAAAAGTGTCTAAAATCTTTTCTTGTAAAATACTCCTACTAGTTTAGTAGTACCAAAATATTGGAACATAATTATAAACATAGT
This sequence comes from Ficus hispida, assembly GCA_025413025.1. Classification (NCBI taxonomy): domain Eukaryota; kingdom Viridiplantae; phylum Streptophyta; class Magnoliopsida; order Rosales; family Moraceae; genus Ficus; species Ficus hispida. The sequence continues at coordinate 12,700,284 of CM046374.1, forward strand.
CGATACAACATAGTTTACGAAATCTAAATGCGGAAATTTAATTCGTGGTGGCATTCCACTCCCGTCCTTCATCGCCTCCGCACAGCTTTACCAGTCCATAACATCTAAGTAACGGGCTGCTTACTCACGTTACCTACAGCACGAACACACAATGATGAGCTTTCGCTTAGCAAGTACAAACAATATCTCATAAATCATTTTTTATAAAATCATATCATCATATGTAATATCAAGAATGTTCAAAAATGCATATGAACTACATATATTCCATTATGCTTTATTATTTACATATCTTGTCTACTTAAGGGCCCCTATGTCATACCCATATGCGCACAACCAATGGGGAGTTAGGAGAGCGACCCTCCAACAGCCTCCAAGGTCATATTTTATAACTTTAGATCTTATCATATTCTCTCACTAATTGGAGGTTGGTACGACACTTAATCCTATCTTTATTTGCTTCATCCTTATTAATTGTGACAATATGTAGATTTACATGTCACTATATATCTATAACTATGACATAAATATATGTGAGGCATGCTGATCATGTCAGTGCAAGAGAAATTTATGCACATCAAATACTTAATCAAAGTAATACATATAACTCATATACTCATCACATCATCAAGTCAAGTTATAGCAAACATAGAGCATCAACAAATAAAAACATTTTATTCCATGCTGTAGGTGAGGTTTGTACTTACTTGTCTTATGTGTTTAAGCTTCCGGAGTTGTATCTCCTACTATACCGATTTGAGAAATTGTCCTGATTTAAACAATATATCACTATTAGATAGAATTATAGTAATATTACTTTACTCACTTTATAAACTTAATTTACTTATATTATACTTAACCTTAACAATTATTAATTTTTAATTAATTATTAAGTGTTAAAATACATTTATACTAATTATTATTTAATTAATTATTTTGATTAATTAATTAATCAATTGATTAATTAATTGGTTAACTAATTAATCAAGTAATAATTATTTATTATTTTATTTAATTGACTAATTATAAATAAATTATATAATTTTAATTGACTTATTAATAGTTATCTTGTTAATAATTTAATTATGTTACTTAAATATTCTTTCCCATATAATAATTATTAATTATTAATTCTACTAGTAATAATTAATAATTTAATTAATCTAATAATTAATGTTTGGTTAATCTTTAGTTAATCATCCATTATTATTTTTGATTATTATATCAATGGTTAATGATTAATTAATCTATAATTAATCATATATTATAATTAAGTAGTTATTCAACATAAAAATCTTGATTATTATATGCTAACTCTTATAATTAATTAATTAGTATAAAAATCTTGATTATTATATGCTAACTCTTATAATTAATTAATTAGTTATTAATTAATTAATTATTTTATTAATTACATTTAGTTATGTATTAATTAATTAATTAATTAATCAAGATGTCAAGGAGTCACCTATGGGTATACCTCTATTTTATTATTGGGCTAGCCCAACCCCTAAGTTATGTTCATCTAGTTAAGCTAAGGTAATCTCTTGGTATATGCTCGGTAACCATCTAGTATACTTTATCTTGGCCCATTTAAAACTTGTGATTTAGTTTTATAAAGTTAGGGTTTTCACATTATTTGATCATACACCTAAAAATCAACTCATTTCATAACTAAATAAATTCATATGTTATGACTTACCATTATGTCACATTTTAATATTTAATCGTTTTATCGGTGTAGGATTTTAACTTGTAAGATTTATTTAGACTTGAGTATAATTCCGTTTTGGACACTTGATGACTTGTTAGAAAGCTTGAAACATCTAGTTTCTGTCTTTTTAACATGTTTTCCAAGGTTTTAAGTATTTCAAACATCAATGTGGACGTTTTTTGCCAAGTATCTTATGATAAAATCCCATATTACCAGATTATACTTCATCTTAAGGGATTTGTTAAAATTAATGTACTTATCCGTTTTAAGCACATGATATCTTATTTTGAAGCTTAAGATGTCTATTTTACAGTGGTAAAGTCATTTCCTTTATTACTTGAATGAGTTATGCCATCAACTTAGGTTTTGTTACTGTTGGTTTCACATTTGAACCACAAATCCAGATTCATAGGTAAGATAAGAAAAATCATATCAATTCACTTACATGTCCAAATAAGACAAAAGATATGTCATTGGAAAGCTTATAATGTCTATTTTGTACAATAAGAATAGTTTTATAAGAAATTAAGGTTTACTAACTCAAAAATTTCAAAACCCGTGGCTAGTATAGAGTTCCTGCATGGATTTTCGGTTCGTAGCCCAAACTTGTAAAATTCGTCAAAAATTGCACATCTATCCTTTAAGGTGTAAGATACCTTATTGGAAAGCTTGAAGAATATTGTTTTTAGATCTATAACTTATAATCCAAAATTTTAAGTCTAAAGGGTTCGGAGTATAGAAAACTCGTGGCTGGTCTGCACCCAGAGATCCATTCTCTCCCTAGTTTTACGACGCAACTTCGAACGAACATAACTTTAGACATATAAAAGCAAATCAAATGATTCCAAAGCCTAAAATGAAGCTTATCTTCTGTAGAATAATAATATATAATTTATTTTTCATACCAAAGTTTCTAATGCATGTCATATCACCATAAGTACCACAAACTCGAACAAGGTTCTTAGAACTTACCGAAATGCTCCGGGAATCCTTTAAGATCTTGAACCTTCCAAGTTCTTCACAAAACTTTTCCTAGGTAAGAAGAAGTCTAATATTAAGATCATAAATAAACATCATGCTTTAGTTCTCCAAAAATGACTAAAACATAAAGAATACCACTAGGTTACCTCTAGTAAAACGTCCTCTAACTCCGTCTTACACTCCTTCGATCTTAGAGACGGGGTTTCTTAGAGCTTGAAAATGGACGGAGGAGGGTGTTAGAGATGTGTTGGAGGTGGAGAATAGTGTTGGTGCTTCTTCTTTTGTTTTGAGCTTGGTGGTGGTTAGAGAACTAGGGTTTGTGAGTTTAATTTGTGTGAGAACAAAATGAGGTATTATGGGTTTATTTTCAGCTAACTTTTACCCTAAGGGGAGCTGTATTTTGAGGGGTGAAATTGAAAATTTTTGGCTGAAACAGCCCTTACATGGAGGGTTTTTGGGGTGAAATTTGGTTCAACAAAATGGAGATAAATGGTCACTTTCACTTGTCATTTCTTAAGGTCAACTTGCCTAAATAAACCATGCCATTTCTTATATAAGGTTGCATGCATGCAACATTTCCTTCTTTTCTTCATTTATTCAACTTTCTTCTTGTTTCTTGAACCAAAATCCGATCCTCCCAAGCCTTTCTCATTTTTATTTTGTTTTTCTTTATTTCAATTTCCACCATTGATCCAAGGTTGTCATCTTCATTCTCATCCATTAGATCTTCCAACACACTAATCCTTACCCTAAGTTCTTATTGGCCACTTAACACCTAAAGTTTGGCCATTGATTTGCCTAGGATTCTCTAGCATTAAATCTACACCATTGATTTCAAATTAAGCATGATTTTTGATCAATTTTCCACCTTTGGATTTCTTAAGAGTAAACACTAATAATTCATCTTCTATCCATGTAATACATTAATTCCCAATCATGCTCTCAAAGCTTGACTATTGATATGATCAAAATAAATACTAAGATTATTAAATTGACCGATTAATAAAAACCGGGGTTCTTCCCAAAAATTATCATTATCCCCCTAATGCGACATAATAAATTTTTTGCACAAATTTATATGTCGTTCAATTCATCATTTATGTAATTAAAATTTCTCATTTAAATAGAGAACTTGACTTTGCTATATCATCGACATCATTACACCGATGATACATACGCAATCATTCATGAGTATGAAATTTGATATTCATTAAGATAATTCATTAGAAGTATATTAATGAAGGAAATCCACAATAATAATTCATGAATAAGGCTTATGAATTTCTAGGGCATCACAATCTACCCTCCTTACAAAATTTTCGTCCTCGAAAATTAGAATAAAAACGGATAATTTTTCCTCATTTCATCTTCACGTTCCCAAGTGGCTTCCTCTATCTTGTGATTCCGCCATAACACATTGACAAGAGGTATGGTCTTGTTTCTGAGAGTCTTTTCTTCATGAGCCAGAATTTGCACCGGCTTTTCTTCATGAGTGAGGTCCTCATGAACTTGAATTGGTTCATGCTCTATTACATGAGACGGATCCGGGACATATTTCTTCAGCATTGAGACATGAAAGACATTGTGCACTGTTGACAACTCTGACGGTAATGCTAATCTGTAAGCTACCCTGCCAACGCGTTCTGTGATCTCGAGGGGTCCTATGTACCTCGGGCTCAACTTGCCCTTCTTTCCGAATCGCATCACGCCCTTCATTGGTGCTACCTTCAGGAAAACAAAGTCTCTTTCTTGAAATTCAAGGGGCCTCCTTCGCTTATCGGCATAACTCTTCTGTCGACATTGAGCTGCTTCCATTCGTTGTCATATTTTCTTGACTGCTTCAGTGGTCTTGATAATGAAATCTGTGGTTTCCAATTGCTTCTCCCCTGTTTCATGCCAGTGTACCGGTGATCGACAATTCCTACCATAGAGTGCTTCATAGGGTGCCATCCCGATAGTTGCCTGATAACTGTTGTTGTAGGAGAATTCAATCAATGGTAGCTTCTTATTCCATGCTCCTTTGAAGTCCATAACGCAAGCACGAAGCATAACCTCTAAGGTTTGAATGGTTCGTTCGGATTGACCATCCATCTGAGGGTGAAAAGCAGTGCTAAACTTAAGCTCAGTTCCTAATGCTCGCTGAACATTTTTCCAAAAAGTTGAGGTGAAACGGCTATCGCGGTCTGAAATGATTGATAAGGGAATGCCGTGCCGCTTAACGACATTAGATACGTATAATTCCACCAACTTCTCCAGGGAGTAAGTCACTTTAATTTCTATGAAACGTGCTGATTTAGTCAAATGATCTACGATTACCCAAATGGCGTCATTACCTTCAATGGTTTTTGGCAATCCGACCACAAAATCCATAGTGATTTGTTCCCATTTCCACTCTAGAACTTCAATAGGTTGCAATTGCCCAGTTGGTCGCTTGTGCTCTGCCTTGACTTTCTAACAAGTTAGGCATTTATTCACGAATTCTGCCACGTTGCTCTTCATCTTGATCCACCAAAAATGCTCTTTCAAGTCCTTATACATCTTAGTCGCTCCGGGATGAACAGAGTATGGAGTGTCGTGAGCCTCAGATAGAATCTGTTTCCGAAGCTCTTCATTACTAGGCACACATAACCTACCTTTAAAATGAAGAATGCCCTCATCTGACACACCAAAATTAGTTTCTTCTCCTTCCATGACTTCCTTCCTTATCCTGACTAAGCTAGGATCGATCCCCTGAGCTTCCTTGATTTCACCAAGAATTGCGGGTTGGAGGGTCAATGAGGAAAGTTTTCCCGTAATGAGCTCAATTCCAAGCTTGAAGATATCCTCTTGAAGCGGTTGTAGTAGTGCTTGAATTGACATGAGGGTGGCCGATGACTTCCGACTCAGTGCATCAGCGACTTTGTTGGCCTTTCCAGGATGTAAAGAATCTCACAATCATAATCCTTAACCAATTCCAACCATCTTCTTTGTCTCATGTTGAGTTCCTTCTAGGTGAAGATGTACTTAAGACTTTTATAATCTGTAAAAATCTAAGATTTAACGCCGTAAACATAGTGTCGCCAGATCTTAAGAGTAAACACCACAGCTGCTAGCTCCAAGTCATGGGTCGGGTAGTTCTTCTCATGCTCCTTCAATTGTCGTGAGGCATAAGCCACAACTTTCCTATTATGCATCAAAACTGCTCCTAAGCCCATCTTGGATGCATCGTTGTAGATGTCAAACTCTTCCTCGTCTGATGGAATCGTGAGAATAGGTGCACTAGTGAGCTTCTTCTTCAATTCTTGAAAATTTACCTCGCGTTTCTCTGTCCATTCATACTTCTTTCCTTTTCGAGTAAGTGCAGTAAGAGGTGCAGCTAATTTCGCGAATCCTTCAACAAATCTTCTGTAGTAGCCGGCTAGTCCTAAAAAGCTTCGCACTTCAATCACACCCTTCGGTGCTGGCCACTTGCTCACAGCTTTGATCTTAGATGGGTCAACAGACTCTCCATCCTTGGAGATCACATGTCCAAGGAATTGAACCTTGTCAAGCCAAAATTCACATTTAGAGAATTTTGCATAAAGCTGGTGATTCTTTAGAGTTTGGAGAGCGATCCTCAAATGCTCTTCATGCTCTTCTTGGGTCTTCGAGTAAATCAAGATATCATCAATAAATACAATAATAAACTTGTCCAAATATTCCTTGAATACACGATTCATCAAATCCATGAAAGCTGCAGGTGCATTCGCCAATCCAAAAGGCATAACTAAAAACTCATAGTGATCGTAACGTGTACGAAACGCTGACTTTGGGACATCGCCTTCTTTAATCTTCAGTTGGTGATAACCCGAGCGTAAGTCAATCTTAGAGAAGACCAATGCCCATTTAAGCTGATCGAAAAGGTCATCGATTCTTGGAAGAGGATACTTATTCTTGATAGTCGCCTTATTGAGCTCACGGTAGTCAATACACATCCTTAACGTACCGTCCTTCTTCTTGACGAATAAGACTGGTGCACCCCAAGGTGAGTAACTTGGATGTACGAATCCCTTATCCAAAAGTTCTTGAAGTTGCGTCTGTAATTCCTTGAGTTTAGCTGGGGCTATGCGGTATGGAGCCTTGGATATCGGTGCTGTGCCGGGCATCAATTCAATTTCAAATGAAATCTCACGATCAGGAGGTATTCCAAGTAAGTCTTCTGGGAAGACCTCGACAAAGTTTCTGACCACTGCCACATCTTTCGGTTTGGATCGTTCTTCTTTTGTCGCATCAATGATATTGGCTAGGTACCCAACGCATCCGTTATGTAGCATCTTTCGCGCCCTCATGGCAGAAATCATCAGTCTCGGCTGTTTTTGCAGAAATGTTGATATATTCGAACTTTTCTGCTCCATTAGGTTTGAACGTCACCTTACATGCCCGACAGTCAATGTTCGCATAGTACTTTCCTAGAAAGTCCATCCCTAAGATAATGTCGTAGTCGAACATTTCTAAAATAATTAGATTAACGAACAGTTCTCTACCAGCGATAATTATTGGTACATGACATAACCAATAACTTGAAAACAAAGTTTGTCATGAAGGCAAGGCTGTTTTAAAAGTCTGATTGATTCTATCCCTAAATTGAGTGAGCTTCCTAGCAAATGTATGGGATGCAAAGGAATGAGTTGCTCCATAATCAAATAAAATAAGTGCACCTTGGTTGGCCACAAAAAGCTGACCTGTCACCACATTCGAGGTTCCAGCTTCAACATCATTCTTGGTGTAGGCGAAAATGTGAGCATTCGATCCTGGCTGGGCCTCGAAACATCCTTGGCAAATCTGTGGGCCCTCGATTTTGGCTTGCATGTTGTGGAGTTGAGTCCCTTATGGCTTTAACTGGTTCTGTCCAGTCTGATTCTGCTTGTTGGAATAGCAATTCTTAGCATAATGACCCTCCTTACCACATAAGTAACAAGTATTTGAGCCAAGTTTGCATTCCCCCGGATACTTCTTCCCACATTTGGTACATGTAGGATAAACAATGTTATTCTTCTTCTGGGGATGGGTCTTCTGATTCTTATTCCCATTGAAATTCCCTTTTCGCTTGTTGTGGCTCTGAATAAAGTGATTGCCATTAGGATTAGATCTGTTTCCCTTGTTGTTTGGTTGATTTCCTTGGTTCTGCTTCGATTGCTACTTCTCTTTCTTCTTCTCTTCAAAGAACTTGGCCCTCTCTTGTTTAGCTTGAGCAAGACGATACTCCGCACATAGTGCTCTTTCGGTACATTCAGCAACAGTTATAGGTGGTTTCTCGCCACTATCGATCACTACTGCAATCTCAGGGCGAAACATGTCCAACATCCGCCTAACCCTTTCATCCTCAGTTGGCACAAGGTAAGGGCAGAGTCGTGCTAGTTGGTCGAACTTGCGGACAGCCTCAGTTACGGACATAGTGCCTTGCTTGAAGTTGTTGAATTCATTCTGCTGTGCTTTCATAGCCATTCAATTGTAGAATTTATCATTAAATTCCTGAATTAAGTCATTCCATGTCATCTCAAGTACATTCCTTCTCATTTGCACAGTTTCCCACCAATAACGAGCATCCTTCTTCATGACATAGGAAGCACAAAACACTTTTTCTTGATCCGTGAGGTTCATAAAGTTCAAGACTATTTGAAGAGAGGTTTACCATTCCTCAGCCTCTAAAGGGTTGGTAGATCCTTTGAATTCTGGTGGTTTCATACGTCGGAACCTCTCATACAACGGTTCCTGTCGAATCACAGGTTGGGCGACTTGTGCCGCAGGCACAGCTGGTGCTGCAGGTTGAGCTAGGACAGCTGGTGGAGGGGGTACTTCTTGATTTTGTTGAGCAAGCTGTTAGCGGAGATTCTACATTTCATGCTCTTGGTCCTCCAATCTACACTGAAGGTTAACAACCATTTCCGCTAGGTTCACTTCTTGTGGTCGTCTTGCTACAGCCGCTCGAGGACGTACCATGACTTTATATATGACTCTAGTGTTCAACCTAAAAGAACCATGCTTACTTAATATCTCGTACGCAATTATTTTAGCATAATCATAGTCTTATGACACAAGTTTTATTTAAACATATATGACACATGTATGACCTATAAATCATGGCATATCATATCTTAAAAGCATAATGTCATATCATCACATAGTCATAAGTTCACATAACGATCAACCACATTAGTCATAATCCGTCATAGGGATACATAACTCATAAAGATAACACAAGTGTCACCAAACACATAAAATAGATAATAGATAAAATATCCACGACAAACGACAAACTATTTGATAGTAACTACTACACTCGATCTTCTACTAATACTCATGGACCATCAGTCTCGTGATCTTCTCCTTCAGTGAAAACCTCAGTGGGGTCCTCCTCTTCTGAACCAATGCGAGTATCATCGTCTCCCACAGCTTCTGGTTGGTGCGGGGCTGGTGTCCAACATGGCTGCTAGCATCATCCACATTCTCTAATTCCTTGTTAGAGGAGTATCTACCCTTTCTGCTCTTAGGTGCATCTCAGTGTAAATGACCTCTAAAATAAGTGATCATAATCTGGATATGGTTGGGGAAGTACACAAGTGCTCGTATCTCGTGGGGAACTCCCTGCCAAAACAGCTCACATGCATCTTCTTGGCGCAGTTCATAAGGGCACTCGACTAGGAGATCTCCTCAAATGGCGTTTGTACTCCTGCATGCTCTCACCATGAACAGGTGCCACCTCGCGCCGAGTAAAGAATCGACGTCCTTGTGCATATGACAATTCAACCATCCTCTCTCTATAAAGGAAAGGACTACAAAGTACTCCGTAATGTTGCGACGGAAATCCATCCAACGTACGGGGTTCAGTCTTGTCCAATAGACTCCCACCAACGCTAGCAGCACCCCTCAGCTGGATTACTGCTAGTCTCGACCACGCCCCTCGTGTTATGCCACACGAGCTACATAAGGACTCGATGTAATGTAGCCAATTCCTGGGTGAGTTTCGCCATAGTAGTGATCTGGCTTGGCTCTCCGAAATGCAGCTGTTATTCTGGCACTGAGCTCACTAAGAAGTGTGTCTTCGGATGATGATCCTCTAATTGTGGCATGATGATAATATAAGAATGCCTAATTTTAAATTAAAGTTAATAACAACTACAAATAAAATAAAATAAAATTCTATCTTACTTGACAGGCATGAAACTGATGTGGAAACTACGTAAGGTAGGATGACAGGATACCGTTCTGATACCAACTGTAACGACCCGACTTTCGAACCGTTATCCAGCTTACTTATTCTATTCAATTTAATCTTAAACACTCATCTATATTTGATTCAGAAAACATAATTTTTTTTTATTCGGACTACGAAGTTAGGATACTAAAATTTTAACGGAGGAATTGAAAACCTCTAACAACTAATTATCCAATTTAAAATCGTACCTGGATGATATTTAAAAGTTATAACTTCATATAATTTATAAAAAAGAGTCTAAATCTTTTCTTGTAAAATACTCCTACTAGTTCAGTAGTACCAAAATATTGGAACATAATTATAAACATAGTCGATATAACATAGTTTATGAAATCTAAATTCGGAAATTTAATTCGTGATGGTATCCCACTCCGTCCTTCATCGCCTCCGCACAGCTTTGCCAGTCCATAACATCTAAGTAACGGGCTGCTTACCCACATTACCTACAGCACGAAACACAATGATGAGCTTTCACTAGCAAGTACAAACAATATCTCACAA
>CM046374.1:12710813-12762472 GCA_025413025.1 Ficus hispida
AGAGGACTGGCATCCCTACTCCCACCTGGCTCCTTCTTTACTCTATTAAAGATTTGAGAATATGCAATTGTGACAAGGTTAAGAAATTGTTCAGGCTGACTAACGTGTGGCTCCCAAATCTAGAAGAGGTTATGCATATCTCGTTGTGAACAGTTGGTCGAAATAATGTCCATGACATCGGACGATGGGAAGAAGATCAAGTTGAGGAAGCGAGAGATCAGCATCGTGCCATCAATGTCATAAACCTCCCGAAACTGAGGAAGTTACACTTGTCGTGGCTACCGAATTGCAAAGCATACCAGTCATTGCTGATTCCTTGCAGAGTCTTGATATATTTCAATGTCCAAAGTTGAAAAGGATCCTCTCCTTGATAGAGAATCATTCCCCGATCTCTTCAATTTTTGTTTGGATACATCAAGACTTGTGGGTATCATTGGATTGGGATCATCTCAATGCTAAGAATGTCGTCCAATCACTGATGGTGAAATGTGGAAGCTATCAGATGAACACCAAAGTGAACGTGCATGGCAGGATTCAGGTAATGTCGTTTAAATCTTCAACTAATGTTATATTTTTAATGTGAATTCCTCGTTCTAGACATTAATTAGAGCAATGGCTCCTAAACTTTCTTCCTGATCATGAAGTTTTCTCCTTTAATTATCTCTTTATTTATTCAATAATTAGAGCTTCTATATATATATCTTGGTTGATATGCATGTGAACGGTCTAAACTCTTTTTTTAAAGACAAAATTAACCAGATAATCACTTTTTTTATATATTTACTAACATGACACAAATTTCTCATATTGATCAATATGATACAAACTTTAATTTATTTTTATTTAATTTTATGTCATATGATCTAGTGTCAATTTTTATATATCATGTTGCTACAATGGTTTTCAAATTTTGTGTTACTCAGGTGTTTTTCCTAATTTTGAATTTGCTGCCTGATTTGTTTTTCCTTGTGTTCCATTATTTTGAATACAGTTTTATTACAAGTAATATCGGGTTATTATTGTAATACTCTTAGTTTTAGAATTTCATTTTCAAGTGCTCCCATTGAGAAAATTTTCTGATCTATAACAAGCTGTTGTGTGGATCAAATCTTAGTTTCTCATTTTTCTACAAGAAAAATTCATTGTTCTTGTTTTTCAATCTGATAATCTCTTTTTTAGTGCAAAATTAGACTATTTCTTCATATTGTATGAATGGTGAGAGAGGATAATCAGCATCAAAGATTACTAGAGCATATTTTCCTAGACTAACAACAATATATCCTCAAGTTTTATTTTATTCCTTGGGGAGATGCTATAGTTGTTGTATATGGGTATATATGTATATATGTTTGTGATTGTATTTAAATGCAGTTTCACGTTTACTAGTCATAATTAAACATGCTCATATGTAATTGTTTTACTCTTGTATAGGATATCAACCTTGTCAGACAATTCCAGAAGTTTCAGTGTCCAGCAAAAACAGAAGGCAGCAGTAGTTGAGTTTACCAATAAAAGATTATCATGACGGGTCTATCATCAAAGATTTGTGTATTGATGAATCTTGAGAGTCATAAGGATGAAGGCAGGATTCCTATCAACCTAGTACTCTATATAGAATGCTTAGGACCATGCATTAATTGTTAGCATTAGTACATTTGTAGGATTAGAATGACTTGCTCCTCATGGAATGGTAGGGTATTCCTGTAAGACTTAAGTGAACGTTATTGCTGTGTTTAAGAGCCCTTTCAATAATGCATAGGGAGGATGTTAATGCCGATCTCCCCATTTACCAACTTTTTTTCAAGCAAAAAATAAAAAAATTAGTTTTGATTTTGTAACGCCCAACTTTTAATTAATCACAAATTACTAACCTAACATTAGAAATTAATATAGAAAATGTGACGATAATATTTTTAGTTATTTCTAATATTAGTTGAGTTATTTTTCACAGATGAACACGATGATGACTTGATGTGCAAGAATGGAATTGGGATAATATTTTTAGTTATTTCTAATATTAGTTAAGTTATTTAAAAATGTGTTCAATTTTTATTGATAGAATGATTTTCGTTGATTAGAGAATTTTGGGGTGGTTAACTTTTTCATCTCTTGATTCATGATGTTGCAGGAGTGGTTGTGACACCTAAAAATTCATAAACTTGATTTCATGAATTATTATCATGGATTTCTTTCATTAATATACTTCTCATGAATTATTTTGATGAATATCAAATTTCAAGATCATGATTGATTTTATATATATATCATCAGTATGTTGCTGATGATGATTTAACAATGTTGAGTTTCTCTATTTAAATGAGAAATTATGAATACATAGAAAATGAATCGAACGGCATAAATTTATACAAAAAATTTATTATGTCGTATTAGAGGATAAATGTTAATTTTTAGAAAGGAACCCGAATTATTATTAGCAGGTCAATTTGATGATCTTAGTATTTGTTTTGTTCATATCAAAATTTAAATATTGAGAGTATGATTGGGAAAATTGATGTGTCACATAGATAAGAAATGAATGGTTAAGATTGATTAGGAGTAAATCCAAAGGTGAAGGATTGATCAAGATTAGGATTAGATTGGAAATCAATGATGTAGATTTCATGTGAAATGATCCTAGGTAAATCAATGGTCAAATTTTGGATACTAGGTGACCAATGAGAGGTTAGGTCAAGTATTGGTGTGGTGATGATCAAATGGTGAGATCAAAGATGATATCCCTTGATCAATGGATGGAAAATTAGAAGAAAGAAAAACAAAAATAAAATGAGAGAGTAAGAGGGAGAATCGAATATTGCTAAAAGCAAGAAGAGGTTTGAATTAAGATGAAAGTGGTGTATTGTGCACGCATGCAAATACATGTAAGAATTGGTATGGTTAATTTAGGTTAAATGACAAAAACCAAGTACCTGAAAATGACTTAGAGGTACAAATTGAAGGGGACCATTTGTCTTCATTTTGTACAACAAAAATACCATCCCTTCAAAGTAAAATAAAAAATAATTTCTAAGAAAAGACAACTCAAGACATGATACTCCATGGTGATGCAATCAAATTATTCAGAAAATGCAGGTGGCAAAATAGATGGAGTTCACCTACTACAAGCTGTACCTCAAATCAAGTCTATTAATATAGCTTTTTTATGCATTCCTTTCATTATCTCATTCATTTTGTTAAACCAGTTATTACAAATTACTAACTTTTTGGTAGTTTGCGAGCGTTACTAAAAGTTCGTTCTAATGGAGACGAGTTTCATTTGAATTATTTTGACACCAGCCTGCTTGTTTGATTTTCAATAAAAAAAAATTTCCATTTTATTTCCCTCTTTATCAGTTTATTTTTTCTTTAAGTAAATAACGAAGAGTTCAACTAATAACAAGTAAAGCCGTACCTTTTTTTTTTTTTTTTTTGCTTTATTTTCTAATTATATTTAGAAAGAAAGAAGAAAGTAGCATTTTTACAACAAATAATTAACTAATTATCGGTATATTTGAAAATATTTGTTGTAATGAATAAATTTATTAGATAAATAATTTATTTACTAAATTGATTATTTATAATGAATGTTTATTACTTTAAATATTTAAAACCTTGTTTCGCAACATATATTGATTAGTGGACCAGCATTTGGACAGTTGGGCCATAAGCTTCTTCTGTAAGCCTGGCCGAGCCCACTTCCTTATGTGGTTGGCCCGATCTGTTCTGGATTTCCCTCTAAACTTGTAAGGGTCAGACCGGGCGACCGTTTTCATACAACTCAACTATACTTACTAGCATTCACTAAAATACACATCTCACACTAAGCCCTACACTTCGTTTTATTAGTAAAAACGAAAATGAGAATAACAATCACATATTCAAAAATCAATGAAAGGAAATCAAATAACCGAAAGGAAAGAAAATAACAAAAAAAAAAAAAAAAAAAAAAAAAGAACAGTCAAAAGACAACCTTAAGCGACAGATGAGTAATCTTTCCCAATATTGGAGAAGGAGATCCTTGGGGATTTTTCTCTTCCTAATTATTATTATTATTATTATCATCATCATTATTATTGTTATTATTATTATTTGTACTTTGAGTATATCCATAATGAATAAAGGCATATATGAAATTAGATCTCATTGTTAAGTGGTGACACTCAGATCATAATGGTAAACCTGTTTAGTTATTGTTTTTGTTTATTTTGTGTGGTTTTTTTTTTTTTTTTTTGCCAGATTTGTATCTTATAAGAGCCAAACCTGGAAGATTTTAGGTGCCAAAAGATTGACATGCACAATATACCTATCTTATGGCATTTAAAATAACCAAAGATTCATCTCGATCTTGCGGAGGTTGATTTTGTCTCGTCTGTTCTGTTATGTGTGCACCCTTAATTGAATAGAACGCACATATCCTCCTAACACTACTACAATTGTAAAAAAAAAAAAAAAAAAAACATTAATAAATGCAAATATTCACCAAAAAAGAAAAAAAAAAAAAAAAAAAAAAAAAAAACAAAAGAAACTTCGAGAGTGACAAAAGAAAAAAGAGGAACTATCATTCTTCAATTGTGTGGAAAAATGTAAAAAAAATTTCTCCAAAAAATAGTAAACCTAAGAAAGAAATTCTCCGATGGAGTCCCAATCCAACTAGATTTCCCTTCAGTAATATTTTCCTGCTTAGAAGAGATCAAAATTAGGTGATTAAAAAGATTTAGAGTCCCTTCTTTAATACTTTTCTCATTCTTTCTCTCATACTAAATAATCATAAACGTCAAAATCTTTCCATTAATCCTTCTATCATTCTCTTTCCTTTACTTTTCTCTCCCTACTAACGAACACTTTTAGGGACCAGTTTGGAGTTCTGTCTCCAAATGGAGTTTTGACTATCAATTCTAAAATTACCAATTTACATTCTGCTTTCTCTCTCTCCATTTTCAAAAAAAAAAAATTTTAAAAATTAAAAAAAAAAAACTCAAATTTTAAAAGTTCATAATTTCTTATTTTAATCGAAATGAGATTATTCTATGTCAAAATATTCACAACAATAAGATGAGCGAAAAGTGTTGATAATAGTGATATAATCCATTTGCATATTATTTTTAAACACATTTTAAATTTTTACACTATCTTCTATATTATAGTTCATTTCCAATTTATATTTCAATCGAACACATATTTCCAAACTAAATTCCAAAAATTCCATCTCCGAAAGTCCTCCAATTAGTGTTTAATAATTTAAACACACTTGTTGGAAGGAGTTTTCAAGTACTACATTCTCGAGGATAAAAAACATCTGAAGATCTGACAATATGTGCTCACATGCACACCGAATCATAGAGTGAGAATGCAAGAAAGATCTACACTAGATGCTCGATATTTATTTTTCGAAAGCAATGTCAAAAATGTTATTTCAAACCAATGAATCAATAAATACAATACCATGAGTTAGTGATATTTTAGTTTGTTCATGGAGGAACTTTTAAACTTACGAATCATGATATGTAGTAATTTATATGGCATCCTTAATTCTTCTGATGAGTTAATTAATTCGAGAGATAATAATAATAATAATAATAATAATAATTCGTGCATATAAGTGTTAAATTCAGTTTTCTTTTTTTGAGAATCAAACAGCTTCAAATGAAATTAAGAAGCGTAAAAACTATACAAAGGAATGTGAAAAACCTTGCAAAAGTGATTTACGTGGAAGAAATCCGACTTCAAAAGAAATTAGTATTATTATTCTTTTTCTTTGGAAAGTTGCTGAGAATCTTATTCATCAGAAACGTCATTCAAAAGCTAAATAGGTAGGAAAGATGCTGAAATTTGCTTTAGGTACCTGCGAAAGAAAAGGCAAAAAACAAAAGAAGAAGTGTTAAAAGGATATTAAAGATATGCCCGTTTGGCCCAATTTTATTTCAATAAAGTAAAAAGAGAAGCACACACTATAATTTTTTGGTAAGTATTTGAAACTGATATTTTGGGGAGGTCTACAATGAGATCTCCCTACTTTATCCCATCATTAGGGTAAACAAATTTGTACCGCTGGATTAAAATCAAAAGGCTGGTGCATGTGAGTCCTACGGTTGCTAAAACGAGTCTTGCAGCACAGGAATAATTTAAAAAAAAAAAAAAAAAAAGGCTCTTCACAAGTTTCCTTGTGAAAAAGAAGAAGAAGGAAAAGGAAAGATGTTCCGGTGGATCTCGATGGGCGATGGCGGCCGTTCGACACCACACTTCAGCCACCAGCTCGAATTTGAGAGTCATGTATGGATAGCATCACCCTTCTCTAAGAGTTAATGGAGAATCCATACAATCACTCATCTCAAATTTTAAATCCATAACCCATATCGGATTTGCATAAAAAAAAAAAATTTATTTAAAAAAAATTTGCTATCCTCATGCCACCAGAGAGGGCGGGGCTGGTGGTCTCTCTCTCTGGTGGTCATATCTTCGTTATACAAGATTTAGCTTTACGACAGAGTTAAATTTAAAGGCCTAAAATGGAAGAAAGTGAGATAAAACGATTTAGAACTTTTCGGTACATTTCTAACATTTTCATTTATAGGAAGTACCATCTAATTTACACAATGTTGATTGTAAGAACATATATTTCACAATGGAATGGGTACAATTAACTATCTTCGTAAGTAAAGGAACCAAAAGTAAAATTGCAAAATCCCAACCCACAATGGGTTCTTAGAGAAGAGAGATAATCAGAAAATATACAATGAGCCATATCTAAAGGCTCCTTCAACCTCTAGTAACAAATTAAGCAGCATTTCTAATGACGCTTAGAGGCCTTTATTTGAGAGTATCGTCCGAGTACGTGGAACCTGTTGCTGCAACCTCCATAGAACCTTTTAATCCTATGCTTTAATTCTTATCCATTTACTGTATTCTCGTGGCCCCATATCTAATCCAGCCACACATATATCGTTATCAGATGTTACTTCATCAATGGGGTCAGACTACAAAAAAAAAATAATAATAATAAAGTTTATAATAAAGTTTAAATAAAATTAGCCCTTTTTAATAAGCATTAAAAAAGTTATAATAAGCTTGTAATATTTTACTAAAATTATGATATAAGTTTCAAATTTTGTTTGAAAAAGTTTACATTTGTGTACCATCATATTATGTTTAATACAAAAATTAATACTCTTTCTCGCTCAAAGCTTAATGTTGATCTTAAAATACCCAAATTACCCTTAAAAAGAAATACTACAATTGTGTATAAGTTATGTTGTTATCCCTTGCATTTTGTTTATTTAAAGCATACAATGTATTTTAAAATTTTACAGTTTTATAGTCTTAGATTATATTTAGTACATAAATCTATACACTTTTTCAATCAATAACGCTTAATTTTTACATTTAAAATACCCAAAACTCTTGAACTTAAAATTAAAAATTATAAAAAATTATAATTTCCAAGCAATACAAGAGAAATTTAACTTTATAATTTAAGTTAGAATTTCTTTGATTATTTTCAATTTTTAATTCAAGGGTCTCGGGTATTTTAAATGTAAAAATTAAGTGTTAATCTAGAAAATATATAAGTATATTTATTAAATGTAATCTAATAATATAATAATGTGTAAAATACATTGTATATTTTTTAAATAAAAACAAAATATATATATATAGTATAAAATTGTAAATAATACATAATTGTAATCTTTCTTTTAAAGGGTAATTTGGATATTTTAAGGTCAACATTAGCTGTTAAAAGATATAAATTTATATATTTAACGTAATCTGATTAAATCATAGAGTGTTTTTTTTTTAAATAAAAATAAAATATAGGATACAAACACCTAAATAACCCCTTTTTAAATCATGTTTTGTATAGCTTTGACTAAAATTTTTCTATAGAATTAAAAATCTCAAAATAAATTATCTAAAGAGTTTCAAAATTAAATTAAAAAAAAAAAAAAAAAGGCTAAAATCAGCTTCCACGAAACTCTATGCATTGAATTATAGTGACAAATATATCTTTACTTTGAAGACAACTTTTGACTGGATTATGTGCCAATCACCGACCAGCATTTGCCAAGTGGAGAACCCACAGATGGTGACATGTCGACAGCTTCTTTTTTTTTTTACATAAATTTTCTTTACGCATGCTTAAATCGTTTCAGAACGATGTAGAATTGGAATTTATTCGTCAGCGTACGGGCGGTTTGAATTTAGAAAAGATGTTTTTAACATATCTATATGAAAAAAGAAAAGAAATGATAAATATAAATATAAAGAATATATGGATAAATGAACTTTGAACTTTTTTTTTTTTTTTTTTTAAAGGAAACGACCGTGGTCGAATCTTTTGAAGAGCAATTTATGGTTACCATTGCAATGGTTGTAGGTTAAATGATGGAGACGTGTACACTCAAAATATGGCGGTGAGAATGTGTTGGGTTCCACCAAATTTGAGCCCATTAATATTCTCCTTCTTCAGAACAGAACAAAAAAAGGTGTCCACTTATAGAACAAAGAAGGTGTTGACTTATATATCTCTAATTTCTACCAAAAATTTGTTTCCGGGTTTTGCCCTGCCTAATTTAATTTGTTGGCCAATAAATCAGTTTGGTTGGACTGCTAAATCCAAATTTTGAAATGTAGTAGCAGCTAAATCCATTATTAGTAGGTTCATGGCACTTTCTATTTAATTGTAATATTTTGAAAATTATTTCATGGTTCAAAAAGTTATGGGGAAAAAAAGGAGATTCCAAATCAAGATTAAAACCTATGTTACACCTACAAATCTTAAAAACTATGTTTGGTAGAGTTGAAAAGAGAGAGAAATTATAAGGATTTTGGAGAAAAAAGGGAAGAGTTATCTGTTGGAGAGGAATAAGAAGTAAGAAAGTTGTAAATTCACTTCTTTATTTTACGTTACATTTTTGACATATTTTTCACTGTTACAGATTATTCGTGCATCAGAGTAAGGACACATACACAAGTAATGATGTAGTTGAAGTTAAATTGCATTGAGAGTAGTTTGTAAATAGGTTCAGTCCATATGGTATGTAATCATTAATAAAGGAATGTTATTTATAATGTAAATTGTAATATGTTCATTATTTTCATTTTGAATCATTTTGTGAAAATTGGGCTTTCTAATCGATAATACATGGGATAAGTCAAGTGAAACAAACTAATAAAACTGCAATATATATTTTTTTTAAAACAAGTTGTATTTTCACGACACTCTTTCAGAAAACCATTGTACAAGAAAAAAAGCTCAAGGACAATTAAAAAAAAAAAAAAAGAAAAAAGAAGGAGAATATAAATTTAAAGATCATTATACGGACATGACACAAAAATTTAACACTAAACTAACATAATATAAAATTAAACTAAACTTAATTAAACTTTATGTTATGTTGATCAAAAATGAGAAATTTATGTTATATTGATCAATAGACGAAAAAAGACATTTTGAAATTGTTTGGAGAATCATTAAAGGGTAAAAGTGTGCGCATATTTTGTTTCACTTTATTTAATTAAAAAAAAAAAAGGATTACAGATTTTGTAAGAATTCTCAGGCAAAAACCGTTCCCATTACCAAATGGACTTCCGAGCCCACAAAGTTATGTTGTAGCAAGTAGTTGACAAGATTTTTAAATTAAAAAAAAAAAAAAAAAAGAAGAAGAAGAACTTGACAAGATTTGCCAATAGATCTCACAGAGTTAATAGACTAAAAATGGCCGACATAACTAAAAGCAAATTGTTCTTCTTGACGAATAATTATTTTGCCTGAGTTTCAGTTATCTTCAAGCCAAGGATCAGCGCTGAGCAAATTGCAATATTCTTTCGTTTCTGATAAGGTAGTTTGCTTAAGTCGTTCTTTCGCTACCAGTTTGTCTGCCCAGGTATGTTTATCAATTATTCGTCTCGTTAACATCTTCAAATATTTATATATACACAAAAACACACACACACATATATATATGTATGCATATATAGATATATAGCCTGTTCTTTCAAATGCTGCAAATATCTTTGTTTTCTTTTCTTCGTAAACCATTTTTTGTCGAGCAGCTATGGATTGTCAACTTAGTGACTTTAATAATAGCCTTCAAATGACCACGCAATTACGAAAAAATGATTTGAGGTATATTTACGCACAGATTTAGAGAGGGAACAACTAGCATCAGGATAATCTAGCATATCTCAATTGGATTATCACCTGTTAAGATCAATCTCCTCTCCCAAGTTTGTGACACTAAACATAAATAAATTAAAAATGCATCAGAACATGGCCCTAAGGCTCATATTTTTTTCAAGACGGCAATTAAGGAAAAACTGTAAAAACAAATGCTAAATAAATTTTTTTGGTTGATTAATCTCTGAATTATAATTTTTATATTTTGGAAAAAAAAAAAAAAACTAGAATTACCACCAGAGATTTTCATAAATATGTTTTTCCCCTCAGTTTTTTTGAAAAGTCCAATTTATCCCTCAGATTTTACACAAAGAAAAAAAAATTATTCCACATGTTAATTTGGTCAAACCATCTAAATAAAAGAAAATATTGTAAATGACATTTTTACAAATAAAATAAATAAATAGCAAGATTTTAAAATATTTAAAGTGAATATCACGTACTTTTGCTGATTATGTGACTTTATTTTTTTTTTTTGGGGTAAAATTTAATATAGTTACTTACAAAATTTCACAAAAATTTTACCAGAGAAAAAGATTAAGATGTCTAGCATCATCTCACAAAATTTCAGCTCCAAAATAAAACTATACAGAGGGATATGCAGTTCGAGATCAAGACTGCCCAGATAGTCATCTTACAGAGATTTCAGTCAACTAATTCATCGAGCACTTGCATACAACTCATTGTAAACTGATGTAAACTGATCAGTAAATCAGACTTAATTAAATGAAACATCATCTAAGCCATAAGCATTTTTTTGGACGATATATTCAACTTAACATATGGTTCAAATGCAATGATTTTATATCAATATGCGTCTAGTTACATAACTATTAGAGTGTAAACGTTTGAATGTTTCCTATTTCATAATTATTTAACTCAAATGCAAATTTCAAATTTTCATTTTTTTGGAATCTTTACCACACTTATTATTATTTTTTATATGTTTACACTATTCAAATGCCACCTTTAACAAAAATCATCCAAACATATATTTCATTTGGATACACGCAACTAAAATTTTACAATCGAATGGAAACATTTGAATTGAGTAAATATTCTGAAATAATAGGTGATCCAAATGAGTGTAAATAGTAACAATTGCACGTTTACATCCATACTGCCCAACCATTAAACATGTTTATCCATACATGAATTCATCTCTATTCAGCCCACGTGAACAAAATCCAAACTCCATAAGAAGCGTAGAATTACTCATCTAATTCAAGGAAAACGTCTTACTTTAATTAGTTGCTGTCCAAGGATAGCCTCTTAAATTCAAACTCAGACTTCAAACTTCAAACTTCAAATTTCAAAAGGAAAGTTGTGGTTTTCTAGGAGATTCTCCATAGATTTGAATTTCTCCAACTCAAAACATTGGTTTTGGTTTTGTGACTTCTATTTTAAGAGATGAAGACGAGAAGTCTGAGAGAATAGTACCTTGTGGTCTCTAAGATGCTATAAAATAGAACTAAGTGGTAGTATTTGTGGGTTTGAGTTGAGTCATAAGAAGATGGAGGGTTTTTGATGTATTGGTGGCTCTATTACATTGTGTCTGGTAGAAAAGAAGAGTGGAAGAAAGGAGAGGAGTGGAGTGATTTGTGGAAGGATTTTGACATTTCTGGCTATTTGGTAGGAGAGAAAGGAGGAAAGAAGTGATTAGATCATGAGGGACTCTATATCCTTCCAAACGCCCAAACTTTGATTTTTCTTACATTGGAGAGATTATTGAAGGGATTTCATATCAAACAGAATAAGAGAAATTAAGGACCTCTAACTCATTCTCTATTTATCTCACCTTGGCGATTTACCACTTGCTTCTTCCTGTTTTCTCTCCTAATTCCTACAAAACATACATTAGAGTGCGTTTGGTAGGAGCGAAAATGGAAGGAGAAGGTGAAGAGATTAGTGAAAGGATTTTACCATTCATGACTATTTGGTAGGAATGAAAAGAGAAAAGAAGATATTAGGGAAAAGAGAACTCCCAGTCCTTCAAAATACAATAATTTTGAAATCTCCTAATATGGAAAGCTAAATGGAGTGAATGCATAATAAACAGTAGAAGAGAAACAACCATTCCCTCTTTCCCTATTTCCCTTACCCAAGTGACCAACTACTTCCTCATTCCTGCCAAACATAACGTTACACTCCGTTTGGTAAGAAGGAAAGAAAATAAGAAGAAAAAGAAAATTATGATGGAAAGAAATTGTAAGTAAATAATAGATTTTTATTTTTCCTTTAACTGTTTGATATGAGATGATGGAAAGAAAATAATTTTATTTTCTCTTGTTTAATATTACAAGTAAAACCAAAGGGATGGAAGACTTTCTATTACAAGATTACTATTTTGCCCTAATACTATCAGTCATTTTTTGTTAGAATTTTGATGGACGTAGACAAGTGTGTAATTTTACTTCTTTAAACTGTCTCAATATTTTCTCTCCCAAAATCCTTACACATTTGGGAAGATTAATTTTGGTGGGACTCGCCTTTTTATTCTTTCACCCTCTTTTACTTTCCATCTAAAATTTCATCCTAACAAACACCTCAAATTATCAATTTCCATCCTAAAATCCCTCATTTATTTTATTTGCTTCCACTTTTCACTCACACCTAGAATAGCATTAGAGTGTAGTTGGTAAGATAGAAAAGCGGAAGGAGAGTGGTGTAGGTATTAGAAGAAGAATTTTGACATATATGATTGTTTGGTAGGAGAGAAAAGTGGAAAGAAGTGATTAAGAGAGGGACTCCAAATCCTTAAAAATATCTCAATTTTGATCTCTCTTAAATTGACCATACTGTTAGGAGAATTACATACGAAACATCATAAGAGAAAGGACTTCTCTCTCATTTTGCATTTCCTAGTCTTACACGTATCAACACTTAAAATAAACATACATCAACCAGGATATGCTTCAATATTTTCCATATTATCCCCTCCAACAGTCTCAAAAATAAACAACACCAATCTCATAAAAGTTATTTCTAACGAATGCTCAAGATTAACATTAACAGCTACTAAAATAGCCAAATAATATCAACTACAACAAATCATATAGTTGGCCTTAAACCAAACCATATAATCCTCAATTTTGGACATCCAGCTCTTCACTGCAAAAACATATTCCTTGTCGTTTCGTCTTTTTTCTTCTCAATGTCTTCTGGTTTGCTTTTGTCAGTTTTTCAGTCCAACAAAATCGTCGCTTTTGTTATCTTTAGTTATTATCTGGCATTTCGTAGGGACTGGTTTATGGAGCTTGCAGGGCCAATTGTCGAACTTCTGAAATGGGCATCAGCTCCGATATCCAGATGTTGGAAATATCATAGAGGCCTTGAAGAAAACATGCATATACTCAGACAAAGATTGGAGCAACTAAACCGTCGAAAAGAAGACATACAATTAAGGCTTCAAGCGGAGCTCGTGGAAGGGGAAACAACTTTGAGGCATGAAGTTGAATTTTGGTTGCAAAGAGTTGGATTGATTAACACGGAAATAAACAATTTTGAACGAAAAGTTGAACAAGTGAAGTTCTGCTGTCGTGCTAGCTCCGGAAAAGACGTTATTGCGAAGATAGCAGAGGTGGAAGATCTATATGGAAGCGGCGAATTTGCTAATTGCTTGGTCATAACACTTCCTCAACGAACGGGAGACATATTGCCGACAACCATCTTAGGGGGACAAACGACAGCTCGAAGAAACATGGAAGAAGTTTGGGAATCTCTGACGGACGAAGAAGTTAGAAAGATCGGAGTCTATGGAATGGCTGGAATTGGGAAAACAACCGTCATGAAACATATCAATAACCGTCTCCTAGGAAAGAGAGATCACAAGTTTCACAATGTGATTTGGGTAACCGCATCACAGGCTTCAAGTGTTGGCAGATTACAGGGTGCAATTGCAAGAAAGTTAGAGCTGGATATTTCAAGATACGATGACGAAACAACGAAGGCAGCCAAGTTGTACGATGCATTGAGTCGTAAAAACAAGTACCTGCTCATCATTGACGATTTGTGGCAAGTATACCGGCTTGAGGATGTTGGAATCCCCGAGCCTACCAGGAAGAATGGATGCAAGTTAGTATTGACGACGCGGGATCTTAAAGTTTGTCATGGTATGGATTGCAGACCAATCCAAATGCGGCTTCTATCCGAAGAAGAAGCACTCAGCTTATTCTTGGATGCAGTTGGTGGCGGTGTTCTATCTGTCCCAAATCTTAGAGAAACACTTAAGCTGGTTGTCAAAGAATGTGACTGTTTACCACTTGCAGTTGTTACGATAGCTGGAAGTTTAAAAGGTGTTGTTGACAATTACGAGTGGAAGATTGCTTTAAAAGATCTAAAGGCATCTGCGAAGAGGAATACTAATGAAATATTTGAGAAGTTGAGATTTAGTTATGATCGCTTAAACGATAGTAGTCTACAGGCTTGCCTCCGGTTTTGTGCACTTTATCCTGAAGACTATGAAATTGATAGAGAAGCGTTGATAGGATATTTGATCGACGAAGGAATCATCAAAGAGAGAAATAGGCAGGGGGATTTCGAAAGAGGCCGAGCTATGTTGAACAAACTTGTACACGCTTGCTTACTGGAAGATGCAGGAGATGAAACTGAAGAGAAAGATTGCGTGAAGATGCACGATTTGATACGGGACATGGTACTACAAATTACAAGAGAGAGTCCTCGATTTCTGGTGGAAGCAGGTGTAGGATTGAAATGTATTCCAGATGAAGAAAATTGGAAAGAGGATCTAGCAAAGGTTTCTTTGATGCACAATGCTATATTAACTATTCCTTCGAGCATTCAACCACCAAAGTGTCCTACACTTTCGACACTATTGCTCAATGGAAACCGCCGTTTAAATAGTATTTCGGATGATTTTTTCTCTCATATGAAGGGGCTAGTTGTTCTTGATCTATCTGATACTTCTATTGTGAAGCTACCCGAATCAGTCTCCGAATTGGTGAATCTCACTGCACTTTTGCTCAGAAAATGTCACGAGTTGAGGTACGTTCCATGTTTAGAAAAACTCACCGCTTTAAAGAAGTTGGACTTCTTCTTGTCGGGAATAAAGCAAGTACCTCAAGGTATGCAAAAGCTAGCTAAGCTGAGATACCTCAATCTTGACGAGTGCGAGTTAGAGACAATACCAGACGGCAATGTAAGCAATCTTTCCAATCTTGAGTACCTTTGTGTCGGTCGACAGTGGGGAGCAAAACTCAGAGGGGAGGAGTTAGCAAATTTGAGAAAGTTAGAAGACCTGTATTGCGTGTTGTATGACATTGATAGTTTTAATGCATACATCAGATCTGTTGAGGAGCTGGGAGGACCCGAGTCTCATTACATACTTCAGTTGGGAATTACCGGCGAAGATGGGTGGTGTGTGGTTCGTAAGCAATATGATAAAGCTGTATATTTGACGAACTGCGATATCGGTGAAAGTGTAGCAACGGATAAAGATCAGTGCCCGCTGTTACTCCCTCCGGATGTTGAGATCCTTGCCATTAAAAATTGCCACGCACACGTAAGCAATTTATGTGAACTCACTTCGTTCGAAAATGCAACTAAGTTCAAATCGTGTTGTGTTTATTATTGTCGCGGTTTAGAGCATTTGTTTGCTTATTCATCTAGCATCATTAGTCTTCTTCAAAGCCTCGAGATGCTGGACCTTGAAGGATTGTCGGACTTACGTGCGTTGGTTAGAAAGGAAAGCATAGGATCATCGCTTCTTCCACCCGGTACCTTTTCCTCTCTTAAAGAACTGAGAATATCGCGTTGTAACAATATAGACACTACTAGAATTTATAGATACCACGACGGAAATTCAACGACGGTTTTTAAAAAAACCGTCGTCGTAAATTCGGAAAAACACGGAGCCGGAGAGCAACAAAAAAACCGTCGTGGAAGGACGAGATTCCACGACGGTTTTAAATAACCATCGTGGAAGCTCCTAGATTCCACGACGGTTAACAAAAACCGTCATGGAAACTTGGAGATTCCACGACGGTTCACAAAAACCGTCGTGGAAGCTCGGCTTCCACGACGGTCTTTTTGACCGTCGTGGTTGGTCACCAATCGCGCGGGCGCGCGCCTGGGCCGCGCGGGCGCGCGCCTGGGCCGCGCGGGCGCGCGCCTGGCTCTGGCAGGAGGGAGGCAGAGCGTTCCACGACGGTCTTTTGACCTTCGTGGTTGGTCGCCAAGCGCGCGGCCGCGCGCTTAGGCCGCGCGGGGGCGCGCCTTGGCCGCGCGGCCGCTCGCCTGGCCCGCGCGGGCGCTCGCCTGGCCCGCGCGGGCGCGCGCTTGGGCGCTTCTTTGACATCCTTCCACGACAGTCAAAAGACCGTCGTGGTAGGTCCTCCCGAGGACCTACCACGACGGTCTTTTGAGACCGTCGTGGTAACTTTAAAAAACCGTCGTCGTATCCATTCTTTGAAAATTTAAAAATAGTCCGGGAAGCGTACGCGCTTGTATGTTGTTCAAATTTTACGTCCTACATATATAAAATCAAATGAAAGACCTTATTTCATACTCCCTCTCTCTAATTTTCAGTACATCTCTCCCCTCTCTCCCTCTTTGCTTGCCTTGCATTCTTCATTTACAATGGAATTTTCGGCCTCGCATAGTCCATTCTCTCTCAAATTTTCGGTAATTTACTCAACTTTCTCTCTGAAATTTTCGGCAACTCCACTTTCTCCCTCTTTGTTTGCCTTGCATCCTCCATTCTCTCTCAAATTTTCGGCCACTCACTCAACTTTCTCTCTCAAATTTTGGTAACTCCCTCAACTTTCTCTCTCAAATTTTCAGCAACTCCACTTTCTCCCTCTTTGTTTGCCTTGCATCCTCCATTCTCTCTCAAATTTTCGGTAACTCACTCAACTTTCTCTCTCAAATTTTCGACAACTCCACTTTTTCCCTCTTTGTTTAAGAACCGTCGTGGTAACACGGCTACCAAGACGGTTTAAGAACTGTCATGGTAGCACGGCTACCACGACGGTTACAAAACCGTCGTCGTAGCCATGATTCCACGACGGTTCTTAAACCGTCGTCGTATCATGGATACCACGACGGTCCTAAGACCGTCGTGTAATCCGAGATACCACGACGGTTTTAAAACCGTCGTGGAATCCATATATTTACCACGACTGTGGATTCCACGACGGTTTTTAAACCGTCGTGGAAGTGTTACCACGACGGTTTTTAACCGTCGTGGAATCTGATTTCTGTAGTAGTGAGAGAGACTGTCCATTGCTTCTCCACTCCCCAATCTCCAAGAGATCAATGTCTTCCGCTGTCAACGATTGGTTGAAATAATACCTGCAACATTTGAGGATGAAGAAATAGAAGACCAAAACGAAGAAGGAATTACTCTACCTAAATTGGTGACATTGTCTTTGTTCTTACTACCAAAGTTGGAGAACATGCCAGTGGTTTCTGATTCCTTGCGAAAAGTTACTCTTTGGGGATGTCCAAAGTTGAAAAGGATTCCTTTCCTTGACAGAGAACCATGCCCGCCTTCTCTTCAACACGTGTGGATCGGCAGAGACATGTGGGGTTCGTTGGAGTGGAATCATACCAATGCGAAGGATACAATCCAGTCGATGATAGCTCGGCATTGACGAGTTCTTGGATGAACTCCAAACTGAATGTGGAAACTGGTAATAAGTTTTGCCTTTCAAATTTTTTGGTTCACCCAATCTTTTCATCTGTTTTGGACTTCTAATTTACTTTATCTCTTCTTGTTCTTTACTTTATCTCTTCTTGTTCTTTATGTATAGGAGTTTGAATATATAATGATTCTTTTCTACAACAGGGGAAGACATTTCAAGGATAAAAACTGCCTCCTCATTTGCTACTCTTTAGACGGAAAACATTTACCTTCATTTTTGAGAAATATTTGGTCTGCAACTGTAATAATCGAACTTTTTGACGGACTCATGATTTCCTTAGATATAAAGGAATTTAAGTCTGTACTATGTGTTTATATGATGCTTCATGGAAATTATGGATATCAATGTGAAATTCATAATTTTATTATCACAATATATTTGAGTACTTATAGTACAATAATACTCAATGACAATTCATCAAATTAAGTAAGAGGCTTTATTGTGAAAAAGGCAAAATCATGATTTATGATGTTGTTCTTGTCAATGAATGACCAGAATAGCTTATAACATGATTAGAGTGGCACTGCAATTTATTAAGTAGTATTGAAATTATTATGTGATATACCGTGATTACAGATATGGAATTAAGAATAAGGATTAGGAACATTCTAGAATAGTCTATAATAATATTTGGAGCAATAAAAATTTGATGGCAAACAAGTCCTAAGAAAAACCTATATGTGGTTCAGTTATGTGCAGACAAACTGTTGGTAGCTGGAATAGCATTTGTATTATCGGGATCATTAAGAAAAGCGACTGCCTATTAGGAAGTAAGGCCAAACATGACATTACTTGGAGGCCAAGTAATTGAAGATAATTACACAATTATTTGTTTTATGATAATTGTGGAAAATATTAAAGAGAAAAGCATGAGAGAATTTTGTTTTGCTCAAATCCTCAACATGACAGGTTTATTTGGGGACAAGGAACTCAAAAAAATTGTGTTTTAAAACCAATTATGTAACCAAGGAAACTTGAAGATAAAATTTAATTATAGAGAAATTTGAAAATTTCACCTATAAATAGGTATAAGTACTAGTGGAGATTTGGTCATTTTGCTATCTTCTCTCTTTCTCTCTAGTTCTTAAAAAAAAAAAAAAAAAAAAAAAAAAAAAAAAAAAAAAAAAAAAGGAAAAGTATCCTTAGTGGCCGGATTTTATGGAGAAGTAGGACAAAGATCTTCTCTTAAATCTAAGACCTAGAACCCATTTTCTTCAAGCTTTAAAGGTATGTTTCTTGATCCCTTAACTAAAGCTTTAATTAGTTTTGGTTTTGTGGAATTTAAGTGTATTTTAAGCTATTGGATATAAGAGCATAAGCTCATATTCACTTATTTTTCTATTTTATAGCTTCTAATGCTTGATTTATGCTTTAGTTAACTTAATTTACTATCTCTAAGCTTAAGTTTAATTTTATGCTTTAAGATTAGTTTTGAAGTTTATGTGCATGTGATTATGCTCTTATATGTTCAAGTTTGGTAACTATATGCATGTTGGCTAAGAGATCAACATAAAAACATAATTTGGTAAATTAGTATGTTATCAATATTGTGTTCTCCACGTAATAGATAAGTTTATAGTTAAATTTTAAGAATGAATCAAACACACAACATGATGACTTAGGCTCACGACTTAGACCAATCGAGGTAGTGTGTGCATGCTTTTAAAATAGAACCAATAAAAAAAAAACTGTCAGTTTTCGGAATAATTTAGACAGTTTTTTGATAACTCAATTTTGAGCCTCTTGGAGGCCGAATTGAACAAAGTTATAACTACAAAGTTGTAGAACATAGAAGATCCTTGGGGGCATCATAGACAGTTTTTGAAAAAAGATTCCAAAGTCCTCCGTTTTTATCAGTTTCCAAAACTGGTCGTTTCAGGAACTATACACGGCCAGAACCTTTCAAGGAGATAAATGGGTAAGTTAGAGACAATTTTAAGCTTTAGGAAAAATGCAAAAGTTATAGGTTTCAACAAGATCTATAACTTCTATATAGAAAACATTTCCAAATTCTAAATCAATTTTAAGATAGAAGTAAATTTTAAAAAATGTACATAAAAGAAGAAATTCCTGCACATATACATTTAATCAAATTCAAATGATGTTTTGAAGTCAATTTTTAAGGTTTTGTTACCCCTCGAAAAAGGAACTAGGGTTTTATAAAAATATTTTCAAAGAGGTTTAAATTCATTTGAATTTCATAAGTGATTTTTTAAACGTTAAATGCATACTATGTATTATAATATACAATTTTAAGTATTGTATCAAGAAATACTTAATTTAAGAAGTTAAGATATTTTCTAAGTAAACAAGGCATTTTCTAAGCAAAATAAATAAATTATGAAGAACTCTTATGAAAATTAATCAAGTTGGTAGTTATCGACCTAGAGCAAAAATAGGCCGAAATTACTAAAAATTAAGTTAATTTTAAAATAGAGGGGAACTTATTTAATTCTCTTCTTATACCAAAGTTACTTAAGAGTATAGTAACATTTTCATGAATTAAGTTAGTAGTGACTAAGAACATAATTAATTATAATAGTTATTCTAACTTATGAATTGTTAAATAGTAATGCTCTGTCTGAAAATAGAAATTTAACATGCTTGTCTTGCCTTTTGAAACACTAGAATTAGAGCATAGGATAGTTTGTAAGTACAACATCACCTACAGCATAAGCAATAATATTTATATTGTTTTTATTTTTCAAAAATCATGCATTGATTTATATGATGCATTTATGATTTTATGTTTTGATTATTATTATTATTATGGCATCATGAAAGCATGCTCACTAATAATCAATTACATGACAAGAGCACAATCAAGTTTTCAAGTAAGAAATAATTAAGATTCAAGTCTTCAAGTATGATCAGATCAAGAACAAGTTTTCATGTATTAAATCAAGCAAGTTTTCTTGTGTTGTACCAACTTGCTACAAGAACGTGTTTGGTTCATGGTTTGAGTTAGATTGAGCTGCCGCCC
Organism: Ficus hispida; assembly: GCA_025413025.1. Taxonomy (NCBI): domain Eukaryota; kingdom Viridiplantae; phylum Streptophyta; class Magnoliopsida; order Rosales; family Moraceae; genus Ficus; species Ficus hispida. Next base: position 12,731,632 of record CM046374.1, read on the forward strand.
CAACCACTTCATGACTGCGCTCTATGGTACATACACCCAAGTTAAATAATAGGTCCAAAACTAAGTTAACATAAGAAAGTATAATTGATTCATGCATTCTTTTGCTAAGATCATTTTATGAGTTTAGGAAGTTGTACTTGCCAAGTGAAAGCTCATAATTTATGTTCATGCTATAGGTAAACAACCTATAGTAATGCTTGATGAGGACTGTGGACAAATGGTATGGTGGACTGTGAAATTTAGGTCGGACACCATCAAGTATTTTGTAAAATGTATTCGTGTTATGCTATAACAATATGATGGTACTAATACTTAGTACTGGAAACTACGATTGGTACTGTGGTAGTTAGCATGATTTGTAAAATATGTTAAGATGGTTTAGAACTCAACACGTAATTAAGTGTGTGTGTGTATATAACTGTGAGATTATGTTAGGTTTTTAAATTTTAATTAAAAAATATTTTTATATTTTTACAAAAAATAAGAGTAAGTTTAAGTATGTTTAAATATTAAATAGAGGCTATGTAAGGCGGGTCGTCACAGCAATTTACAGATTATATTGGCAATAATTTGTGACATTGCATTTTACAATATAGTTTAATAATCTAATAATAATAATAATAATAATAACATAAGTAAAAGAGCGAATCGTGAGGTGAAAAAAGTCTCTCTAGGTCGTCTATAAGAGGAGTTGTCTCTCCCTCTTGGTGAGAGTTGTGGCGGTGACTATGGAAGAGATGCTAGGACGTATGAGTTCTTTCTCGATCACGGAGGAGGAAGCTATGGTGATTGGTATTCCTGATGATGTTGTAGAGAATGGTTGAAAGGAGGCAAGATTTGGACTGCTGGGGAAAATCTTATCTTCCAAACCTCATAATAAGGGTTCGGTGATGTCTACCATGGTCAAGATGTGGGCTGCTGATGGTGATCTCTCGGCTCAGGTAATCGAACGTGATACTTTTCTTTTTTCTTTTAAGAAGGAGCAGGATAGGGCTAGAGTGTTGGCAATGGAACCCTGGTCATTTAATAGATCGTTGTTTCTTCTGAAAGTTGTCAATGGTGATGAAGTTTTACAGTGGGATAATTGGTGTTTTACGTGTTTTTGGGTTAGAGTTTATAATCTCCCGTATGATGGGATGATCCGGGAGATTGGTGAGAAGATAGGGAATGGGATTGGGAGATTCTTAGATGTGGTTACGGATAAAAATGGTCGTTGTTTGGGGATGTATATGTGTTTGAGAGTGCAAATTGATATTTCCAAGCCTCTACGGAGGGGGGCGATGGTGCAACTTGAGAGTAATGGTGCTAAGGTTTGGACGAGTTTCAAATATGAAAGGCTGCCAGATTTTTGCTTTGGTTGTGGTCGAATTGGTCATGGGAGATTGGAGTGTTTTGATGCTACGGTTCGGAACGCGAATGCGTCTGAATGCTTGCTTTACAGTCCGGAGTTAAGGGTATGCTCGAAGTGACCGATCAATAGGGGCGGGGAAGGTTGGTGGAGAATGTCGTGACGGCAACAGTAGTCGGAGTAAACGGTTGGGCAGTCCACAACTCTCTAGGCCGGTTGAAAATCAGTCCTCCAGAACGGTGGCGAATCTTCAGGATTCACATGATCGGCAAATCCCGGTGTCTAGTCGGAGTGAACGGTTGGGTAGTGAATAACTTTCCAGGCCGGCTGCTCAGAATTTTCTGACTGAAAATCAGCCTTCAAGAACGATGGAGAAAATTCGGGATTCACCTGATCTGCAAATCCCAATTTCTAGGGAGCTTGAGTTGATCCCTAAGGTGAAACGTGATTCGGGGGAGGCGAGCGCGATGAAGCCGGGCAACAAACTTTCAAATTCGGGGATGGGTTTGACAAATGACATGCCCTTGCCCAGTCACGTGAGTGGCACAACACCCATTAATGAAACGGTGTGTTTTGAGGATAAATCACTCACAGCTGGGTCTAGTGTTAAACTTTCTTCCTTAGTGCCCGAGTTATTATTGCCAAATGCAAGTAGCATGCATGGTACTGTTCACGTGGAGGATAGGCCAGCAGATGGATTTATTTTCTCGGCTGGAGTGGCGAAGTCAGTTAAAAAAGGCGCCGGCAAATGGAAGAAGGAGGCACGGCTTAAAGGTGTTAGTGGTGTAGGTTCCTCCTCATTAATGAAGCTGAAGAATGCAAAGAGAAAAATAGAAGTGGATTTGGTTGCTAGTGATGCGACTGAACTACGAAGAACTGATGGACCTTTTACGGATGTTGCTGAATTGGCGGAGGCTGTGGTTCAGTCCCGCCAAGGCCAATGAATGTTCTTTGCTGGAACGTTCGGGGTTTGGGGAATCCCCGAGCTTTTAAAAGGCTTCGGAAACTTATCCGAAGTACTTCCCCAGGTTTGGTCTTTCTTTCAGAGACCAGATTGTTTGGGAGGAGAGCGGCTAATCTAAGGAGAAGGTTAGGCTTTGGTGGTATGTTTTATGTAAATTGTGAGGGCCGAAGTGGTGGTCTTACGCTGCTTTGGAGGGACACTTGGCAAGTTCATTTTCGTAGCTCCTCGCGTTCGCACATTGATGTTGATGTTATCTCTAACCTTGGTGATAAATGGCAGTTCACGGGATTTTACGGTCCATCGAAAAAAAAGACTCGTCGTCATGCTTGGGAATTGTGGAAGCGTTTGCGTACGAATCCGGCGGTGTCGTGGCTTTGTGGTGGTGATTTTAATGAGATTCTAAATCTGTCGGAAGTTGTCGGTGGAGGTGAGCGGTCTCTTAATGAGATATTGAAGTTTAGGGAGGCATTGGATTGATGTAATTTGACAGATATGGGTTTTGTTGGACCAAAACTAACATGGGATAATCGTAGAAGCGGTGATGCAAATATCCAAGTTCGCCTTGATCGTTTTGTTGCTAATACTAGCGGGTGACTTAAATTTCGGAGTGCTAAGGTGGTTGTTTTGGATTTTTGGGGTTCTGATCATAGGGCCATTTTGCTCCAACCTGCACCGAACAGGAGACAGAATAATAAAATGAAGTCTAGTGGGTTCCGGTTTGAGCCTTTATGGGTGAAACATGTGGAATGTTCCAGGATTGTTGAGGATTGTTGGAAGAATCTACAACTTGATGGCTCCCCACGTCGACTTGTTTCTGGATTGACCTCTTGTGATGGATCTTTAAGGAGACGGGATCAAGGATATTTGGCAACATCCCTAAAAGAGTGGCCAGACTTCAACAATCGGTGGAGGCACTTCATAAGGGGCCTCGCGATAGTGAGTCTATGGTTAGAATTCGAGAGGTAGAAAAGGAGTTTGATAAGGTTTTAGGGTGGGAGGAAGAATATTGGCATCAGAGATCGAGAGTTGAGTGGCTCAGAAATGGGGATAGAAATACTAAATTTTTTCATGCTAAAGCCTCCTCTAGGAAGAAAAAGAGTGAAATTCTGGGCTTGGAAGATAGGGAGGGCCATTGGAGGGAAGATGATAAGGAGATTAAGGATGTGGTCTGTTATTATTTCTCGGAGATTTTTTCCTCTTCAAATCCTCAGGCATCGGATGTTGAGGTAGTACTTAATTGCATTGACAGGAAAATTAATAATACAATGAGTGATTTTCTCATCTCCCCTTATTCGGTAGAAGATATTCGGCGGGCGGTTTTTAGTTTGGGGTCGTCTAAGGCTCCGGGTCCTGATGGGTTCCATGCTATTTTCTTCCAGAAAAATTGGTCGGTGTTAGGCCATGAGATTTCTCACGTCTGTATTGGGATTCTGGAAGGGAAATACTCGATTCGACCGTTCAATAGTACTAATGTTGCTCTTATACCTAAGGTGGCGGCTCCTAGGAAGATGGCGGATTTTCGTCCCATTAGCCTTTGTAATGTAATTTACAAGATTGTTACAAAGGCCCTTGCCTTTCGTTTGAAGACTATTTTACCATCCTTAATTTCAGCCAATCAAAGTGCTTTTGTTCCAGGATGTTTAATCACTGATAATGTTATAGTAGCTTTTGAGCTAATGCACTCTCTTGGTAAAATTCGCTCGGGTAGGAAGGGATGGATGGCATTGAAGTTGGATATGAGTAAAGCTTATGATCGTGTTGAGTGGTCGTTTCTTTTCGGTGTTATGCGGAAGATGGGTTTCCTGGTGGATTAGAGTGGTTACGGATTGTGTTACCACTTCTACTCTTTCTTTTATGGTTAATGGGGATCCTTGTGGTCATCTAACACCTTCCCGTGGTTTGAGGCAGGGGTGCCCACTTTCCCCCTATCTCTTTCTTTTATGTGCCGAAGGTCTATCGGGTCTTCTTTCGACTACGGAAAGGGAGTCTTCTATCTCTGGGTTCTCTTGTTCGCGTATAGGACCAAAGGTTAGTCACCTTTTTTTTGCAGATGATAGTCTCATGTTTTGTCGGGCTTCTCTTGATGAGTGTTTGCAGATTAGAGAGATTTTGGCTATCTATGAAAAGGCTTCAGGGCAATTAATTAATATGCAAAAATCTGCTATCACATTTAGCAAGAATGTTCGGGTTGAATTGCGCACTTCTATCCTTGGTATGTTGGGGCTGGGGCAAACACAATCTCATGATAAATATTTGGGTCTTCTTACGTTGGTAGGCAGAGGTAAAAGAGAAGCATTTAGAGCAATTAAAGAGAGAGTTTGGAGTAAAATGCAGTTATGGCGTGGGAAATTATTTTCGATGGGGGGTCGGGAACTTCTTGTTAAATCAGTGGCGCAGTCAGTACCAACTTATACTATGAGTGTTTTTCGTCTTCCAGCTGCTCTTTGTGATGATCTCCAAGCTATGATGGCTAGGTTCTGGTGGGGTAGTGAAGTCGAGTCAAGGAAACTACACTGGTGGCGTTGGGAGAAACTATGTTGGAGAAAGGAGGAAGGTGGTCTTGGTTTTCGGGATGTTATGGCTTTTAATCAAGCGTTGGTTGTGAAACAGTCTTGGAGAATCCTACAAAATCCAGATTCTTTGGTTGCTCGAGTTTTAAAAGACAAGTATTTCTCAGGTGTCAATTTTCTTGAGGCAAAGGCGAGGAGTGGTGTGTCCTATCTATGGAGGAGTATTTTATGGAGACGAAATGTTATTAATCTTGGGCTTCGACGTCGTATTGGGGATGGGCTTTCGACTCAGGTTTTTGGTGATCCATGGCTTCCGAGACCTTCATCCTTTCGTGTGATAACTAAGATGCCAGTGGGAGGGGAACTTTTGAAGGTGGCTGATTTGATGGTGGAAGGGAACCGTGTATGGGATAAGGGTAAGATCGAGAATATTCTTTGGCCGATTGACCAAGAGCTTATTATGGGTATCCCTCTAGGAGATGGTGTTGGTGGTGATAAATAGGCTTGGCATTTTGATTCCAAAGGTCTTTATAAGGTACGTTCTGGGTATAGGGCTATTATGGAGTCTAAGCGTAGTGGGTCTTCTTCCATTGTCAATTCAGATGTTTTATGGTGGAGGAAAATGTGGAGTTTACCAACTCCTCCCAAAGCCCGGTTGTTTATATGGCGTGATTTCCATGATATTCTTCCCACGATGGTTTCCTTGAGCTATAGAGGTATTGAATGTCATGTTGTTTGCCCTAGATGCAATGATGGCATGGAATCCATTTCCCACGCAATCCTCGATTGCCCGATATCGCAAGCGGTGTGGAAGATTTCTCGGTTTTGGAAGGTAATTGAGAATAGGCGGGCTTTCCCATTTGCAGATTTCTTAAGAATTGTGCAATCAGAAGTTTCTTTGGAGGATTTTGCTCTGGTGTGTTGGTTAGCTTGGAAATTATGGAGTTAGAGGAATAAGGTTGTCCATGGTGGAGGGGTTGAAGACCCGCAAGCTATTTTTGATTTGAGTATTACCAGTTATGGTGAATGGCAAGCTTTGAATAGGGTTCCGACCCAATCACAAGCCATAGGCTCAGATGTTTGGTTGCCACCTCAATCGGGTTATCTCAAGTTAAATGTTGATGCTTCGGTCTTCCCGGGGTCGGGCCACATTGGTATAGGTGCCGCTATCCGTGATGAGAAGGGGTTTATTTTAGGCGCTGTGGCAAAATCAGTTGAAGGGAAATTTTCCCCTTTTTTGGCTGAATGCATAGCTCTTCGTGAAGGTTTTAGATTTGCTAAGGAAATAGAGTGTGTTAACCTTGAGGTGGAAACTGACGCAATCAATGTCGTCTCAGCTGCTGCGGATAATCGGGAGCTTTCTTTGGAAGGTCCGATTTTGGAGGATGTTCATCAGTTGTGTGTCCAATTGCGGAGTACAGGTATTCATCATATTTGTCGAAGTGCGAATCACGTTGCTCATCTTTTAGCTAGATTTGGTTTCAATTCTAATCGTATTAATGTATGGATTAGTAAGACTCCCAATGTAGTCTCTAATGCTGTTTCTATTTATGCTTTTGCTTAATAAAGTGATTCTTATTCAAAAAAAAAAAAAAAAGTAAAAGAGCGAATCTTCACTCTCTACACGTGTACACAAATTTGGTTTTTTTTTTTTTTTTCCTTCTCTCACTTTTGTTCTTTTCCCTCTTTTTTTTTTTCTTTTTATCTTTTCCTTTTCTTTTGTATTTTATTTATCTTCTTACAATTTTACCCTTTAACATCTTTTTCTTAAATTTTAATATTTTTTATTTTTATTTGTTTATCTTCTTACATATTTCAACTATATTTTATTTTAATTATTTATCTTCTTACATTTTTCTCCTGTAGTCTCCTCTTGAACTACTATCCATTTCATTTTAAATGTATATCACCATGAAGTACTTTTTCTACTATCTTGTACTTATGTAATAATATTTTTGTCCAAATACCTTCATTTAAATATTTTCCTTACATCATTTCAAATGCTATTTTCTCAAACATTACTTTTATAACTACCTTTTTTTCCCCTATTTTTCTTATAAATTCATTTCTTTACAAACTTGCCCTTATTTAAAAATCCTTAATTTGTTTCTCATTTGTACCTTAGGAAAATTTCAACATAGTATTTTGGTTTGTTTCTATTCAAATATTTTGTTAACTTATTATAATCATTTTGTTAACTTTCATTTATTTTATCTCCTCATAAAATCATTTTTTTTCAAATTTATCCTTCTATTTTTTTATTGTTTGGTTTATTTTCTTTAAATCTTATATTTTAATTGTCATATTGAAAAACTCTTTATTTTAAATTTATTGATGTTAAAATATTTTTTTTCTCAAATATATCTTTATTTATGTATCTTTTATTATATCAAAACATTTAATAAATTTAACACACATGCATAGCACGTGTTTATAAAACTAGTAAATCTAAAAAGGTCATTTACCTCAGATATACGCAACATCACAAATATAAAATCCTACATTTACAGACTATGCTTGATTTTATTCCACATCAGAGACCTAGGCAACCTAATAATTATTAGAAATCTCTCCCGTCCGATGACCGTTCCATCCGGCGGTATATCGCATGCAGGAGACAAGTACAATTTGGAAGAGAGCACGTTATAACCCACGAGAGAGAAAGAGTAAGGGATAGATAGAAAAAGAAAGAACTTTCTAGTACCGCAATCCAGCAATGCTGGATAGGAATCTCCTATAAATATTTTCCACCAAATACATTTTTTTCTTCTTTCTTACTTTTATTTTGTAATAAATTCTTTTAAAAATATATCCTCATTTAAATAATTTTCTTTTATCTCTAAAAATATTATTTTAAGAATGTGACTTTTATAGTTTTATAACTACTTTTTAAAAAAAAAAATTTGTTGAAACTTTTTTAACAAATGCATCTCCATTTAGACATTATTGTTTCTTTCTTATGTGTGTCTCAGCAAACTTTTCGTATAATTATTTCACTTAAATTATTATTTAAATATTTTTTTTCATTTATTTTAATATTATCAATTTTCCTTTCGATTTGTCCCATTAAAAAAAAAAAACTAATAAATGCGAAACGCACTTGCATGGCACGTTTAACAACCTAGTAACGATTAAAAACAACAATCCCCATAAAATTTATCCATGCACAATTTACCTTTAGGTTATTTTTTAACTTCGTTTGAATCATGTGTCTATCTTTTATAATGAAAATTTTCTTGTTTTAAATAAAAAAATCTTTTTATTTTAAGAATAAGATGATGTTTAGATATATAAAAAAAATTTCTTAAAAATAAAAATTATTTGGAATGAGAAAAAATGATAGTGTGAATATTATGAGAAGATTTTTAAAAATTTATTTTCTTTTTCTAAAAGGGTATTGTACAAAATAAATTTAAAGATCATATAATTTTTCTTTTTAAAATTAGATAATGATGAAAAAAAATTGACAATAACTTTTTTTTTTATAAAAATTTTTTAATTTTCAAAATTAAATAGGTCTTTGAAACATAGGTTTTCCCTTCTCTTTCTATTATTTTTTTATCACAAAAATTATCCCAGACGCAAACTTAGCCAGTGGGTTGCCTTCATGGCATGCCCACGCGGCTTGACCAAGACTTGCGAATACAAACAAAGAGACAATAATGACATGTCACTGTACGTTGACTTTCAAACTTGACCTTTGCACCGAAATTATTAACCTTTATTTTAATATTTTTCCCTCGTTGATGACTATTTTGCCTGTTTTATGAATTTTAAAGGCTTGTTTTTGCTCTCCATTCCAACTCAAGTTAAATTATATATTTTTTTATTTTTTTAAAAAATTTATTTATTTATTTTTTAAAAATTAATAAAAATTATTATTTAAATTTAAAAATTTCAATTCAATTCAAACTCAACTTATTTACCAAACACCCCTTAATATTCTATTATTCCGTTCAATTAGTAAATTTAATTTTAATTATATTATATTTTTATCTTAAATTTTATCTTTTTTTTAATAAATAAAATTTATAATTAATTTTTTAAACAATTAATCGATTTTAATATAAAAATTTTATTCTTAATTAATTTATCAAACAGAAGCCACGTATTCTTGGCTTCATTTCAAAGGTGGACTTCTCTGCTTTTCAACAAGTTATTGCTCTCAGTTTTGGGGGTTTTCTTGCCATATTCGCAAAAATGGTGGAATTCGTCTTGCCGAAGTTGGCAGAGTCCATCGTATCTCTAGCAGTGGAGAGAACCTCCGACCTTCTCACATACGAAGCGGCCTCCTTCGCAGGCGTCCGGGACGACGTCGTGCAACTGCGGTCCGAGCTGACGCGAATGCTGTGCTTCTTGAAGGACGCAGACCGCGTGCAGGAACGGGACGAGCGCGTTCGTAACTGGATCGCCGAAGTCAAAGACGTCGCCTCCTACGCTGAAGACGCTATCGAGATCTTCGTCGTCGAGATCTCCTCTTCCTACTTGAAGCGCTTTCCCCTCCGCCGCCTCCGCAGAGAGATCAGGTCCATCCACGTCAGGATCGACGATATCTTCAGGAGCACGCAAACGTACGGGATCAGGTTCGTTCCAGCGAGTGATTCCGTCGCCGAGCGGAGGAGGAATCTGCGACGATCGTGGCCAGATGACGACGAGGAAGACGACGTCGTTAGCTTGGAGCACAGCGCTAGGGATTTGAAGGCCAGGTTAATGGCAGATGATGATCATGATTATCCTAATTATCATAATCGCCTTCGCGTGGTTTCCGTCGTCGGAATGGGCGGGTTAGGCAAGACAACTCTGGCAAAAAAACTGTTCAACGATAGTGATGTGAAGGAGCATTTTGATTGCCGCGCTTGGGTTTTCATATCCCAGCAGTGTGTGCCGCGGGATGTTTTGTCGGAGATCCTAATTCAAGTCGGTTTGGATGAGAAGCAGAGTGTGGAGAAGATGAAAGATGATGGGAATCAGCTTCTGATGATGAGAAAGAAAACGGTGGCTTTTACGGGCTGGTCTGAAGAGCGTAGGCTGATTGATTTGATTAAGGAGGAGTTGAAAGAGAAGCGGTTTCTTGTGGTTCTTGATGATGTTTGGAAGGTTGATGCATGGAATAGTATCAAGAGTGCCTTTTCTAAGGGAAAGAAAGGAAGCAAAGTTCTTCTCACCACGCGCATTAAGGAAGTAGCTTTGTCCGCCGACCCTTATAGCAATCCAATTGAGCCTGCACTTCTGACCTTTGACAAGGGCTGGGAGCTTCTGTGTCGGAGAGCGTTTCCAAGTAATGTTCACGGTGATCGGGGACGTATATGCCCACCGGAGTTCGAGAAGTTGGGAAAGGATATGCTGAGGAAATGCGGAGGATTACCTCTCGCGATCGTCGTGCTTGGAGGAATGCTAAGTACAAAGACTTCATTGGAGGGATGGAAAAAAGTGCAAAGGGATGTTAATTCTCATTTGAGTAAACTCAAGTCGCAAGAACCATTTGGAGTGCAGGAGATATTGGCTTTGAGCTACTACGATTTGCCTTATTACTTGAAACCATGCTTTCTATACTTGGGATGCTTCCCCGAGGATTGCGAGATACCCAAAAAGAATTTGATCCGGCTTTGGATAGCAGAAGGGTTTGTACCAACGCCAACAGGGGACGATCAGTCAGAAGAGACCATGGAAGACATAGCTGAACAATACTTGGTAGAGCTCGTCGATAGATGCATGGTTCAAGTGGACAAAAGAGACCATACAGGGGTAGGAATCAAAACTTGCCGTATGCACGATCTCATGCGAGACTTCTGCATATACAAGGCAAAAGAGGAGAACTTCTTCAAGATTATTGAGCGGCAGGGGAAGAACATGATTGATGCTGGTTCTTCAAGTCAATACTTGCCGACTACTCATCCACGCAGATTTGCCATTCAGATTGGATGTGATCTTCCTAGGTACGAACAAGTTCATCCTCACATTCGTTCTCTTTTGTTCTTCGCTATCAAAACTCTTCCCATCTTACCTTTTACCAACAAGAATTTTAGACTACTAAGAGTGCTAGAATTCGGGTTCACTGCAAGTTACATTGGGTCAGCTCCAAGACAGATTGGTAATTTGATTCATTTGAGGTACCTGGGGCTTAGAGGTGCTGGACTATCTAAATTGCCAAGTTCTGTAGGCAATCTGCGGAATTTGCACACCCTAGACCTTCGGGATAACAATGATCTCAAGTTACCGTGGACAATATCAAAGTTGACACGTTTGAGACATTTGTTATTGCCAGTAATTTGCAGGCTTGTTGTGCCTATGACCTGCGGTTGGCCTGGGAGTCGTTGTGGCCTCGACAACCTGACGAACTTGGATACTTTAAAGTTCATAAGCTCAGAGGACCTCATCAGATGTGATGCAGGGAAAAAACTGACAAATATACGAAACTTGGGAATAAAATTCAAAAGCAAGAAAGACATAGGGGAGATCCTTCCCATCGTCGAGTCGGGGCATCTTAGGACCTTGCGCATGTCTTTGCTCTCTGACGAGGCCTTTCCAAGCATGGAATCGCTTTCCGGTTGTCATCTTCTCTCCAAACTTGTTGTAGAAGGGAAGTTACAAGAAGACATTCGTTCTCGCCATAGTATCCTACACTTCCTGCCAGAAAGTCTGGCCAAAATGGTTTTGATCAGATCCGAGATCAAGCAAGATCCAATGGCCATTCTTGAAAGGTTGCCGAATTTAAGGTTCTTCCAGTTACATAACTCGTACGCAGGGTCCAAAATGGTCTGCTCGGCACACGGGTTTCCTAAGCTAGAGACGCTTAAGCTTATTAGCCTATTCGATGTGGAAGAGTGGAAAGTTGAGGAAAACTCAATGCCAAGTCTCAAGATACTGCATATTGAAGGTATGCACAAGTTGAGTTTGATTCCGAAAGGGTTGAAATTCGTTACCACTCTCAGGGAACTGAGCATTCGTTTCATGAGTCAGTCATTCGTGGACAGGATTAGAGTGAATGAGGTCGGAATAGAAGGCGAGGACCTTTACAAAGTAAGGCACGTTCCCTCCATCTCCTTCTCGTTGACCTACAACTGATGGACAACAATGGGAAGGTCATGGCTGCTTATGATGCATAACAAGATTCTTTGGCTGATCAACCGTGTCCCGGCGCCGCGAAGACGAAACCTTCTTATGAGTTATAATGCACCTTCTCTTTCGTTTTTGTAACAAGTTTCGTTGTAATATTTATTAACGTTAGTAATATTAATTTTATTAATGTAAAAGGTTTCAGTTATTAGCTTGATTTTCTTGTGACCGTAGATTTTTAACATCTATATATATATATTGGATAAATTGCTGAGATGGTCTTGAGCTCTTTCTGAGTGTGCACATTGCCCCTAAACTTTTTTTTTTTGAAGGTCCCCAAAATCATTTTAAAAAAAAAAAAAGGCAAAACACCCTTTTTGTTAAGGACGTCTAACAAAACATCACTTTTTCTTTCGTTTTTGTTGATTCTTTTGATTCTTTTGGCGCCGTAACAAGTTTCGTTGTAATACTTATTAACCTTAGTAATATTAATTTTATTCATATAACTACTAAAATATCTTTTTACATAATTAAAAAACAAACAAAATATTAGCACTTATAGATGTCCTACTCTGAAGTTATCATCCAAAGATAATATATATTCCTTCAGATTCAATGATCCTTTTTATCCCATAATTTTGTTTTTTGTTTTTAGCAAATGGTAACATAAATATAATTGACAATATATATATTTCTGATGTGATTGCCTTGTATGGATTATAATTTATTTCCTTTACTGAATTCTTATCTTATTTGGGGATATGTGGAAGAAATTGACCTTTTTTTTTTTTTTTTTTGCATTTTGGGATAAATGCCTTTAAGTTTTTTTTTTTTAAATAATGAAAATGGTCATTTTCGTAAAAATGGTCGATTAGCAGGGACTATTTACATATATAGCTATATTGGAGCCCTACACTTAAAATATATACACATAGCAACTTATTTACAAAAATAAACAAAACTCATAACTGCTTAAGTATATATTGACAAAAATACCCCTTACTCAAAATTAGTGGGAAAATAAATATGTAATTAAATCCTAGTTTCTAAGCACGGTCTATGGTGTCAAAATTTGAGGGATTTACATATTAGCAAATCCTCAAATTCCTAGTTTATATTTCATTCAAAATTAGGAAATCCCCAAAATTGAGAGATTTACATATTAGAGAAATTACTCACTCCCCTTTTCTCTCCATTCTCATAAGTTTTTTTCATTGTTTTCTGTTATCATCGTCGTTCCTCTTCCCAATTCATCTATCATCCCGTCATCGGCATTGTATTCCCTGATGTGGCAAAACCATCGTTTTCGACCATGTGTAAGAAAAACCTTCCACAAAAACCGTCATCTCTATGCGCAACATCTAAACCATCCATGATCTTCCTTTCATGCTAACGGGCTTCAATATTATGTAAGGTTTGAATCACTTTTATATTGACTGTGTGTCTTGGTTTTTTACCCAAAATTTTGATGTCTGGATTTTGATAGAGGTAATCAAGGTTGTTTTTTCATTAAATTGTTTTTTTTTTCTTTTAAGGTTTCTGTTATTATATAATTTAATATCAATTGTACTTTTCGTGCCCTTTTCCTTCATAAATATAGAGTTGGTCTATTGATAAAGCTACTAAAGGATTTGATAATTTGTTAATTATGTAGGGTCAATAGATTTAACAAATAGGAAAAGGTTGGGTCATTTTTATACTGACTGAGAGTATGGCTTTCTAGCTAATATAAATTTTGATTGTAATTGTTGATTGGTGTTTGAGTCAATAATTTGTACGAACATTACAATATTTGGGTCAATAGATTTGGTCATCTTTTATTGGTGATTATATTTGTATCAATAATTTTGACTTATGTAATTATTGGGCCTTTTCAATATTGACCGAGCCTCTATGATTTTCCGTGTAATTTTTTTTTTCATTTGCTTTGAAAATATAGACTTGATCATTTAGTATTGGTGATTATATTTTAACGGAATGAGCCTTTTTCATAACGACTAAGGCTCTATGGTTTTTTAATCGAGTTTTTAATTTCTATATTTGATTAGATTCAATCAGATTCAATAAATAGTGTAAATATAAATGACTGATTGTCTCTTGTAAATATAAATGACTGATTATTTATTGTAACTATACAAAAATGTAATTTGGCAAAAATATGCACAATACATAGAAGGGAACAGAAAGGAAAGAGAGTGTTGATAGCTGATGATGAATGGCTAGCTTGAGCGACAGCCTGTCCATGATGCTCAACAGCCTGCTCTGGTCGATCGGTGAACACGTAAGTACATAACGATTATAGTGTGTGACATAGTCTGTCCTTATTGTATTGACGTAAATATTAAGCTACTTGTAATACTTATTTTTTTTGCAGTCAGTTATAATGCAGATATATAGATTGCTCAAGCCTAAGGGTACGTGGACAACAAATGAAAATAAATCTCCCAGACTCATCCTCATCATCTCCCATCATCCAAACCTGTAGTTTCTACCACATGCAAGAAAGCGATGGTTCAATGATAGTCGTAAACACCAGCCCATGACAATGTCGGAGTTTTTCAGTCACTGTCACCATGAAGATCACCAAAATTTCCAACCTCTACGACGAACAAAGCTCCAACCATGAATCATTCTCCTCATCTCACTTCTTCTTTCAATTAGTTTTTTGAGTTCTTATGGTTTTGATTGTGGCTATACATTTTTTTTTTTTTTTGTTTTGGTTTTACTCCTTTTGGTTTCAGTCCTTGAGGTTTCTTGGTCCATGTTATAGTGACCATGTTGTTTTATTTAAGACATCACATACTAACAAGTAAGCTTGTGTTTAACATATACTAAAATAGCCATTGTTTAATTGACCATGTTCATTTCATTATGATATGAAGTATGACGTATGTAAGTTATAATGATATGGTCATTATAATATTATCATTAATATATTTTTATAGACTTTCTATCATTATAGTATGATGAAATAAGTAACACAGAACACTATCCACCACACAAACTATTTGTACAAAGTATCTGTCACTTTGATATAGACCAAGTACATATAAATATAAATCTGGATTGTGAGAACAAGTAATAATATTAAAACCCATGAATAAAAAACCTGGTTTCAAAGAATTAAACGAAAATTTAAAAAAAAAAACTAATTTCATGTAATTAAACTAAACAACACAACAAGTTAAAAAAAAAAAAAAAAAAGCAAAACAAAACAATAGCATTTGTTCATTCAAAAAAGAAAAAAAAAAAGAACAAAGTTGCCATAAATATGAATAACATTAAAAAAAAATATTCTTCCCTTAAAAATACAACAAAATAACTGAAAATATCTAATCAATTTAAAAACCGAACTTCCAAAAAAATTCCATAAATCATGCATCCATAAAATAAGGTTGAATCTTTTCCCTAAAAACAATTTTGAAAAAGGAAATGCATGAAATAAGGGATTGTGAAACATGCATTCAATTCAGTAATCAAATATATATATATATATATATTAAATTTGATCTGCAAATGCAGATTGCGGAAGGTCAGATGTGGAAAGTAAAATCATTGAAATTCAAAATCCGTTCAAATTTACAAATAAGTTGTTTTGTATACATATTTTGAAAGGGGACTAAAAAATGACTGTTTTGTGTAAACACTTCCTGCGAACTATCCGTTAAAAAAAATTTTCAACTATTTATTTTTTTATTTAAATAAACGTCCAAAATTGGCTTTTTTTCTAATTTATCTTTTGTATGGCTGTTTCAAGTGCGTAACGAATATGTGCACTCTACCATATAATGTATTGTATGGTCTAAAGAAACCAGAAAAAATTGAGATATTCTTTTTTTTTTTTTAATCTACAATTAGATTTTGTAGTCTGAAATATCTTTTATATACTTTTGCATGTGATTTTTGCATGACAGTTTCTTGCTTATGTTATAAAATTATATTTTCCGCTTCATGTTGAGAGCTGAGACATAAGCAAAAGGGAAAAGATCTGGAGTGGCGTGGTGTATTGCGAGTTGATGTGTAGCCAGAGTATGTGTAAGCAGATTGACACTATGTAGACGTTGCATAGGTGGAGTGATATGCAGCAGACAGA
Source organism: Ficus hispida (assembly GCA_025413025.1). Classification (NCBI taxonomy): domain Eukaryota; kingdom Viridiplantae; phylum Streptophyta; class Magnoliopsida; order Rosales; family Moraceae; genus Ficus; species Ficus hispida. The sequence continues at coordinate 12,747,603 of CM046374.1, forward strand.
AAAAAGGCTGTAACGATGTTAGTTAGAGTTGGTTTAATTCTTAATTAGTTACAGGTACATCTTGTAACTGTTGTTAGTATAAAGAGGCTCAGTTTTCTATTTCGAGCTATAAAGGGTGAGTAGAGAGAATAAGAGTTACAAGAGGGAGCTAGAAAGAGAATTGGGGAAAAACTTAGAGAAATTGAATTGTATTTTTAGGTGTGTTGATTCTCGATCTTTAGAGAGTGTAATTCTCAGTTGAAGCTCAATAAAATCTTTGTTTTCGTTCATTCACATTTGGTGTTGGTTTCTTTTTATTTTGTCGCATTTTCACAGTACTTTTGATTAGAGGTCATCTTACCTATTCTTTTAAAGAAAATTGTATGGTTTTTAATATTTCCCTCTGATTCTTAAAAGATGGTACTTGTGTTCCTATGTACGTTCTTTGTAAGAAGCTATTGGATAGAAAACATATATCGTGTCATGATTCTTCTCACATAAAATGTTGGCACCATCATTTGAAAGATGCAAGATTGAGAGGATTCAGATTGAGAGAGAATATTCCTCCAAACTTTTTTCTTAGATAGATTGTCATTGCTCGATAAAAAGCACGAAGTACATTTCAAGTCAGAGTTTGATTGTTTGAAAGCGCGGTCGGTATATGGCCTAAACCATTTTGCTTAGTCAGAAGTAAGTGAATAATTTATTTGAATTGTTTTTGTGATAACAATGATAAGAGTTAAATATATATATATATATATATATATATATATATATCCACTTCGTTTTGTGGGAATAATTTATTAATTCGGTAAATTGCCTTTTTTTTTTTTTTTTCGCTCTCTTATCTAGTAATTCCACAGAAATAATGTGACGTAATAGTTTTTATTTATTTTTTCTTTTGAAAAATATTTTCTTTTTCTAGTAGAGGGTAATCTTTCTTTCTAGAAAAAGGAAAAAAAGAAGAAGAAATTAGTATCTTTTAAATTTCTCTAGTTTCTTAAAAGAAAATTAATTTTCTTTACAAAAAAAAAAAGAAAGAAAATTTATTTTTATCAGTATCATATTTTCTTTTAATAGTTAAAGTTATTTATTTTAAAAAAATTTTATTCGTAAGGGTAAATTTATCATTCAAAACTATTCAGTTAAAGCATTTTTCCATCCAAAGTAACGGAATGAGAAAATTTGTTCAGTTTCCAACATTGAGATGGAATGGATATTACGCTTTAAAACTCGACACGTAAAATGTTGCAAGGACTATAATTCAAGAGGAATTTTTGTTACAGTGGTAATGCCCAAACTACAGCAATTCTGCTCTTTCTTTTTTTGGATTGGGAAAAAAGAATTAAATAAAAAATAAAAAAAATTAAGACCCTATTGAACAATGTAAACATCAGACTAAGACTAGAAACACGATGAGTCAATAATACCTCGTCAAACAAAGTCAAAACTCCCCTGAGTTTATGACTGATGAGGTCTTGGTTTGCTAACGAAAAGGAGAACCCCCCATGACCGAATCATCAAAAGAACATATTCTGTATAAATAATTAAAAACGAAGATTTATTTTTCCACGAAGTCTCGATTTTCAGACATTGAAGGTCATGTCATTTTTACAGTTGAATTGCATCATATAAAAATATATACCCGGATTTTGACACATAAATATGCCAAGGAAGATGGTGTCGATGTCATCTTCCAACATTCATAAGCCTTATTCCCCCGGCTATGTGCAGCCTATACCATAACCAGCCAGCCCGACCACACTCCCGAATCGTGATGTGTTTCTTCTCCAGACAGTTCCTCACGAAATGAATTTTAATCTCGACTCATCCGATCAAATTCTTTCCTGCACCGGCATTTTTCCATTCTGTTTTACTCCTGATGGACGGGAAAAAAAATGTTTTACAGCAAATCAATATATATATTTTAACTCACAGATACCCATGAGATTCGGAAAGAGGTGTTGAAGTTGCAAGACATACCTCATGAGGAGTCACGTTTGAGGAACTGGGATTGACTTCCACTGGTGCCTCGGAAATTCTTGCCTCGGATTTCTCATTTGAATAACTAGAAAACAAACATGGGATTATTGTTAAAGATAGTGCACGAATAGAAGCTAGCCAAAAAAATAAAAACGAAGCCAAAGCAAGAGCCTTGCGATGCATATTCGTTAAAGATGGTTCTTGACTTTATATTTAGGCTTTGTTTCTCATCCAATATTATGAGGGATTAAATTTGGGGCTTTTGAAGGATTCTAAATCCCTCACCCAATCCATTTCGACGTCTTTTCTCTTCTACCAAACAAAAATGGTCCCAAAATACTTCTAATAATCCCCTCACCCCCCTACCAAACAAGATCTTGGGGTCGAAAAAAATCAACAGAACTTTTTCCTATAAAATAAGAGTAGACAGAAATAGTAAGGATAGTAGATAAATAGGTTTCATTGAATGAATGCCATTAACTCTTAATTTTTTGTGTAACTCAAACAAGGGAAAAACCGAAAGGATGAGCAAGAAAATCTGAGTGTAACTATACTGTATATAGCAGTATCAGAGTTCGATTGAAAAACAGGGAATGACTACGGGCAGTGTAGTAATGTAATTCCCGTTTCTCCGAGACAAAAGATAATTCCAAAAAACAAAATTGGTCACTCTTCAACATACAGAATTTTGTGATTGAAACTGCATATAATAGATACTTACGTTGAGAGTATAGTCACCCAAATAAGCTCTACGCAGTCCACCCATAGAAGCCTTTGTTCTACTGGGATTACGCCATAGGTAATTAGATGAGCAAAGGGCCAAAGTTTCCACCCCGCCTGTACAAAAAGAAAAATAAGGAAAAAAAAAAAAAAAAGAAACAATATCATAGAAGAATGTATTGATGGCAGTAAATGTGAAGAATTCTTTAGACGTGTAGCACTGACTCCATCAGGCTGAAGTATATATGAGATAGAAGAAAGAATGACAAGATACGGTGAAAAGAGAACAAAAATTATCTTACAGTAAGCATGGGCCAGAAAGTCGCCTTCAATTCACTAAAAATACTGGCCGGGGATTCAAGCCGCAAAAATCCCAAAACCGTAAAATAAATGCTGTTCCAAACTGCTGCCCATGCAGTTTGGTCGAAGACGACTTTTGCAGGAACCACCCACCAGTCTTGAAAAGGAAAAAGCGCCTGAAATCATAGAAAGTAGTTTAAGCTCGAGCCAAATGGAAAAAGAAATGAAATAGTTTGAGAATATTATGAAGAACAAAAAGTATGAAGAATAAGAAAAAGACCAAAAGAATTTTAACTACAATGATTACCTCGCAAAACTGGTAATAATAGTGAGAAAGGGAACCGTGCAAAGTAAATCCAACAAGACCGGATCGGAACATTCGTGCGCGGTCAAACTCAAAGAGAGGTTTTCCTTCGTAACACTGCAGAATGATGAGATACAACACTTCAGCATTCTATAGAAAACATTATTTACCAAAACCAAGATAAAAAGTTTTCAACTCAGAACATGATAAGCACCTGTGCTATCCAATCCCCTACGGAATATACGACCCCACTAATCACCATTTTCGCAAAAACTGGGTTTGATTTAAGAGCTTCCTCATAGGCGCTCCAGTTGTGTTGCGGTGCGTATCTTAGAATTTCAAAAAGTGTCCATCCCTGCAATAAGAATCCAGCTTATCACAACACAATCCATCTCAAGCAACAAATATTTTTATCCCGAGGCAGACCACAATTTATGGCTTCACAAGCGATAAAGAATTTTCGAATAGCGGCCTATTTATTCTTAAAATACAAGTTTATAGTTCCCCCTCTACCATTTTTCGGCCTCGCAGTCATCCTCCTAAATCATGAAAGCTTCAAATGTCGGGTTTTCGTAGTTTCACAATACCAAGACACCTATTTCGTCTCCCTCATCTAGCTAAGAAAACACCGCCAACAAGGTATGCACACCCGGCTTTCATTGCAAGAAATTCATTTCGTTCATATTTAAACACCCAATAATGTTAATGTTATGCACATTTAGCTCCTCTACTTCCCACTCTTTGCAGCAAATTATCTCCTCTACCCCTTTAATACACACACACACACACACACACACACACACACACACACACACACACATATATATATATATATATATATATCTGTAAACTGATCTAAAACCCAACAAACCCAAATCGCTCACTAAGTTAAATGTTCTGATCAAATTCTATCACAAAAACACCACAAAAATCGCAGAATCAAACGACGATAAAAATTCGAAACAAGAAAACATCAAACAACACAGAAATCAACTCACATGCCAGGAATCCTGATCAATGGTGAGCAATCTGGTGATGGCGTAAGTACCGGCGGCGAGCACAATCGTCGCGTTGATCGTCCGATCGATCCACCTCTCCATATCCACGCTCTCTCTCTCATCGCCAAAACCAGAACCGGACCCGAACCCTACCTCCGCACCGCCTTCGAACGAGAATCCAAACCCGCCGACCTGACTCGCCAACTCGCCATCCAACCCGCCGCCGCGCTCGACTCGGCTCACCACCACGCCTTCCTGCTGGTCGGTGCTGTCCGAGCTCTGGACGGGGATCACGTCGAGCTCTTCGTCCACCACGGAGTTCAAGGCCCAACCTTTTTTCTGTTTGTTTCTAGAGAAAATAGAGTTGTGCGATGGCTTCAAGAAATTGGAGGAGGGGATGGACTTCGGGTAGGCGTTTGAGGGCTTCGGCTTGGGTTTGGTCAAGGAGAGGAAGCTCTGGGGAGCTATGGTGTGGAAGGACGCCATGGCTGCGCTGAGTTACCCCTTCCGAGTTAGGAAAAAACAGAGTTTTTTAAAAACAAAACTGAGTTAAGAGCTAACTAAATACTCTTGTTTCTTCGAGTTGGTAATACTTCAATGAGGGCGATTTTTATATGTCTGAAAATGGAGGAGAAATCTGGTACACCGCTTTCCATTATTTTTCAATGTACACCAGTTAAATTTTGAGGATTTTCCACATAAGCACCTCTTGATTTTAATAGAACGGGAATTTGGTAGATTCTTGAGTGGTAAACGGATAGGGTTTAACTGTTATCGTGAGATGTCATGTAGAGGATAGCTTGCTCCAATAATTCACGAAGAATGCAGACCATTGAATATGGTCCACATGTGACATGTGGTTGTTAATCCGGAAAAATAAATAAATAAATAAATTAGTTATGAAAATTAAGAAACGTGAATATTTTGAAAACAAAAACGTAAAGAACAATTACTGAAGTTGACTTTAACATACGACGTCGTTCTTCATTTCTTCTTCTTCTTCAAAATATTTTTAGTGCTGAATTATAAGACTAATTTCATTTTAGTTTTCCAACTTTAAAACGACTCGGCACTAGTACTTAAACTTTCAATTTGTCTAATTACAGTCATCTTAAAAAACTGTTAAAATTTATTTGTAATTACCACATAAAAATTAAGTGTGTTTTATTCAAGAATACAAGTGTTTTATACTCTCAAAAAAAAAAAAAAAAGAAGAAGATTACAAGTGTTTTAAGAATTTATAACTTGTAAAATTGAAATTTAATATGTTAAAAAGACAAAACTAATCTTAATTAAATTCCTAACATACAGGTTTTTAAATAAATTAATAATTTTAAAACTGATTTTAAAATGTTTTAAAATTAAAAAATTAATGAGATTTATAATTCTGAAAAGAAAAAACAATAATTTTTTTTTTTCATCATCTAGTATTTTTCTATTTGTAATTTCCTTAAATTTGACAAGACTTCATCAATTTTAATGCCCTTTTTTCTGTCTTCTAAAACAATTTCTTGTTAGATGCTAATATGGACGTTGTGGACTCACTGAATGATGGCAAAGCCGAGTGGGTCCCTGTGGGATCTACCTCAACCGTAGCCCACTAATTACCGGCAAGTTGTGCTCTGGTGGACCCAGAATTAGGCCACGTAATCTGTGGAGTGAAAGATGCCCATCGGAAATATCTCATCCGGAATAATTTTTCAGATAATCTTGTACACCAAAAATATTAGGAATTCTCAAAGCCATACGATTTTTTATGGTCATGATAAACCCTAGTAGATTCAACTTTTTGTCTCTTTTTGACAACCGACATTCAAGGTCTAAAGACTTACGTACCGTTTTGTGGTGGTAGTAAAATCTCCACAACCCTCCTTGTTCTTCTTCCTTCTTCACAAAATTTAAGCATAACGTGTTTAAAAATTCAGATAATAAATTAAAAATGACTTAAAAATTTATAATGTATAGATAAAAAACTTACTTTTTTTCAAATTTTGTTTTTGGGATTGGGGTTTAGGGTTGAACTTTGCCACTGAATGATAGAGTTAGATTTAAAATTATTAATCAATTTTGTCTGTAATTAACTTTTTTTTGTATTAAAGGTAAAGGGATTAGATATCCATTTTTATAATAAAATCAAGTCTGAAACAATTGATAGAGTATGCTTATAAACTTTTTTCTTTTTCTTTTTTTAAGATTGAATAGTATAGTACAAGACTCATAGTTTTCTTTCGTTGCAAAGTATATACAACATTGATAAGTTTGTGCTGAGAGTCAAGATTGATACATCACCAATCATGGGCAATTTGGCATCGTTGTGATGTGATAAAGCTTTGTTACCATTGTCTTGTGAATCACAGTTGCCATGTTCAGAAATAGGTAAACGTTGTAGTATTTGTTTTTTAAGATATTTGTGAATACCAAAAACAAAATTTTATTGTTTTTAAATTATATATAAAATTAATGTGAGATGCATAACGAATTTTATCTAAAATATAGACTATATATATAATGGACATGTCTTCTTATCTAATATAAATATTTTAATACATTTATTTCTCAAATTTGATAAAATATTTCAATGCACGTATAGTTTTTTAGAAAATAGAAAGAATTCAACACAAGATGATTTTCAAATCTTCCACATATACGTTATTTATGAAAAAAATATTTAATAAATTCGTCATTTACTATATTTTCTATAGAATTAGTAATTATTTAAAAAAGTTAAAGGAAGATAATTTTTTTGGTAAAAATTTCCTTTAAAAAAATCCCTAAAGAATAAAGTTAATAAATATTTTTGAAGGAAGAATTTGTAATTTTTAAGCAAATACTAATATCACACTTGATTTTATCTAAAAGTGTAAAGTTTGATTCCTCTAATTCAAAAAGAAAATGCAATTAACTGGTAAGTGTGTAACTTCGTACAACCATTCTTAAGAACATGCTCCCTCTTATTAGTTCGATTGCGTCCTTACAATTTATAGAAGACAATGATTGGTCTCAACATTTTCCAAAATTTGATTAAATGGGTTTTTTTTATTATTATCATTTTTGGAATTAGAGAGAGAAGCAAATCCCTTTGGATTCACTCGAGGAAATAAAATAATAATACTTGTAATAATAATCAGCGAAAGGAGTGGAGAAGTATTAGATAGATTGTTAAATATTAAGCCTATTGTATTGTCAAAATGATTATCTCAAGGAAATAACATTCAAATAAACACTTAAAAAGGACATTATTTTCATTATATTTTGAAATAGACACAGAAGCAAATTCCCTTTGGAATCACTTCAATAGAAATAAAATATATTATTAATCATAAAAATGAGAGAAAAGGAATTGGTAAACTACAGATTGTGAGATGTTAAGACCACTATATAGGTGGCCAAAGAGATTTGTAGAGGTACAAAAAAAACTTGGAACACAACCTGCAACAAGACAATCACGCTGCTACAGAATCTAAAACGAAACAAAAAAAAAAAAAAAAAAAAGAATGAAATTGTGGTCCAAATTACTTAAAACGAGAGAGAGAAAGAATAATCAGCTCCCATTTGTTGGCAAGTTGAGGCGATCTTCCCCGTCCACCAGCTTCACAGATTTGATCACAATCTCCTGTCTATATATCTACATATTCAAATTGTATATTAAGAAGAAGACTTGTAGTTAGAGTTGGTAATTTGGATCGCGATAAGACAAGACAACACAATACGAACCGGTACGAAATTAAAAGATTTGGATTTTCCTTAAATGGGTTTAGGTCAAAACATGTTGAATCCACTAGACACGATTAAATAAAGTGTCCGAATGAGTTGAACCAACCAACATGCAATTAATCTGTTTAATAAATGAGTTATATATAGGTTAACATGAATGTGGCCCATTATTGATCCAAAGACTACCCTTTCATCAACTTTTTAATCTACGGTCGCAAGGGCGGAGGCAAGGAGTGCGAGTCAGGGTGGTAGCCCCTATTGAATTATTTGTTATTTTAATTTTATCTAAAAAATTTTTACTTTTTAAAATTTGTCCTCGTTAAAAATAAAATGTTCTTATATAGTGCTTACTTTGCCCTACTAAAATTAAAAAAATTCTCACATAATTTGTACTAAAATTAATTATATGTTTATAATTTTACTGTTTTGTCCCTCTTAAATTAAAAATTCTTACATAAACTTATTAAAATTAAAAATTCTCATATAACCCCACTAAAATTTATTTTATCTTAAAAAAAAAAAAGATTTACGCACTTACTGGAATATATTTTTGGCTCACCCCTGTACCATTGCGTATAGTTTCTTATCAACAAAAGTTTTACAACTGGCAATTATTAATTTCAATGTAGAAACTCCACTCATTCATTAACATTTTTTTTTTCCCTTAATATTTCTTTTCGACGATATGGAGTCTATGATTCTGGTTACTTTAAAAGAAAAGAAAACATCCATGTATTTTAAATCTAGGAGTTATTATTTAATTTTTTCTCTCAAACCTGAAAAACTATCTTAACGAGTATTCATTAACCTAACTTTTATTAATGGTCTCGGTATGTTAAATTTGATAAATAAAAAATAATGATGATGAATTCCTTAATGTTTCAAATTGCTTTTCAATAATCCCACTCAAAAAAAAAAAAAGTAACTTTTCAAAAACAACAGATTAATTTATAATTTTCATTTAATACTATTGTTGTGTGTTTATCATTTTATTGTCCAAAAAATTGTATCCAAGTTGTGCTCACCCGCTTCCAACATGTATATATCTTCCAAGGTTATACTGGATAGATCGAGCCGTTCATTTGAGCTTGTTAGGCTCTGATACTATGTAAAGATTAGAAAGAAGAATAAGGAATTTGAGATCGATAATAAATTGAACTTATATCTTAAAAGGTCAACCTGTTAAGTAGAGTGGCCCAACATCATTATTTATCTGTTATTGTTATCATATGTTCTTGATGTGGGACTTAGGTTTCTTTTTATCCTTTACAACATGAATTCATTAAGCAATAGCCTTTATAAAGACAATACACCAATGGATAAAATCATGAAAATAACAATAAACACTTGACCACCAAAACCACTAATCAATAAAGCTAAATAATAGACCATCACTTCTGCAATACTAACAGACTCCTAAAGACTAGGATTATTCATAACAAATCAAACAAAAATAATAAAGACTTCATCAAGCATAAGAACACGCGACTCAAAAATTATTCATCAATCCCTCCCCTAAACAGAAAGTTTGCAAACATTTAGTTTAACTCCAGCGAGCCAACACCAAGCAACTTTCTTAGTTTCTGAAATGCAGCCAACTCGAGGGACTTGGTAAAAATATCAGCAACTTCATCTTCACTTCTGCAATGGATGAGATCAATGACTCCTCCCCTCATGAGGTCCCGTAAGAAGTGAAACTTCACATCTATATGCTGGCTTCTTCCATGAAGAACATGATTTTTGGAGAGCTTTATTACTGAGCTGCTGTCACTACAAACCGTAGTGGCTCCCACTTGCTTGAAATGAAGCTCTTCAAGAATTTTCCTCAGCCAAATCTCTTGAAAAGCCCAAGCTGTTGCAGCGATAAACTCTGCTTTAGTTGTTGATAAAGTAACAATGGTTTGCTTTTTTGAAGCAATGGCTACAATTTCATCATCCATTGCTATTCGCCTCTTTGATTCCTTAACAACATCTTCAAAAGCTACAGGATAACAATCCGAAAATAGAGCATGATATGTAAGTGGCTCTTCAGTTTGATCAATCTCAGTTACCTCATAATCGCCATCCATTTAGGTCTTCCTCTATTTCTTTGAGATTGTCGTTCATCTTCTACATCAAATGGTGTTGTTGCTCATTCTACAAGGGCTGTATATCCTACATGGGCAGTTGCCTTTCATCTTCATTTTCTACATCAAAATCAGCTTGTATTTATTGTTCGGCATTGTTTTTATCCCAAATCCAAAACCGCTCTTCATAAAAAATCACATCACGAATAATGACAATTTTTTAGTGTTAGGTTTGTACAATGGGTACGCTTTTGACTGCTCACTAGCTAACACCAAGAAAAATGCATTTCTCTTCTTTGTCATCCAGCTTTCTCCTCTTTTGATCTAGAATGTGAGCATATGCTATGCAACCAAAAATTCTGAAGTGATCGATGCTCGGTCTTCGTTCATTCCAAGCTTCTTCAGGTGTCTTGTTTTGAATAGCAAGTGTGGGGCTTTTGTTTAGTACACGAATGCTCCAATTGACAGCTTCAGGCCAAAAGCTTCTTGGAATACCGCTTCTTGCCAAAATAGTCTATACCATGTTTAAGATTGTACAATTCTTCCTCTCCGAGGCGCTGTTTTGTTGGAGCATATTAGCCGTTGTAAGCTGCTTTTGAATTACATGCCCCTTACAAAATTTACAAATTCTTGTAAGTTGTATTCTCCACCACAATAACTGCGAATAATTTTTTATAGGCAGACCCGCTTCTTTTTCAACTAGCCTTGAAGTTTTTAAAACCTGAAAAAGCTTCAGACCGTCTCTTGCAAAAAATAAAAAAAAATAAAAAAAAAATAAAAAAATAAAACCCAAGTTTTCCGACTATAATCATCAATGAACATTATAAAATAACGTTTATCACCATTCGATAGATTAATGGGGCCGTATATATTTGAGTGAGCTAGCTCCAACACCTTCTTCACTCTCCTTTTGGAAAATGAACTGGATGTTGTTTGCTAACAACACATTCGTCACGTATTAGAGGACTTTAAATTTGTGGAAGACCCATCACCATATTCTTCTACTGCATCGTTTTTAGACCACCAAAATTCAGATGTCTGTAGCGAAATGCCACAACCATGCCCTGTCCTTCAATCTCATTCGAGATACAGCGGAAACATCTGGTTTCTTGTCATGTTGACTAGAGCAATTAAGTCCAATTTTTCATCTTGAAAGCGACAAACTTCATCTTTGGTAAAATCTTGTATCCCTTCTCTTGGAGTTGGCCAACACTAAGAAAATTGGTTTTCAAATCTGGAACAAAGAAAATGTTAGAAATAATGTGATTGGAGTTTTCTCTGGTGTGTATTTTTACTTTTCCTTTGTCCTTGACAGAAACTGTAGAGTTATCGCCAAATGTCACAATGTTGCGAAACGATTCATCCAAGTCTGAAAACGTTGACTTATCTCCACACATATGATTGTTGCAGCTGGTATCCACATACCACAAGTTTTGGTGAACTTCTTCCTTTGCATGACCAGCTATCAAGAGAGACACTTCTTCTTCTTTCTCTGCAAAATTCGACTTTGCACCACAATTTATGTTGAGATTAGTTCTACATTCAGACTTGTAATGGCCATACCTGTGACATCTAAAGCATTCGATACTTGACTTGTCTACAGACTTTGGTTTTTGACCATTGGAATGGTGATTGTCACGGCCTTTTCCTTTCCATTTCGAATCAGTAGCTTGATCCTCGTCTGATTAGTGGTATGTATTTTTGTCCTTCCATTTTCCTTTCTCACGTCCAGGACCTTTTGGATTAGCTGCTGCTTGCAACGCTTGCTCCTCCTTATCTTGCTGGAAAATTATTTTGCTTAAGAACCAGCAAAGAACTCTGCAACTCATCAATTATGCATCAATATCTTTTGATTCTTCTATAGAACAAACAATTTCGGTCTCATTGACCAAAGAATCTTTTAAATGATGGTGACGTCCTCCATCTTCTCGCCATGGATTCGCATCTTGTTAGTGATCGGCATTGTTCTTGATAGGTAATCGGTAACCGACTCGCCCGACTTCATGCACAAATTCTCAAATTCGAAGTCCTTGATGCTGCACATGCTTTTCCTTTGCATTCCCTTGATACTTTTTCTTCATTGCTACCCAAATGTGCTTGGAGGTATCTTTGCAAAGAATTGTCTCTAAGGTTGATCGATCAATAGCTTGAAAAAGGTAGGTCTTGGCCTAGATATACTTCAATTTCGGTGCTTCCAACTCTACTCTCTGTATCTCCGTCAACACAACTCCGGCTGCTAGTTCTGCTACTCCAGATTCATCAACGTGCAAATACTCTTAGGACCTCAAGAAGTTTTCCATCAGCATGCTCCAATGATCATAGTGACCATCAAAATGAGGAATAGCTGGTTGCATAAATGTTTTTTCAGACGCCATTGATAATTGCTCCTGCTGCAAAAGGTAAAGAAACAAGTGAAATAAAATAGCTATAGCTAAGACTCTCTATCTCACTTCCTTGTCTTTCCCACAGCCTTGACTCTCTGTTTTCACTCTATGCTTCCCTTTAAAAAAAAAAAAAAACTCTCTTTCACTCAACGTGACAACCAAGGTTCTGATACCACTGTTGCACTATACAAAGAAGAGAAAAAAAACAATATAGAATAAAGACAAATAAAGCACAATGAAGGAAATACACCAACGGATATAGCCTTTATATAGCCTTTATATTGGCAATATACCAACGGATAAAAAGCATGAAAATGGCAACAAACACTTGACCACTAAGACCACTAAACTTGACCACTAACCAACAAAGCTAAATAATAGATAATCAATTATGCACTACTAACAGACTCATAAAGACTAGGATTATTCATAAAAAACCAAGCAGAAATAACAAAGACTTGATCAAGCATAAGACCACGTGACTCAACAGTTATTCAACAAGAGCAACCATCGCGAGAAGCCCAGAGGTCTGGTGCCGACGGAAACCATATCGGATGAAAGTGATTTTCCGACAATTTTCGTCGCAATTGTGGTGAGGGCTTATGGTTTTCCTCGTCATTCCAGCGGCGACAAAAAGATGGACTTGACATGTCGATAAGAATGGCGTCAGAATTAGGAGCATCCGATCCGTCGAGACCTCCTCCGATCGCGATCTCCCTAGCAAGATTCATCATGACCTCCTCCGATTGCGATTTGCACTGCAAGATCCGTTGCAACCTCCTAGGATCGTGATCTCCATGGCGGTGTCCCGCCGTTCTCACATTGATATTGTTTGAGAGTGTAGTTAGAAGTCATTCTTTTCCCCATCGTTGGTCCTCCAGACATAACTGGCCATGACTGCTAGGTTTTTCTAATTGGGTGTTTTTATGTGAGGGTATTTTGGGTTTTTTTTTCTTGCTGTTTACCTAATTATGTTATTTAGTAACTTCATTTTTCCTACCTGCTATAATTTTAAATCAGAACACTCTAATATGCTATATAGTCCATTTTTCCTTTAATAAATTTATACAATAATAGCAAATATTATGTAAAAGTAACGCTTATCATGAACATTTTCAAATTCTGTACATGACATTAATTTGAGAGTCAATTTGACCAAAAACCATGGTTTATCAAACATCCTTAAACTTTTTAAAATCCAAATCAGGCTTCAAAAGAAAATGCCAAACAGATTATAGTTATACGTAGGATTGTAAACAAAATAATAACAACAATAATAATAATAACGACGACGGCAATCGTGAGGGTAAAGACATTACAATGAGACCTTACGTTGAATGTTTCTTCGAAATTATACTTATGAATTCTTTAGAACGAGACATTTTTATCATTCTCAAGCCTTTATGATGCAAGCGTTATATGTCATTTATCAAAATTTTGATATTAGGTAATGCGTCATAAATAACTTATTATTTTTAAGCTTTTTTTTTTTTTTTTACTAAAACAATTATAGCAAAAATGCCTCACACAATTAGTTACAATTCGTTGAACATATGAGATGAATAGAAATAATATTATTGCATAGTATTGATTATTGAAACTATGGTGCAAAGAATTGGCGAAATATTCAGCCAAAAAAAAACTTATGATAAAAAAAGGGAAACAACCATTATTTGGATATCCTTTATAATTTTATCCATTTAACAGTAAAACCGATAACTTTGTCATTTCATTTTTTTAATTTGTTTTCTTCTTTGAATTTTCAGTTTACCCCTATTTAGATATATAAGATTAGATTTGGGGTTTTACTTTCTCTTTATTCAGTACTCTATGTTTGTCTACTTACTAGTTTTTTCATTTAATATTTTAATTAAATGTTATTAAATGGAAAAAGTATCAACTTTATTTTTATAATAGGCAAAATTACAAGGAGGTGATAAATTTATGGCATTCTTACAAATCTCCCTAAAGAAAAGGGACTTCTATTAACACCCTTCTATTTACTTTTTTTACTCAATTTTTTAACTACCTTTTAATTAAATTTTAAATGTCATCTGCTTACTCTTTACACCTTCTCTCATTATTTCAAAGAAAATCCCATAATTAAGTTATATTTTTTACTATTTACACCCGCTAATTGATAAATCAGCTTCTCCTCCTTTTTTTAATTTTTTGTTTCCTTTTTTTGTTTTTTTTTAAGATATATATATTTTACCCTTTTTTAATCCATATTTTAGTTTAAATACGAGACTAATTAAATTTGTAGTTTTGATGTGTGTATATATATATATATATATTATCTATATATATTGATAGGAAATCTTGATTTTATTAACTAATGAAACGAAGCCAAATCGGCTCTTACAAAAGCTCCTAATCATTTAGGCATGGAATCAATCCAGATACAATCAACAGAGCAAAA
>CM046374.1:12762572-12813755 GCA_025413025.1 Ficus hispida
AATTGAAAGCTTTATTAGATTATGGCCAGTTCTATATACCAGCACAACAATTTTGGGGTCCGGCGCTGGCAGTGGATGAAAGGTGACCGGGCAAAGTATGTTGTAGGCACTGGATGAGAGAGATGGATGGATGATAACAAAATGAGGAATTAAAGGGCATATAGATAAATTCACACATTTAAATTGTTAAATAGGGTAGAAAAAGGATGAAATGTTCACTAGTAAAAATTATTGATTTGACGATGTTATTAACGTCGTCTAAAGTTAATATGACAGTTAGACGACAGTTGTATAATCACCATTGTAGAAAGGTTCGAGATACTATGATAGTTAACACTATCGTGTTAGGTGATATTCCACGACGGTTAACACCGTCATCAAATAAGAAATAAGGTGACAGAGTTGCTAATATGAGAATTTTACACAACGGTTTTTGGTAAAAACCGCCTTGTAAAGTATGGTTTATATTGGGTCAAAACGTCATTTAAAGTTCAGGATCATTGGCACACGGTGTATAAAAACTGTTGTGTAAATTTCAACATGAATAAAAAAAAATTTATTTTTTGGTTGATTTCCCACGAGTGGCCTAAACCGTGTGTTATACAATACATAGCCCAGAATAGGATTGACAAAATAATAACTATATTGTATCAATATAAAAATATCATCCACTTACATTACATGTTTGCATATCTTGTTTAATGAATTGCATTACAAATTTAGCTCATTCTTCCCTAATCGAATCCACATGTCACAGCTATTAAATGTTTTGCTTTCAAGTAAGTCTAATCCATTAGCGTTGGAGACTATGTCTGTAACGACCCAACTTTTCGAACCGTTATCTAGCTTACTTATTCTTATTCAATTTAATCTTAAACACTCATTTATATTTGATTCAGAAAACACATAATTTTTTTTTATTCGGACTACGAAAGTTAGGATTACTAAAATTTTAACGGAGGAAATTGAAACCTCTAACAATTAATTATCCAATTTAAAATTGTACCTAGATGATATTTAAAAAGTTATAACTTCATATAATTTATAAAAAAAGAGTCTAAAATCTTTTCTTGTAAAATACTCCTACTAGTTTAGTAGTACCAAAATATTGGAACATAATTATAAACATAGTCGATACAACATAGTTTACGAAATCTAAATGCGGAAATTTAATTCGTGGTGGCATTCCACTCCCGTCCTTCATCGCCTCCGCACAGTTTTACCAGTCCATACATCTAAGTAACGGGCTGCTTACTCACGTTACCTACAGCACGAACACACAATGATGAGCTTTCGCTTAGCAAGTACAAACAATATCTCATAAATCATTTTTATAAAATCATATCATCATATGTAATATCAAGAATGTTCAAAAATGCATATGAACTACATATATTTCATTATGCTTTATTATTTACATATCTTGTCTACTTAAGGGCCCCTATGTCATACCCATATGCGCACAACCAATGGGGAGTTAGGAGAGCGACCCTCCAACAGCCTCCAAGGTCATATTTATAACTTTCGATCTTATCATATTCTCTCTCTAATTGGAGGTTGGTACGACACTTAATCCTATCTTTATTTGCTTCATCCTTATTAATTGTGACAATATGTAGATTTACATGTCACTATATATCTATCACTATGGCATAAATATATGTGAGGCATGCTGATCATGTCAGTGCAAGAGAAATTTATGCACATCAAATACTTAATCAAAGTAATACATATAACTCATATACTCATCACATCATCAAGTCAAGTTATAGCAAACATAGAGCATCAACAAATAAAAACATTTTATTCCATGCTGTAGGTGAGGTTTGTACTTACTTGTCTTATGTGCTTAAACTTCCGGAGTTGTATCTCCTACTATACCGATTTGAGAAATTGTCCTGATTTAAACAATATCTCACTATTAGATAGAATTATAGTAATATTACTTTACTCACTTTATAAACTTAATTTACTTATATGATACTTAACCTTAACAATTATTAATTTTTAATTAATTATTAAGTGTTAAAATACATTTCTACTAATTATTATTTAATTAATTATTTTGATTAATTAATTAATCAATTGATTAATTAATTGGTTAACTAATTAATCAAGCAATAATTATTTATTATTTTATTAATTGACTATTATAATTAAATTATATAATTTTAATTGACTTATTAATAATTATCTTGTTAATAATTTAATTATGTTACTTAAATATTCTTTCCCATATAATAATTATTAATTATTAATTCTACTAGTAATAATTAATAATTTAATTAATCTAATAATTAATGTTTGGTTAATCTTTAGTTAATCATCCATTATTATTTTTGATTATTATATCAATGGTTAATAATTATTAATCTATAATTAATCATATATTATAATTAAGTAGTTATTCAACATAAAAATCTTGATTATTATATGCTAACTCTTATAATTAATTAATTAGTATAAAAATCTTGATTATTATATGCTAACTCTTATAATTAATTAATTAGTTATTAATTAATTAATTATTTTATTAATTACATTTAGTTATGTATTAATTAATTAATTAATTAATCAAGATGTCAAGGAGTCACCTATGGGTATACCTCTATTTTATTATTGGGCTAGCCCAATCCCTAAGTTATGTTCATCTAGTTAAGCTAAGGTAATCTCTTGGTTTATGCTCGGTAACCATCTAGTACACTTTATCTTGGCCCATTTCAAACTTGTGATTTAGTTTTATAAAGTTAGGGTTTTCACATTATTTGATCATACACCTAAAAATCAACTCATTTCATAACTAAATATATTCATATGTTATGACTTACCATTATGTCACATTTTAATATTTAATCGTTTTATCGGTGTAGGATTTTAACTTGTAAGATTTATTTAGACTTGAGTATAATTCCGTTTTGAACACTTGATGACTTGTTAGAAAGCTTGAAACATCTAGTTTCTGTCTTTTAACATGTTTTCCAAGGTTTTAAGTATTTCAAACATCAATGTGGACGTTTTTGCCAAGTATCTTATGATAAAATCCCATATTACCAGATTATACTTCATCTTAAGGGATTTGTTAAAATTAATGTACTTATCCGTTTTAAGCACATGATATCTTATTTTGAAGCTTAAGATGTCTATTTTACAATGGTAAAGTCATTTCCTTTATTACTTGAATGATTATGCCATCAACTTAGGTTTTGTTACTGTTGGTTTCACATTTGAACCACAAATCCAGATTCATAGGTAAGATAAGAAAATCATATCAATTCACTTACATGTCCAAATAAGACAAAAGATATGTCATTGGAAAGCTTATAATGTCTATTTTGTATGATAGGAATATTTTTATAAGAAATTAAGGTTTACTAACTCAAAAATTTCAAAACCCGTGGCTAGTACAGAGTTCTAGCATGGATTTTCGGTTCGTAGCCCAAACTTGTAAAATTCGTCAAAAATTGCACATCTATCCTTTAAGGTGTAAGATACCTTGTTGGAAAGCTTGAAGAATATCGTTTTTAGATCTATAACTTATAATCCAAAATTTTAAGTCTAAAGGGTTCGGAGTATAGAAAACCCGTGGCTGGTCTGCACCCATAGATCCATTCTCTCCCTAGTTTTACGATGCAACTTCAAACGAACATAACTTTAGACATATAAAAGCAAATCAAATGATTCCAAAGCCTAAAATGAAGCTTATCTTCTGTAGAATAATAATATACAATTTATTTTTCATACCAAAGTTTCTAATGCATGTCATATCACCATAACTACCACAAACTCGAACAAGGTTCTTAGAACTTACCGAAATGCTCCGGGAATCCTTTAAGATCTTGAACCTTCCAAGTTCTTCACAAAACTTTTCCTAGGTAAGAAGAAGTCTAATATTAAGATCATAACTAAACATCATGCTTTAGTTCTCCAAAAATGACTAAAACATAAAGAATACCACTAGGTTACCTCTAGTAAAACGTCCTCTAACTCCGTCTTACACTCCTTCGATCTTAGAGACGGGGTTTATTAGAGCTTGAAAATGGACGGAGGAGGGTGTTAGAGATGTGTTGGAGGTGGAGAATAGTGTTGGTGGTTCTTCTTTTGTTTTGAGCTTGGTGGTGGTTAGAGAACTAGGGTTTGTGAATTTAATTTGTGTGAGAACAAAATGAGGTATTATGGGTTTATTTTCAGCTAACTTTTGCCCTAAGGGGAGCTGTATTTTGAGGGGTGAAATTGAAAATTTTTGGCTGAAACAGCCCTTACATGGACGCCACTTTTGGGAGGGTTTTTGGGGTGAAATTTGGTTCAACAAAATGGAGATAAATAGTCACTTTCACTTGTCATTTCATAAGGTCAACTTGCCTAAATAAACCATGCCATTTCTTATATAAGGTTGCATGCATGCAACACTTCCTTCTTTTCTTCATTTGTTCAACTTTCTTTTTGTTTCTTGAACCAAAATCCGATCCTCCCAAGCCTTTCTCATTTTTATTTTGTTTTTCTTTATTTCAATTTCCACCATTGATCCAAGGTTGTCATCTTCATTCTCATCCATTAGATCTTCCAACACACTAATCCTTACCCTAAGTTCTTATTGGCCACTTAACACCTAAAGTTTGGCCATTGATTTGCCTAGGATTCTCTAGCATTAAATCAACACCATTGATTTCAAATTAAGCATGATTTTTGATCAATTTTCCACCTTTGGATTTCCTAAGAGTAAACACTAATAATTCATCTTCTATCCATGTAATACATTAATTCCCAATCATGCTCTCAAAGCTTGACTATTGATATGATCAAAATAAATACTAAGATTATTAAATTGACCGATTAATAAAAACCGGGGTTCTTCCCAAAAATTATCATTATCCCCCTAATGCGACATAATAAATTTTTTGCACAAATTTATATGTCGTTCAATTCATCATTTATGTAATTAAAATTTCTCATTTAAATAGAGAACTTGACTTTGCTATATCATCGACATCATTACACCGATGATACATACACAATCATTCATGAGTATGAAAAATTTGATATTCATTAAGATAATTCACAATAATAATTCATGAATAAGTCTTATGCATTTCTAGGGCATCACAATCTACCCTCCTTACAAAATTTTCATCCTCGAAAATTAGAATAAAAACGGATAATTTTTCCTCATTTCATCTTCACGTTCCCAAGTGGCTTCCTCGATCTTGTGATTCCGCCATAACACATTGACAAGAGGTATGGTCTTGTTTCTGAGAGTCTTTTCTTCATGAGCCAGAATTTGCACCGGCTTTTCTTCATAAGTGAGGTCCTCGTGAACTTGAATTGGTTCATGCTCTATTACATGAGATGGATCCGGGACATATTTCTTCAGCATTAAGACATGAAAGACATTGTGCACTGTTGACAACTCTGACGGTAATGCTAATCTGTAAGCTACCCTGCCAACGCGTTCTGTGATCTCGAAGGGTCCTATATACCTCGGGCTCAACTTGCCCTTCTTTCCGAATCGCATCACGCCCTTCATTGGTGCTACCTTCAGGAAAACAAAGTCTCATTCTTGAAATTCAAGGGGCCTCCTTCGCTTATCGGCATAACTCTTCTGTCGACATTGAGCTGCTTCCATTCGTTGTCGTATTTTCTTGACTGCTTCAGTGGTCTTGATAATGAAATCTGTGGTTTCCAATTGCTTCTCCCCTGTTTCATGCCAGTGTACCGGTGATCGACAATTCCTACCATAGAGTGCTTCATAGGGTGCCATCCCAATAGTTGCCTGATAACTGTTGTTGTAGGAGAATTCAATCAATGGTAGCTTCTTATTCCATGCTCCTTTGAAGTCCATAACGCAAGCACGAAGCATAACCTCTAAGGTTTGAATGGTTCGTTCGGATTGACCATCCATCTGAGGGTGAAAAGCAGTGCTAAACTTAAGCTCAGTTCCTAATGCTCGCTGAACATTTTTCCAAAAAGTTGAGGTGAAACGGCTATCACGGTCTGAAATGATTGATAAGGGAATGCCGTGCAGCTTAACGACATTAGATACGTATAATTCCGCCAACTTCTCCAGGGAGTAAGTCACTTTAATTTCTATGAAACGTGCTGATTTAGTCAAATGATCTACGATTACCCAGATGGCGTCATTACCTTCAATGGTTTTTGGTAATCCGACCACAAAATCCATAGTGATTTGTTCCCATTTCCACTCTGAACTTCAATAGGTTGCAATTGCCCAGCTGGTCGCTTGTGCTCTGCCTTGACTTTCTGACAAGTTAGGCATTTACTCACGAATTCTGCCACGTCGCTCTTCATCTTGATCCACCAAAAATGCTCCTTCAAGTCCTTATACATCTTAGTCGCTTCGGGATGAACAGAGTATGGAGTGTCGTGAGCCTCAGATAGAATCTGTTTCCGAAGCTCTTCATTACTAGGCACACATAACCTACCTTTAAAATGAAGAATGCCCTCATCTGACACACCAAAATTAGTTTCTTTCCTTCCATGACTTCCTTCCTTATCCTGACTAAGCTAGGATCGATCCCCTGAGCTTCCTTGATTTCACCAAGAATTGCGGGTTAGAGGGTCAATGAGGAAAGTTTTCCCGTAATGAGCTCAATTCCAAGCTTGAAGATATCCTCTTGAAGCGGTTGTAGTAGTGCTTGAATTGACATGAGGGTGGCAGATGACTTCCGACTCAGTGCATCAGCGACTTTGTTGGCCTTTCCGGGATGATAAAGAATCTCACAATTAAATCCTTAACCAATTCCGACCATCTTCTTTGTCTCATATTGAGTTCCTTCTGGTGAAGATGTACTTAAGACTTTTATAATCTGTAAAAATCTAACATTTAACGCCGTAAAGATAGTGTCGCCAGATCTTAAGAGCAAACACCACAGCTGCTAGCCCCAAGTCATGGGTCGGGTAGTTCTTCTCATGCTCTTCAATTGTCGTGAGGCATAAGCCACAACTTTCCTATTATGCATCAAAACTGCTCCTAAGCCCATCTTGGATGCATCGTTGTAGATGTCAAACTCTCCCTCGTCTGATGGAATCGTGAGAATAGGTGCACTAGTGAGCTTCTTCTTCAATTCTTGAAAATTTACCTCGCGTTTCTCTGTCCATTCATACTTCTTTCCTTTTCGAGTAAGTGCAGTAAGAGGTGCAGATAATTTCGCGAATCCTTCAACAAATCTTCTGTAGTAGCCGGCTAGTCCTAAAAAGCTTCGAACTTCAATCACACCCTTCGGTGCTGGCCACTTGCTCACAGCTTTGATCTTAGATGGGTCAACAGACTCTCCATCCTTGGAGATCACATGTCCAAGGAATTGAACCTTGTCAAGCCAAAATTCACATTTAGAGAATTTTGCATAAAGCTGGTGATTCTTTAGAGTTTGGAGAGCGATCCTCAAATGCTCTTATGCTCTTCTTGGGTCTTCGAGTAAATCAAGATATCATCAATAAATACAATAATAAACTTGTCCAAATATTCCTTGAATACACGATTCATCAAATCCATGAAAGCTGCAGGTGCATTCGTCAATCCAAAAGGCATAACTAAAAACTCATAGTGATCGTAACGTGTATGAAACGCTGACTTTGGGACATCGCCTTCTTTAATCTTCAATTGGTGATAACCCGAGCGTAAGTCAAACTTAGAGAAGACCAATGCCCATTTAAGCTGATCAAAAAGGTCATCGATTCTTGGAAGAGGATACTTATTCTTGATAGTCGCCTTATTGAGCTCATGGTAGTCAATACACATCCTTAACGTACCGTCCTTCTTCTTGACGAATAAGACTGGTGCACCCCAAGGTGAGTAACTTGGATATACGAATCCCTTATCCAAAAGTTCTTGAAGTTGCGTCTGTAATTCCTTGAGTTTAGCTGGGGCCATGCGGTATGGAGCCTTGGATATCGGTGCTGTGCCGGGCATCAATTCAATTTCAAATGAAATCTCACGATCAGGAGGTATTCCAAGTAAGTCTTCTGGGAAGACCTCGACAAAGTTTCTGACCACTGCCACATCTTTCGGTTTGGATCGTTCTTCTTTTGTCGCTTCAATGATATTGGCTAGGTACCCAACGCATCCGTTATGTAGCATCTTTCGCGCCCTCATGGCAGAAATCATCAGTCTCGGCTGTTTTTGCAGAAATGTTGATATATTCGAACTTTTCTGCTCCATTAGGTTTGAACGTCACCTTACGTGCCCGACAGTCAATGTTCGCATAGTACTTTCCTAGAAAGTCCATCCCTAAGATAATGTCGTAGTCGAACATTTCTAAAATAATTAGATTAACGAACAGTTCTCTACCAGTGATAATTATTGGTACATGACGTAACCAATAACTTGAAAACAAAGTTTGTCATGAAGGCAAGGCTGTTCTAAAAGTCTGATTGATTCTATCCCTAAATTGAGTGAGCTTCCTAGCAAATGTATGGGATGCAAAGGAATGAGTTGCTCCAGAATCAAATAAAATAAGTGCACCTTGGTTGGCCACAGAAAGCTGACCTGTCACCACATTCGAGGTTCCAGCTTCAACATCATTCTTGGTGTAGGCGAAAATGTGAGCATTCGATCCTGGCTGGGCCTCGAAACATCCTTGGCAAATCTGTGGCCCTCGATTTTGGCTTGCATGTTGTGGAGTTGAGTCCCTTATGGCTTTAACTGGTTCTGTCCAGTCTGATTCTGCTTGTTGGAATAGCAATTCTTAGCATAATGACCCTCCTTACCACATAAGTAACAAGTATTTGAGCCAAGTTTGCATTCCCCCGGATACTTCTTCCTACATTTGGTACATGTAGGATAAACAATGTTATTCTTCTTCTGGGGATGGGTCTTCTGATTCTTATTCCCATTGAAATTCCCTTTTCGCTTGTTGTGGCTCTGAATAAAGTGATTGCCATTAGGATTAGATCTGTTTCCCTGGTTGTTTGGTTGATTTCCTTGGTTCTGCTTCGATTGCGACTTCTCTTTCTTCTTCTCTTCAAAGAACTTGGCCCTCTCTTGTTTAGCTTGAGCAAGACGATACTCCGCACGTAGTGCTCTTTGATACATTCAGCAACAGTTATAGGTGGTTTCTCGCCACTATCGATCACTACTGCAATCACAAGGCGAAACATGTCCAACATCCGCCTAACCCTTTCATCCTCAGTTGGCACAAGGTAAGGGCAGAGTCGTGCTAGTTGGTCGAACTTGCGGACAGCCTCAGTTACGGACATAGTGCCTTGCTTGAAGTTGTTGAATTCATTCTGTTGTGCTTTCATAGCCATTCGATTGTAGAATTTGTCATTAAATTCCTGAATTAAGTCATTCCATGTCATCTCAAGTACATTCCTTCTCATTTGCACAGTTTCCCACCAATAACGAGCATCCTTCTTCATGACATAGGAAGCACAAAACACTTTTTCTTGATCCGTGAGGTTCATAAAGTTCAAGACTATTTGAAGAGAGGTTAACCATTCCTCAGCCTCTAAAGGGTTGGTAGATCCTTTGAATTCTGGTGGTTTCATACGTCGGAACCTCTCATACAACGGTTCCTGTCGAATCACAGGTTGGGCGACTTGTGCCGCAGGCACAGCTGGTGCTGCAGGTTGAGCTGGGACAGCTGGTGGAGGGGGTACTTCTTGATTTTGTTGAGCAAGCTGTTAGCGGAGATTCTACATTTCATGCTCTTGGTCCTCCAATCTACACTGAAGGTTAACAACCATTTCCGCTAGGTTCACTTCTTGTGGTCGTCTTGCTACAGCCGCTCGAGGACGTACCATGACTTTATATATGACTCTAGTGTTCAACCTAAAAGAACCATGCTTACTTAATATCTCGTACGCAATTATTTTAGCTTAATCATAGTCTTATGACACAAGTTTTATTTAAACATATATGACAGATGTATGACCTATAAATCATGGCATATCATATCTTAAAAGCATAATGTCATATCATCACATAGTCATAAGTTCACATAACGATCAACCACATTAGTCATAATTCGTCATAGGGATACATAACTCATAAAGATAACACAAGTGTCACCAAACACATAAAATAGATAATAGATAAAATATCCACGACAAACGGCAAACTATTTGATAGTAACTACTACACTCGATCTTCTACTAATACTCATGGACCATCAGTCTCGTGATCTTCTCCTTCAGTGAAAACCTCAGTGGGGTCCTCCTCTTCTGAACCAATGCGAGTATCATCATCTCACACAGCTTCTAGTTGGTGCGGGGCTGGTATCCCAACATGGCTGCTAGCATCATCCACATTCTCTAATTCCCTTGTTGGAGGAGTATCTACCCTTTCTGCTCTCAGGTGCATCTCAGTGTAAATGACCTCTAAAAATAAGTGATCATAATCTGGATATGGTTGGGGAAAGTACACAAGTGCTCGTATCTCGTGGGGAACTCCCTGCCAAAACAGCTCACATGCATCTTCTTGGCGCAGTTTATAAGGGCACTCGACTAGGAGATCCTCCTCGAATCGGCGTTTGTACTCCTACATGCTCTCACCATGAACAGGTGCCCACCTCGCCGCCCGAGTAAAGAATCGACGTCCTTGTGCATATGACAATTCAACCATCCTCTCTCTGTAAAGGAAAGGACCTATAAAGTACTTCGTAATGTTGCGACGAAAATCCATCCAACGTACGAGGTTCAGTTCTTGTCCAATAGACTCCCACCAACGCCTAGCAGCACCCCTCAGCTGGATTACTGCTATTCTCGACCACGCCCCTCGTGTTATGCCACATGAGCTACATAAGGACTCGATGTAATGTAGCCAATCTCCTGGGTGAGTTTCGCCATAGTAGTGATCTGGCTTGGCTCTCCGAAATGCAGCTGTTATTCTGGCACTGAGCTCACTAAGAAGTGTGTCTTCGGATGATGATCCTCTAATTGGTAGCATGATGATAATATAAGAATGCCTAATTTTAAAATTAAAGTTAATAACAACTACAAATAAAATAAAATAAAAATTCTATCTTACTTGGACAGGCATGAAACTGATGTGGAAACTACGTAAGGTAGGATGACAGGATACCGTCTCTAATACCAACTGTAACGACCCGACTTTTCGAACTGTTATCCAGCTTACTTATTCTTATTCAATTTAATCTTAAACACTCATCTATATTTGATTCAGAAAACACATAATTTTTTTTTATTCGGACTACGAAAGTTAGGATTACTAAAATTTTAACGGAGGAAATTGAAAACCTCTAACAACTAATTATCCAATTTAAAATCGTACCTAGATGATATTTAAAAAGTTATAACTTCATATAATTTATAAAAAAAGAGTCTAAAATCTTTTCTTGTAAAATACTCCTACTAGTTTAGTAGTACCAAAATATTGGAACATAATTATAAACATAGTCGACACAACATAGTTTATGAAATCTAAATTCGGAAATTTAATTCGTGATGGTATCCCACTCTCGTCCTTCATCGCCTCCGCACAGCTTTGCCAGTCCATAACATCTAAGTAACGGGCTGCTTACCCACGTTACCTACAGCACGAACACACAATGATGAGCTTTCGCTCAGCAAGTACAAACAATATCTCACAAATCATTTTTTATAAAATCATATCATCACATGTAATATCAAGAATGTTCAAAAATGCATATGAACTACGTATATTCCATTATGCTTTATTATTTACATATCTTGTCTACTTAAGGGCCCTATGTCGTACCCATATGCGCGCAACCAATGGGGAGTTAGGGGAGCCACCCTTCAACAGCCTCCAAGGTCATATTTTATAACTTTTGTTCTTATCATATCCTCTAACTAATTGGAGGTTGGTACGACACTTAATCCTATCTTTATTTGCTTCATCCTTATTAATTGTGACAATATGTAGATTTACATGTCACTATATATCGATCACTATGGTACAAATATATGTGAGGCATGCTGATCATGTCAGTGCAAGAGAAATTTATGCACATCAAATACTTAATCAAAGTAATACGTATAACTCATATACTCATCACATCATCAAGTCAAGTTATAGCAAACATAGAGCATCAACAAATAAAAACATTTTATTCCATGCTGTAGGTGAGGTTTGTACTTACTTGTCTTATGTACTTAAGCTTCCGAATTGTATCTCCTACTATACCGATTTGAGAAATTGTCCTGATTTAAACAATATCTCACTATTAGATAGAATTATAGTAATATTACTTTACTCACTTTATAAACTTAATTTACTTATATTATACTTAACCTTAACAATTATTAATTTTTAATTAATTATTAAGTGTTAAAATAAATTTCTACTAATTATTATTTAATTAATTATTTTGATTAATTAATTAATCAATTGATTAATTAATTGATTAACTAATTAATCAAGTAAGAATTATTTATTATTTTATTTAATTGACTAATTATAATTAAATTATATAATTTTAATTGACTTATTAATAATTATCTTGTTAATAATTTAATTATGTTACTTAAATATTCTTTCCCATATAATAATTATTAATTATTAATTCTACTAGTAATAATTAATAATTTAATTAATCTAATAATTAATGTTTGGTTAATCTTTAGTTAATCATCCATTATTATTTTTGATTATTATATCAATAGTTAATGATTAATTAATCTATAATTAATCATATATTATAATTAAGTAGTTATTCAACATAAAAATCTTGATTATTATATGCTAACTCTTATAACTAATTAATTAGTTATTAATTAATTAATTATTTTAATAATCACATTTAGTTATGTATTAATTAATTAATTAGTTAATCAAGATGTCAAGGAGTCACCTATGGTATACCTCTATTTTATTATTGGGCTAGCCCAACCCTTAAGTTATGTTTATCTAGTTGGGCTAAGGTAATCTCTTGGTATATGCTCGGTAACCATCTAGTATACTTTATCTTGACCCATTTAAAACTTGTGATTTAATTTTATAAAGTTAGGGTTTTCACATTATTTGATCATACACCTAAAAATCAACTCATTTCATAACTAAATATATTCATATGTTATGACTTACCGTTATGTTACATTTTAATGTTTAATCGTTTTATCGGTGTAGGATTTTAACTTGTAAGATTTATTTAGACTTGAGTATAATTCCGTTTTGGACACTTGATGACTTGTTAGAAAGCTTGAAACATCTAATTTCTGTCTTTTTAACATGTTTTCCATGGTTTTAAGTATTTCAAACATCAATGTGGACGTTTTTTCCCAAGTATCTTATGATAAAATCCCATATTACCAGATTATACTTCATCTTAAGGGATTTATTAAAATTAATTTACTTATCCGTTTTAAGCACATGATATCTTATTTTGAAGCTTAAGATGTCTATTTTACAGTGGTAAAGTCATTTCCTTTATTACTTGAATGATTTATGCCATCAACTTAGGTTTTGTTACTGTTGGTTTCACATTTGAACCACAAATCCAGATTCATAGGTAAGATAAGAAAAATCATAACAATTCACTTACATATCCAAATAAGACAAAAGATATGTCATTGGAAAGCTTATAATGTCTATTTTGTATGATAAGAATAGTTTTATAAGAAATTAAGGTTTACTAACTCAAAAATTTCAAAACCCGTGGCTAGTACAGAGTTCTAGCATGGATTTTCGGTTCGTAGCCCAAACTTGTAAAATTCGTCAAAAATTGCACATTTATCATTTAAGGTGTAAGATACCTTGTTGGAAAGATTGAAGAATATCGTTTTTAGATCTATAACTTATAATCCAAAATTTTAAGTCTAAAGGGTTCGGAGTATAGAAAACCCGTGGCTGGTCTGCACCCAGAGATCCATTCTCTCCCTAGTTTTACGACGCAACTTCAAACGCACATAACTTTAGACATATAAAAGCAAATCAAATGATTCCAAAGCCTAAAATGAAGCTTATCTTCTGTAGAATAATAATATATAATTTATTTTTCATACCAAAGTTTCTAATGCATGTCATATCACCATAACTACCACAAACTCGAACAAGGTTCTTAGAACTTACCGAAATGCTCTGGGAATCCTTTAAGATCTCGAACCTTCTAAGTTCTTCACAAAACTTTTCCTAGGTGAGAAGAAGTCTAATATTAAGATCATAACTAAACATCATGCTTTAGTTCTCCAAAAATGACTAAAACATAAAGAATACCACTAGGTTACCTCTAGTAAAACGTCCTCTAACTCCGTCTTACACTCCTTCGATCTTAGAGACGGGGTTTCTTAGAGCTTGAAAATGGATGGAGGAGGGTGTTAGAGATGTATTGGAGGTGGAGAATAGTATTGGTGGTTCTTCTTTTGTTTTGAGCTTGGTGGTGGTTAGAGAGCTAGGGTTTGTGAGTTTAATTTGTGTGAGAACAAAATGAGGTATTATGGGTTTATTTTCAGCTAAATTTTACCCTAAGGGGAGCTGTATTTTGAGGGGTGAAATAGAAAATTTTTGGATGAAACAGCCCTTACATGGACGCCACTTTTGGGAGGGTTTTTGGGGTGAAATTTGGTTCAACAAAATGGAGATAAATGGTCACTTTCACTTGTCATTTCCTAAGGTCAACTTGCCTAAATAAACCATGCCATTTCTTATACAAGGTTGCATGCATGCAACACTTCCTTCTTTTCTTCATTTGTTCAACTTTCTTCTTCTTTCTTGAACCAAAATCCGATCCTCCCAAGCCTTTCTCATTTTTATTTTGTTTTTCTTTATTTCAATTTCCACCATTGATCCAAGGCTGTCATCTTCATTCTCATCCATTAGATCTTCCAACACACTAATCCTTACCCTAAGTTCTTATTGGCCACTTAACACCTAAAGTTTGGCCATTGATTTGCCTAGGATTCTCTAGCATTAAATCTACACCATTGATTTCAAATTAAGCATGATTTTTGATCAATTTTCCACCTTTGGATTTCCTAAGAGTAAACACTAATAATTCATCTTCTATCCATGTAATACATTAATTCCCAATCATGCTCTCAAAGCTTGACTATTGATATGATCAAAATAAATACTAAGATTATTAAATTGACCGATTAATAAAAACCGGGGTTCTTCCAAAAATTATCATTATCCCCCTAATGCGACATAATAATTTTTCGCACAAATTTATATGTCGTTCAATTCATCATTTATGTAATTAAAATTTCTCATTTAAATAGAGAACTTGACTTTGCTATATCATCGACATCATTACACCGATGATACATACGCAATCATTCGTGAGTATGAAATTTGACATTCATTAAGATAATTCATTAGAAGTATATTAATGAAGGAAATCCATAATAATAATTCATGAATAAGGCTTATGAATTTCTAGGGCATCACAATGTCCCTCATAAAACCTAAAAAAAAAAATCACATTCAACACTACCATCTTGGTGAGGACAAGGACAATCCGAGATTTTTATTTTGTAGTCCCATCTCTTTTTAATCTCTTCTCCAGCTATAAGCTTCCAGATCATTAGGGCCCTAGCAAGTTTGCAAAATTCAAAATAATTAAGATGAATAATTCCATTTTGACATTTCATCAAGCATGTGGTGGGCAGAAAAAAAATGCATAGAATATACTCTACAAAGATCTTAAACTGTCAATTCTCAACAGAATATGATCTACGAAGAGCAACAAAAAAAATCATATTGAATAACAATAAATACAAAAATTACTCTCCAAGAAAGTTACTAAAAATTATGTGTTTGGATTTTTGTTGGAACTAACTCAACACGAAATTTCTTGTTTCTTTCTCCATAATTTCTCAGCAACCAAACATTCACGAAACCCTTGATCAAGTTGTCTCAAACTTCAATTTCCCCAAAACAACTAAATCACAAAAGATTTAGACATAAAAAGGTAGAATTTTAGTTCAAGAAAATAACAAATTGAGTAGAAGTGTTATCTTGCTTTTCTTGTAAGCAAAAAAGTCATGTCTTTTTTCCAGACCGCCTTGCTGGGAAGAGCGGGCGGTGGGTGAAGAAGAGAGAAGGGAGGTTAGTGGCCTTGTTGGGAGGAGAGGGCAATGTTGGCGGGAAAAGGAGAGAGAAGGAGGGTGGCAGTAGGAGAAGGGAAACACGGTAGGGCGGCACGGTTGTTGGGAGGAGAGATGGCGGAGGTGGTGAGAGGGAGGAGGAAAAAGATATGAAAATGCGACGGTTTTTTCAACGACGGTTTTTTTTAAACCATTGTGTAATCAAAGACTTACGAAATGGTGTTTCAAACCGTCATTATATTTAAATATTTTACGATCGTTTTCGGATAACTTGCTCTGTTCCGTCTTTTTGACTCATTTTGGATGACGGTTTTTGCAAAATCATTGTGTAATATCCATCGTCTTTTCTAACTTTTGAAGCAGTGCAAGGTGGTGATCAGCCAACCTTGATCTTAGCATTTTTTTTTGGGCAAATATAACACATAATCCTTTCTTATGAAAAAAAAAAACCAAATTACATCTTACCGGAAAACAAAAATTATATTCCATCTTCATGATTTAATCCTAACCATCCAACCCTACTAAAAAAAATCCGAACCATCCAATTTCCTTTTATATAGTATTTAACTGTTTAAAAGTTGTCGTTTACTCCTTAAAAAACAAAAAAATAAAAATAAAAATAAAAATTTTTTTTGAGAGAGAGAGAGAACTTGAGCCAAGGTGTTATCACTGTTATGTAAAGGTTAAGAGTCCTAATTTGCTTCCACAAATCATGGAATTAAATGATCAAGATTGTATAGATTAGATTTTTGACTTAAAATGTGAGAGGAAAAAAAAGTTATAGTGTTTGGCCATAGTTTTGGCACCGTCTCTGGATGCTTTGACTAGCTTTCGACCCTAAAGTTTAGTCCCCGGACTCGTCTCGACTTCAGCTTTCTCGTGATGGTGGTTGTGTGTGAAGCAATGCATCCATTGGGATGGATCGATCCTCTCTTGGAGGTGGGTTGTCCTTCTAGAGTGGTTCCACTCAGATCTGGCTTCCGTTTGACTGCCGATGGCTTGCTACCGGTGTATATTTCTTTTATTTTGTTGTAATAAGGGCGTTAATATTCCCGCTTCTTTGGTGTATTTTTTTTATTTTATTATTTACTCTGGTGTTTTTGCTTTGTAAAAATTGGAGGTGATGTCCTCCGCTTGTGTCTTTCATTTGTTTGTTATCAGATGCCATGATGTGAGTGCCCATGATGTGAGGTGATGTAAAATTGGACGATTCCATCAACTGTTTTGGTGTTTTTTAACGAGTAATGGTCAAGCTCGAAGTTTATGTGCCGAGCGAGTCTTCCCCCGTTTGATTCTCAGCACTTGTATTCATTCATGTGTTATTTTGGTCTATACAGGTAGATTCAGTCTTTAGTTCGGGGTCAAATTCCTTTGTATTTAGAGCCAATTGTGTTTTATGTATTTTGCTTCTTGTAAAATAAAATTTTCTTTAAAAGAGAGATAGAGAGACAGAGAAAGAGAGACTCACTTTCACTATCTCCTTTTGTTCCCTTGATATCAGGCCAGAAAGAAGTATAAGTGGATACAAAATGGTCAATTTGTATCAATTTCTACTAAATTATCATAAAAATTTTGAAGAAATTTTTACCGTACAACTTCTTACTTTTCGTTATTGGTTATAGATGTTTTTTAATCATTGAATTAAATTATTAACAATATATTATATGAGTGTATAAGTTAAAAATTTACGAGGACGAACCACTAAAAAGTTTATGATAGTTAAAACAACAGCTCAATACTAGTAACGAAAAATGAGAGATGCTGCAATGAATATATTTTTTAAATTTGAAATTATTTGTGAACTGATATTACCGGTAAATTTCCTAAGCCTTGTCATACTAAGCTTCTTCTTCATATTTTATTCTCTTTTTTTCATGTGTATTATTATTTTTTTTAATATTGAGGTAGTGCATTGAAACTATGTACCTTATAATGAAATTGGATGTGAAATTATCGTAAAACATAAAATACAAATAATGTATGGAGCGGTGTCGTATAACAGCCCAATTCATATATATATATATATATATATATATATTACAACCATGTATATAGATAGGACCTCACCATTATAGGCGCCTGGATGAAATATGAAGAGGAATGTGGATTTGGATATGGAAAAGTGTGTGGGTTTACTTGGTTTGGCTTAGCTCAATTTATAGAGATATCAGCAACTAACTTATATAATGCGTATAAAATGTGGATATATAAATGTTGAGCATACCTAAAACTTTTTCAACCTAAAATGTGGATATAATGTTTGATTGAGCATACCTAAAGCTTATTAAACCTAAGAATGTGTATATAATGTTTGTTTGAGCGTAAATAAAACTACTTTTTAAACCAAAGGAGTGGATATTAAGTTCGATTGAGCATACCTAAAACTTTTTAAATCTAAAGGTGTGTGTATAATGTTTGATTGAGCATATATACCTAAAACTTTTTAAACCAGAGATGTGGATTTAATGTTTGATTGTTTTGTATCATGACTTGAAAATTGGCATAAAGTTATAGATTTTTAAAGTTTAAGTTTTTAAATTAGAGTTTGAGATGTAAACAATAAAACTAAGTTTACTTTTAAAGGAACAAGACAAAAAAACAATTTAAATAATTTGATTGGAGCAAACCAACCAAACACCCTCTTAATCACGATGAATTCGTATTAAAAAATTGTCTTATTTATGCTCTCAGCCACCGTTACTAATGTTTGAGTTTCCTAATTAGGGTTAATATTTGTTGATAATTAACAAATTTTGTTGAGTGCTATGTTATCTACTTCAATAACAATAATAATAATAATAATAATAATTATAATTATTATATTATTATTATTATTATTATTATTCCACTTAAAACGTTCATCATTTTCAGAAGTTGCAGAGTTCACGTTGAATGTCACAACAAATTTGTGTTATTGTTGTTGAACATGTTAAATTTCACTTTCACTATTTAAAATAGTACCACTTTTATTGCTCAAATTTTTCAACTTTTAAATAGAGTGCTTTGGTGAATTTTAGACCAAAAAGAGATGGGTGTTTATATTGCTTATAGATGAATGGTCATATTTAAGGCGAGACAAAATTCAAGAGGAAGTTTTAAGACATGTGAAAGCTCATGGCAATGTCTCACCATCAAAACTTGGTATATATTCAAAGAGATTTTCACTATTACAAAATATGGATACCATGACGGAAATTCAATGACGGTTTTAAAAAAAAACTGTCGTCGTAAATTTGGAAAAACATGGAGCCGAAAAACAACAAAAAAACCATCGTGGAAGGACGAGCTTCCACGACGGTTATTTAAAACTGTCGTGGAAACTCGGAGCTTCCACGATGGTTAACAAAAACTGTCGTGGAAGCTCGATGCTTCCACGACGATTTTTAAAAACTGTCGTGGAAGCTCCGAGTTTCCACGACGGTTGACAAAAACCGTCGTGGAAGCTCCGAGTTTCCATGACGGTTGACAAAAACCGTCATGGAAGCTCGGATACTACTACAGAATGAAGATTCCACGACGGTTAAAAACCGTCGTGGAAAAATTTCCACGACGGTTTTCTAACCGTCATGGAATCCACATCGTGGAATCTTTTAAGATTCCACGATGTTTTTGAACCGTCATGTAATGCGAAAAATAAAAACTGTAGATTGGATATTGCAGGACATACCATGATGGTTTTTTAAAAAATCGTCGGGGTAAATACATCAACCATGACGGTTTCCCGACGAAACTGTCGTGGTTTTAGGAGAAACCATGACGGTTTCCACATGAAACTGTCAGAAACCACGCGGTTTCACTGGAAACCGTCGTGGTTTCCACGTGAAACCACGACGGTTTCCCCTTGAAACCACGATGGTTTCTGGGAAACCGTCGTGGTTTCCTCGTGAAAACACGACGGTTTCACGGGGAAACCGTCGTGGTTTCCTCGTGAAACCACGACGGTTTCACAGGGAAACATCATGGTTTCCCCAAGAAACCACGACGGTTTCATGGGGAAACCACGACGGTTTTCCTTAAAACCGTCGTGGTTTCTTAAACCATCGTGGTTTCCCGTAAACCACGACGGTATTTAGAAACCGTCGTGGTTTATTATGAAATTCTTTTTTTTTTTTGTGAAAAAAAGCCGGCGTTTTTGGCTTCTGTTCGTTTCTTTATTCACGGGTGGCAAAGCCCGTGTTTTAATACGATATTATTAAAATATGCAATAATATTTCCTCAAATAATCTATGATTATCTGTAATTTATAATTTACAACAATCAATTTAACGAGAGTAAAAATGTTATTTATTTATTGTTTGCAGTCAATATTGTATAAATCGCATGACAAATGAAGCCCACTCCTGCCTAACTAAGATCATGTCAGCATCAGTATAAAAATCCTTCCTTTGAAGCACGACTAATCCATCAACAGATAAGGTTATTTCTCGCATGAAAGCTAACACAAAATAACCACACTCAACATAACCTTCCTGTACTGGACATCGAATAGTATCAATCAACGTTTGGCAGTTGCGTCGCTGTTTTATTCCTCTTCCCACCAACAATTTCCAATTGTTAAGTGCCCTACCATTTCAACACATTGAAAACAACTACAAGAACAATCATTTTATCTATAAGAAGATATACATATGAACATCAAAGAATACTTACGTCGTAATTAGGTCTTTAAAATCATCACTTGGTTCGTTTGCTAGATGATTAAAATACATGACCGAGTCATCCCACGGATCAATAACTGCCAAGATCCAATGTTAGCCGCTGTTATGTGGCATTAGAAACCGCTTTCCTTTTGGTGCGTTTCTTAATATCCGTACAATATATTCGGCCCTCTCTCGAACGTAGGCAACACGATCTACATTTTGTTGAACTGGTGAGAGAAGGACTGGAGAAATAAACTCGAACCGTTCATCCATACCTGTTCTTGCACAACAATCCGCTAAGTATCTGAAAAATAATTCGGCTCACTTGTTACGCAAACACTACATATATAAGCTTAAGGATTATATATAATAATGTTTGGTTAAGGATAAATATATTACCTGATGTATACCATTATGTTGTTTGCACTAATTTCTTTAAATATTATGAAATGGTATACATCTTCATACCCAATATATATTGGCATGCCATCGCCAATGACGCACTGTTGTAGTGGGCACATTATTTGGGTACCGTCACGTATGGAACTTTGTGCGTAATATGCCAAAGGTCTTAATTCAAAGGGAATTTCATTAAAGTCGAATGAAGGTAGTTCTTCTTGTTCCAGTTGTTGTTGTACCTCCGGTTGTGACTATAATTTCTTCCTCCCTGCTCTCTTTTTTGTTCGTTTGCTTCCCTCATCTTCTATATGAGGAGCATGGCTGGGACCTTTACTTGCCTGGCTCAAACTTGGTTGAACGACGACTAATCTTTTAGTCCAAGCAACAAACCCACCAACAGCTTCTTCAATGAACGTGGCTTCGTTCGTCGGATTAGCTAGGAGTACACGTTTTATTTTTTGAACTGTAATTGTCACCCTTACATTCTCCTCACCTAAACGAATCCCATGGACTGTGTCAGTAGGAACACAGTCCATGTATGCCCTACCGTTTGCAACAAGCACATCTCCTCCATTAACTAAATCAGGAATAAAGAGTTGGCATTCCCTACTTTCATTCGGCATGGGCTTCGGAGCCGACGGCCTAACTTCTTTTTCATTCAGCGTGCAACTAGACTTGACACTACGTAGGGCTGTTACCATAGGGCTGTTACCATATGGTTCTTTCCTGTAACACCCCAACCTACGTAGGGCTGTTACCATACATACTTAAACTTTCATAATTGCTTAACTCACTTAGAAAATTGAGCATAAATTTTTTTTCAAACTTACATCCAAAACAGGGTTGCTTGTATAGAACGTATTATGCATACATAATTATTACAACTCGATTGAGTCTTGAAATCCTTATAACTTTGTACCACGTAACTCACTTTAATATACATATATATTTAAACTTCATAAAACTTGCGGAAAATTTTGCGTAGTGGTATCCCATACCGCCCTTCACCCTTCGCATCATCCACTTGGCCCACCAATTTAAGCTGCAGGCCTCTTTCCTGCAGTATGAAATATACTGATGAGCTTTCGCTCAGCAAGTACAAACATAATCTCACAACACTTAACAAATATCGTGCAACTTATGCATGAATCATTTATAAATCTTTTATGACCAGTTATTGACTTGAACTTATCATCTTGCTTTAACATGTGGGCCCTTAGTGTACGTACCAAATGCGCGCAAACCTCAGAACGTCAGGGTTTGCAAGGCCCTTAACAATTCTGGAAAACATGAACATAACCCTTCACGCATCAACGGAAGGTTGATTATCACTTTACCCTCACGCATCAACGAGAGGTTGATAATCATAAACTTGAACTTGTAACATACATGATCCTCCTGCATCAACAGGAGGTTGGTACGACACCTTGCTTGTCTCGGTTTAGTCTTAGTCTCGTTATACTTTCAAGACTAAGAATCTTTACATGTGATCTTAATAGTCATGATGCATATGAGATCAGACATAGCATACTTGATGTATCATGGCTTAACATGACTTAGTATAGCTTATCATAACTTATCGTATCATAACATGACATGACTTAGCATAACTTGGCATCATACATGACATAACATATCATAACATTGCATGACATCGCATAACATGTAATTATGTCTTAAATTCAAAAATAGCTTACTACTTTCCATACTGCAGGTGAGGTTTGTACTTACCTCGATTACTATGTTTACTAATGTGTCGTTCCAAGTCCGGACACAATAGCAGGTTATCCCATGCTATAATATAATAAAGGACATAAGTAAGAATTAAAGATGTTGGGGAATTTAACCAACATTCTAACATAACCCTAGTTATTAACTTATCTTAGTATAAAAATATCAAAACATAGTATAAACTTTAAAACTTTACTATTTTTTTAAAATCTTGTATTCTGAAAACTGTATTTGAAATCAATCCTTAAATTTGATCCTCTTCTGTTTTGAATTTAAAAACATTTCCTTCATGAAAGTTGTAGACCATGAAGATTCCTACAACTTCCATTTTAAACTTAAAATCCAAATCTGACTTAAACATGCTTGTTTCTGCCTTTGAAAATTCTTCGACTATTTTTCTTAATCTTGAAATAGGTCTCGGGTTTTTGTAAAAACGAAGGTCTTAGAGGCCTTATTTTCAAAAACTGCCCACGATGGTCCCTAGGATTTTCCCTTCTCTACAACTTTGTAGTTTTGACCTTTTCAAGATTCGGCCTCTAAGGGCCTCAAAATTTGCTTTCCAAATTACTGTCCAGTTTGACCCGAAACTGGCAGTTTTTATTCGGTTTGGTTTTTAGGTAAACTAACGTGCACACTACCTCAAACGGGTACCTCGTGAGCCTATATCAAGCATGCAGGCGTTACCTAACCATTTCATACTCATACAATCAAATCTTACTCATATAATTTTTTTTTTAAAACAAAAATCCTAAACTTGCATAAAAAACCTATTTCGAAACTAGCATATCGAAACCGAAAACTATCAACTACACATATAGCATAGTACTTGAATTTACTTTTCATAAACTCATGCTTATACATAACATTACACTCATAATCTTCTTATCAAAAACGTGAATGAAAACTAGAGGTTAAAGAGTTTTACCTCAAGCTTCACAAAACAATTCTAGCTTAAGGTTTTGGAGGTTTTCTTTCTCACTAGACCAACACCACAACCGAATTTGTTTTCAGCTTCCTCTCAATTTTTGTTCGGCTCCTAAGGAGGAGAAGAATCAGATAATGAGCTGCCAAACTATGGTTTATTGTCCAAAGTCTTAAGCTTGTACGTATCACCTCCTATATATAGGTGAAAGGAAAAGAATTTCACTTAGACTTTTCTTCCTTTCTAAGTTGCTTATTAGCTTTCATAAACAGCATATTTGCTGCCAAGTCCCTTGAGGTGTCCGGTTGAGAAAGCTCTAGATGGCCACATAATCAAGACTAAGTGTTGGCTCATCAAAGCTAGACACATGAAGTGTCTCATCCTTGTAATGGCCGGCCATTAGGTGGCAGCACATGCTTAATTACTAGCTTAGCAAGCAAAGCTATAAGCTTGCTCATTCAAGCTATTGACAACACTTGTCATTCTCTCAAAAATTTTGAGAATCAATTAACTCTTAAGCTGCAGATAATTCTCAAGAGTAATATATTTACTCAATGAGATCATGTGGTGGCCGGCTATGGAGAATCCAAATGGAAGAAAATAGTTAGACTAACTAAGTTAACAAACCTAGTTACTTTCTTGGTTTTAACATAACTATGGTAACTAAATTTTGTAACCAATCTTTGGCTTAGTTGAATTTGAATGCTTAGTAAGAAAATCTATCATAATTTTCTTGAAATTCTTCATAAGGTGGCCGGCCATACCTTGCTAAGTGTGAAAGTTGCAAAATGCAACATAGCTTAGTATGCAAAACTACTTTGCTTACTAGGCAAGGTTAAAATTGTGTGGTATCAAATTCTAATGAACTTCAAATTTCTCATACCTTGCCTATTGGTCCTTAAGAGCAAAATATCAGCTCATTAACCCTTAATGTGGCCGGTTCCCTTAAGTACAAGTGTAGGCAAATGATTGGTCAATTTTGAACCAATCTAAACTTAACTTGATTCCTTGGTTTCCAACTAGGTTAACCAAATTTAAAAATCATCATAAACTAAATTGAACTAGGAAATCTAACTAGAAAAATCCATAGTTCCATAAATTTACAAATTTATCTATCAAATCACAATTTTTCACAAAATTACACTTTGGCCCCTAAAGGCAAAACATTTGCACTTTAGTCCCTATAGGGTGGCCGGTTCTCAAAGTGACATTTGTCATTCTTTTTAAAGACGAAGTGTCACCTTTTAAGACCTTACTTGGCTTATTTCCTAAACACAGTTCATTTTCATATTAGCATACATACTCAGATACTGTTTTCGACTAAAAACAGTATACTTGCACTGGTCCATTATCCAGATTTTGTCTGAACTGCGTATAGGGTTCTCTTAAAATTAGAAACTACTAACAGAGAATCATAATTCATAAATTTGCCTTTTACTGCAAAAATGGTCTTTCATAGATAAATTATCGAATCTTTCAATCAAGAATTTGATAATTTCACCGATAAAACATAGCACATTCACATTCATAGCACATAAACATTTCTAATTACAAACTTTGATTGTTCACAACAGAAATCAAAATTTGTAAACAAGCTGGTCATTACATTTCCAATGCGGCGATCTGCCGTTTCATCATCGATACTTCAGGATTTTCCCTTGGAGTTTGCACAAAAATTGAAGTATTGCGCCTGCTTAACAAACTTAGATTGACCCCGAATCCTCCCCGAGTGCTCGGCATTGCCTAATGCTTTCGTCAAAATGTCATTTGTACCCATAGATTCGAAACTTCCTTGTGTCTCTTGTTCACTGAAGTCATCCTGTAATAATTAAATAATATTTTATTAACTCTTAATCATAAATGAGTGTACGGGATAAATATATTGTAAATGGATTCGAAATCTTACTATTATACCGGCAATAGATTTAAATGCTTCATTCTTGAACTCTCTATCGGGTTTGATGCGCATGTCCAGCCACCTAGTATGTCGCTCTGCCCATTTTCCCATCTTCTCGAACTGCAGTTTAATAATTATCGTTAGTAAAGATAATGGAATAAATTCGAAGTTCAACCATTTATCAAGCAATTCCAACTACGGAACATACATGAGCTTGGTCACATTTCCTATCCGTCTCGGCCACCGGTTGATCCGTATTTGCTCTTCTTTCTTGTCTCACTTCCTTGTTCGGATAGTCTTTTGAATTCCGAGGTCCGTCGATACTCAATGAATTTTTCCAATCCTCCTCGCTTATGGTGGGGTAATTGTGAGCTACTTTAGGCGGTCGTTGCCATATGGTTTCTTCATCAATATGATCTCTGACAAAAGTTTGGTAAAGATCATATCTAAAATTTTTCACTGACTCTGCACAACACTTTAAAGCTTGTTTTTTAAACAATAGCTCCACGGTGAAAGAAGTTACGATTTCCACCCACACCCTTTC
The DNA here is from genome assembly GCA_025413025.1 of Ficus hispida. Taxonomy (NCBI): domain Eukaryota; kingdom Viridiplantae; phylum Streptophyta; class Magnoliopsida; order Rosales; family Moraceae; genus Ficus; species Ficus hispida. Next base: position 12,788,687 of record CM046374.1, read on the forward strand.
TTTCCTTGGGGCCAAATCGGCACTTCTAAAGTCAGCTACCCAAATGGGTATGTGCTCTCGAGCTAGCACGCCAATCCAACTCTGTAATTTATCTCCTTCCTTCCCTAATGGTTGCCCTTTTTCGTCAAACGAAACTGCAATTCGTTCTCCCCTTGTCCTAACATGGTGTACTCTTCTCATAAGAGTTGCTCTTCGTTTACCATCTTCATCAGGATTGAATTTAGGTGAGATGGTTCGTCATGGTTTTCGCACATGAGTTTGTGTTGAGCATTTCTCTTCGTGATCTTGTGACATTTTAAATCAATCTGACGCAACTCCCCACCGATACTTAGTAAAAAAACAAACTTTATTTGTCATCAAACCATAATCAAATCATGCCACCAAAACGCATAAGTATCAAACGAAAGCATACATTAATTCATGATAAATCGGTTTAAGTAACCAAATCCTTAACTTAATTATGGAAATGATTGACAACCCAATTCTAAAAGGATTTTATCGAAACCGTGAAATATCCTAACATATCTATGTCACAAAATCCCGTTTTTTTCCTCAGCTAAATGTCAAATCCGTATCTCAACCAAACAAATTACATCCAATATAAAACTATTTCTAAAAACCAAGGCATTATGTCGAACATCTTATATGCGTTGCGTTAACCTACAATGAATAATTTGTCCCGATAATTGACAAATTTGCACATAACCCAAGCAATTTAATCTCATATTTATCTAATTCTATTAAACATAGACATTTTATCGAACATGTACTATGCACATAAATTATTACTATAATCAAGCAAATACACATCCACAAAGTTTTGAGTTAAAGAGAGACGTCGACTTACCAAGAGGTCCAGTCTTAGTACAAGCGTAGGCCGACGTGGGCGTCCGAGGCCGGGCGTCGGTGGGCGAGGGCGGGCGTGGCCGGGCGAGGCTGGACATGGGCGACCGAGGGTGAGGACTGGCGAGGCCATGGGCTGGCGGGCGAGGGCGAGGGCAGGTGGGCGAGGCCGTGGACGGGGTGCCGAGGGCGATGGCGGGGGGCCAGGCCGTTAGCGGGGGGCGAGACCGTGGGCGGGAGGCCGAGGGCGAGGGCGGGGGGCGGGGGGGCGAGGCCGTGGGCCGGCGAGGGCGCAGGGAGGGGCGAGCTTGGAGGGGGAGAGAATGGAGAAGGAAGCCAAAGCTAGAGAGAATTGGGGAAAATGAGAGAGAAATGGAGCCAAATGGGTGCTTAGTTTGATTTTATACATATATTTGTGGCAAGTTGAATATACGCGCGCATGGTTTCCGCGAACTTTTGAAATTTAAAAAATTTTCGAATTTTGTCAAAACAACGACGGTTTCTTGAAATAAACAGTCGAGGTATCTAAATTTTAATTTTTTATTTAAAATTTTATTTATTTATTTATTTTTAAATTTTTGATATTTTTAAAAAAATTTGAAAAAAATAGATACCACGACGGTTTTCATAAACCATCGTGGTATCTTAGAAACCACGACGGTTTCTATAAACCGTCGTGGTTTCTAAGATACCATGACGGTTTATGAAAACCGTCGTGGTATCTATTTTTTTCAAATTTTTTTAAAAATATCAAATTTTTTTAAAAAAATAAAAAAAAATTTAAAACATTTCAAAAAAATTACCACGACGGTTTTCTTGAGAAACCGTCGTGTTATATTAGATACCACGACGGTTTCTCAAGAAGACCGTCGTGGTAGATACCACGACGATTTTTGTAAACCGTCGTGGTATCTAAAATTAAAATTTATTAAAAATATCAAAAAAATTATTGATGATCATTAGTAATAAGCCCACGGGCGGCGATACCTGTGTGTTATGCATAAACCTGCACATCAATATATATATATATATATATATAATATGTTCTTATTTCGTTTAACAAAAAAGCATACAAAAAAAGATATATACATTAACATACTGAACAACTTATCAATTATATACCTTGGGAAATTACAAAACATTAATGTCTTTTTTTTTTCTTTTTTTTTTGTCTTCTCAACACGTGTCCACTCTATATCTAAACGAAGCAAATGTGAGGCATCATCGTCAAAATCATCAAGCTCCTCAATTGGTGGCAATCCGTTTGTGAAAGATGGAATGTCGCTGCAATCTTCAACGTCTTCTTAGCCATCCCCGATCATTTTTGGCTTCATTGGCACAACTAAAGATAACTCTAAATTGTCGGGATCCGTTGTGAAAAAGACTTGTACTGCTTGCGAAGCCATAATGAAAGGATCATTTTTGTATTCCAACCGCCTAAAGTCCACCACTGTCACGCCGTCCCTATCAATTTTAACAAAATTATTGTCCGCCCACTTGCATTTAAAGAGTGCTATCCGTAAGCCGCAATAATCAAGTTCCCAAATATCTTCAATGAACTCAAAGTAGTTCATGGAACCGTAAATTGGGTTCTTATCTTTTGTGGATGAAATATGCAAAGACTCGGCACGAAGGCTGACACCACTATTTTGGACGGGATGCTTCTCATCTCTTCCACGAGTGTAGAAGGTGTAGCCATTGACAAAATAGGATGTATATTTTGTGACTATCGATGACGGTCCTCTAGCTAGCTTAATTAAGTCTTTTCAATGGCCAGCCTGTATATGCAAATATTTTCTTATCCACTCCCGAAATGTCCAGTTGTGCTCATCTTGAATCCACTTCTCACACCTTGTTTTTCTTGGATTCGCATCTCGTACTTCCGTCATATGAACTTCAATAAAAGGCTCCACTTCCTTAGCATTATGCAAAACATAAAGACAAGCTTTTTCCCATTCGTCTTGATTAACTGGTGAATGAATGCCGACGGATAGTCCTTTCGACGTAAATAGCCCACTCGTTGGCAACCCTATTGGGTCTGCATTGGACAAATACTCAGAGCAAAATTCAACTGATTCCTCGGCTATGTAGTTTTCCACTATACATCCCTCCGGCCTATTTCGGTTCTTCACATAACCCTTCAAAACCTTCATGTACCTTTCGAAAGGATACATCCACCTCAAATGGACCGGTCCGCATAGCTTAACTTCTCGAACTAAGTGGACAGTTAGGTGGATCATTATATCAAAAAAGGATGGTGGGAAATACTTCTCAAGCAAGCACAAAGTCATCACCAATTCTAATTATAGCGAATCTAGCATAAGTGGATCGATGACCTTTGAGCAGATTACATTGAAAAATGAGCATAACTTCGTAATTGCATATCTCACATCTTTCGTTAAAACTCCCCACAATGAAGAGGTAATAACTGTTGCATCAAGATATGACAATCATGTGTTTTCATTCCAATTAGCCTCAAATCCTTCATCGACACCAACCATTTGAAGTTGAAAGAGTATCCACTTGGCACTTTCACGGATGCAAGCCATTCACAAATCTTTCTCTTTTCTTGTCTAGATAACGTGTGTTTTGCCGGAGGTAAATATGTGCCAGTCGATCTTTTGTCGGGGAGCAAATTTGGTATAATCTTCATCTCTTCAAGATCTAACCGTGTCTTTTCACCATTTTTACTTTTGTTTGGAATGTCAAGCAACGTGCCCACGATCGATTCACAAATTTTTTTCTCAATATGCATAACATCTAAGCAATGATGAACATATAGTGACTTCCAATATGGAAGTTCATAGAAGATTAACTTCTTCTTCCAAGGTCCAATCGACCACTGGAGCCTTACGTTTTCTCTTTCCTAATACTACTTTCACATCTTTAACCATCTCGAATACATCTTCGCCAGACAAAATCCGAGGAGGGGGTCTTTCTTCGGTATTACCATCAAAAGCCTTCTTTTGTTTGTGGTAGCGATGATTTTTTGGCAAGAATCTCCTGTGACCAAGGAAAACGGTTTTCTTACCATGCTTCAACCGGATGGAAGAAGTGTCCTTCATACAAACTGGACAACCTATAGAACTCTTCATAGAATAACCAGATAGATTGCCAAGTGCAGGAAAGTCATTAATTGACCAAATCAACATTGCACGAACATTGAACATGTCTTAACGGTGAGAATCTCTAACTTGTAAACCATCTTCCCACAAGCTTTTTAGGTCATCGATTAATGGTGCCAAGTATATATCAATGTCATTCCCCGGTTGTTGAGGGCCTGAGATTAGTAATGTCAACATCAAGAACTTCCACTTCATACACAATTCTGGAGGGAGATTGTAATTGACTAGTATGACTGGCCAGGTACTATGCCGACTACTCATGTTGCTATGTGGGTTCATTCCGTCTGTCGACAAACCGAGATGTAAATTCCTTGGCTCCGCACTAAAATCTGGATGATTGTCATCAAAAATCTTCCATTGTGGTGCGTCGGCCGGATGCCTAAGTTTGCCATCATCAATACGTTTATCATGGTGCCATATCAATTTCTTAGCATGCTCGGCATTACGGAATAAACGACGTAAACGTGGACCCGGTGGAATATACCATAACACCTTAACCGGCACTCCTTTCCTACCAGGCGATGACATCTTGCCCTTCTTCCATCTTGACTCGTTTCAAACCGGACATTCATGTAAATCTTCAAATTCTTTCCGGTAAAGAACACAATCATTTAGACAAGAATGTATCTTTTCATATTCCATTCCCAAAGTACTCAACGTCTTCTTTGCCTCGTACATACTAGGTGGCACTTTGTTATCATCCGGTAGAACATCTTTTAGAAATTCTAAAAGAGCCGTGAAACTAGAATTCGTCCACCCTTCCGACGCTTTCAGATTCCATAATTTAACCAATGCCCCTAATTTCGTATATTTTGTACACCCGGCATACAAGGGTGTTTCGGCATCATTAATCATTGCCTCAAATAACTCCAGCCGGTTCACAAAGTTTTCTTCCAAATCATTTATCATATTGACCATATCATCACGAACGTCTTCCTCAACAATAGGCTCTTTACCTTTACTACTCGTCGATGTATATTTAATATCGAAAAAATCTTCGCCATGTAGATACCATGTTTGGTAAGAACAAATAATCCCATAAGCACGCAAATGCCCTCTAACATCATCAATGGAATGAGATCTATGATTACCACATATTTGACACGGACACGGAATCTTATCATCTTGTATGTGAGCTTTGGCAAATGACAAAAATTCTTCAACACCAGTTTCATATGCTTTAGACAATCTATCAAACCACATCCACTTCCTATCCATAATATTTGCAACTCCTAAATAAAAAAAAAATTACAATACTTATTTAAAAGTGAAAGTACTCTATCATATTCATTAATTAACACCGGCTCATTAATAGATCAACAATTAAAAATCGAAGGAACATATCAAAAAACTAATTAAAATAAAAAATACCATGTAAAGCCATAATATAATTAAGTCTAAATACGGGCAAAATTAACATGTACTGATGACTTAATTTAACACCCATTGCACAATTACTCTAAATTGATCCCACAACATATATACATTAAACACATACAACAAGCAGAATTAATATGTTCATTATGTATCACTTACAGAGAGAGAGTGAATATATTGGCGTACTGAAAATGATCGGAGCAATCTCGAACTATATTTTGGGATATGTGAAGTGAAAAATTGAAGGAAACAACTCTCGGCGTTTTATGTAAAAAAAGTAAGCTTCCATGACGGTTTCTAGAAAAACGGTCGTGGAAGCCTGATAATTCAACGACGGTCAAGACAAAACCGTTGTGGAAATCTCGTTTCCACGACGGATTGCTAAAACCGTCATGGAAGTAAGCTCTTCCATGACGGTTTTGTGTAACCGTCGTGGAAGCAAGCTGCTTCCACGACGGTTACAAATAACCGTCGTGCAAGCTTGCGCTTCCACGATAGTTTTCGGAAATACTTTTCCGCTCCGTGTTTTTGAGTTTTTTCGATGACGGTTTTTTAAAAAACGGTCGTTGAAGGACAGTCGTGGAATCTCAATTTTGTAGTAATGGGAGCTTCCACGACGGTTGACAAAAATCGTCGTGGAAGCTCCGAGTTAAAAACTGTCGTGGAAGCATTGAGTTTCCACGATGGTTTTAAATAACCGTCGTGGAAGCTCGTCCTTCCACGACGGTTTCTAAAAACCATCGTGGTAGAATCCAAATTTTTTTTTTTATTTTTGGACCCTACCATGACGGTTTTTGGGGAAAACCATCGTGGTATGTTCACATATCATGACGGTTTTCCCAAATAACCGTCGTGGTAGGTATTAAGGCGGGAGTTTTGAAAATTTTTGAATTAAATTCAATTATTTGGAGTGTGTATTAAAACCCAAAAAAATGCCCTCTTTCCCACCCCATTACATTTCGAGCATTTTTTACTTTTTCACTCTCTAATACACACTCTAACTCCATACTCAAAGCCGTTCAATTTCCTCTCTCCATTTCTCTCTCTCCCTCCTTAATTAAAATCTCCAAAAACTCTCTTTATCTCACCGCGCCTCTTCTCTCTATCTCACCTCTCAAATTTTTCTCTTGGCTCCATTCTCCGATGGCCTCCTCCACCACTCACGCGGCCTCCTCCATTCTCTGACGGGTCTACCAAGGAACTAACACAACTTTCCCTCTCTCTCTCGTCGCACTCCGCTCGTACCCACACTCGACAAGCCGGTTAGTTGTAGTGTATATTACTTGGGTAATGAACGAATTTGGGAAATTTTTGTCCAAAATATTGATTTTGTTGATTGTGGTTGTTGATTGTGAATTTTCCATCTAAAATCTAAAATGTTGATTTTGTAGGTTGTTGAGTTGGGAATATTCCGTCCGAAATGGCCAAAATCCATGCCCTACATTTTCGATGATTGTTCATTGTGGTTGTGTTTTAGATTGAATTAAATTGGTTGGGTAAGGCATTAATTTGGGAATTTTCTGGGAAAAAATGATGATTTTTGATTAAATGTGTTTGGAGAAATGAAACGAATTCGCAAATTTTTTTTTTGATTGTTACCTACCACGACGGTTTTGAAACCGTCGGTAGGCCTACCGACGGTTTCCTTGAGAAACCGTCATGGTAGGCCAACTAACCACGACGGTTTCTCAAGGAAACCGTCGTGGTATGTTCTTAAATGTCCACATTTATGCCTTATTTTTACCTATTCGACGACGGCTAAAAAACCGTCGTGGAATCTGAAAAGATTCCACGACCTTGGATTCCACGATGGTTAAAAAATCATCGTGGAAATGTTACTACGACAGTTAAAAACCGTCGTGGTATCCATATTTTGTAGTCGTGTGTTTTGGTGAACTTCACTAGATTGCTTGCATGCTTCTGTGAAAGTATTAATACGATGTGATTGTACTATTATTTAATGTATCTCCCCTCTATGCACAAAGGAAAACTCATTAATGATACTAGAGCTAGGTACAAATTAGATCTAAAAAAAAACTTCATCCATTCAATTATTATTATTTTGGGGGTAAAAATGTCATTTTAGAACTTCATCCATTCTATTGTGTGACACATGTCATTTTCTAGCAAAAATTTAACTCAGAAGGCAATTTTGCTAATGTTCCAAAGTTTAGGGAGAACGGATGTTACATTTTAAAATTCAAGGGGTAAATCGTTATAAGGCCCAAAGTTTGGGGAGAAAATATGAAATGCATCATCATTATCATCATTCCACTTGAAAGCTTTACCATTGCATTTAGAAGTTGAAAAGTTCACGTTGAATATCACAACAAATTTGGGTTATTGCTGTTGAACAAGTTAAATTTGACTTTCATTATTTAAAATTGGACCACATTTATTGCTCAAATTTTCAACTTACAAATAGAGTGCTTTGGTAAATTTTAGACCAGAAAAGAGAAAAAAGAAGGGTTTATTTGGCTTGTAGATGTTCCTATTTAATTAAGGAGAGACAAAATTCAAGAGGAAGTTTTAAGACATGGGAAAGCTCATGGCAATGTCTCACCATCAAAACTTGGTATATATTCAAAGAGATCTTTGTGGTGAACTTCACTAGATTGCTTGCATGCTTCTGTGAAAGTATTAATATGATGTGATTGTACTATGTTCCTACTATTATTTTATGTATCTCTCTCCTCTCCTCTGTGCACAAACGAAAACTCAATTATGATACAAAGTAGATCCCAAAAAAATAAAAAATAAAAAAATAATCCATACCAGTTTGCTTGATCTTTAAGCAGTTATACTGATTTCTTAGGATTTTTTAATTGCAGAATTTTAGTAGAGACGTTATGAAAATAAATAAAATAAAAATCTGTCGATGAGATACAAAATGGTCGATACAAAATATGAATTATCTCTACCCTTCATCAACTTGTTAAGGGTCGTGTATGAATTGTTTCCTTACCAGACTAAGTTTTTCTTCCGGCAATTAATAATAATTCAGTGACAACATTCGGAAACATACTTCACTTTTCAACGTAGAAACTCCACTCGTTCATTATTATTATTATTATTATTTGCAATCTAATCTCTATAACTTGATCACTTATTAAAGAAAAAAGAAAATATTCATGAGTTTTAACTCTAAGAGTTCTTATCCAAATTTTATCTCTCCCACCTGCAAAACTAGCTCGACGGTTATTCATTAACCTAAATTATATTAACGGTCTCAATATGAAAATTTGATGAAAAAAATAATGAGGAATACGTTTTTGTTTCAAATTGGTTTGCATTTTCATATCCAAAAAACAAAAATTGTAAGTTTTAAAAAATAGCATATATATTAAGACATATAAATGGTGTCCAAGTTGTCTCACTCGCTTCCAACGTGGATATCTTCCAAGGCTATATTAAAAAATTAGTCACAAAGATGGCATTTTGTAATAACCAAAAAATTTATACGGACTCATGATTTCCTCGTACATAAGAAATTTAAGTTCGTACTCTGTGTTTATGTGATGTTTTATGAAAATTATGAGTATCAATGCGAAATTCATAATTTTATTAGTAAATGTTTGAGTTCCCATTTAATTAGCTATGAGACTCAATAAGTAGTTTGCTTAGCCAAGCATGTGATCTTTGAAAAAAGGAAGAAAAATTCTATGATTTCATGTTCGTCAAAGTTTGATCAATAAGTCAAAGGTTGACCAGAAAGTCAAATAGATGAAGGTACTGAATATGATAAGCAGGATAGGAAATATACAGCGAAAACTGTCTTTACGGACAAGATAGCATGAATAAGATTTAAAACCACCATAGAAAATCAAGCACACCAAGTATGATATTAAGGGAAAAAAGGTTTCAAGAAAGAAGAAAAATTTTATACAGCTCATTTTTACACAGATAAATTTTGGACTGTAGTACAATGTAAAATACTGTTATTAGTTAATAGCAGTATTAGAAATATCTGTGTTAGCATAAAAGTGGACTATATATTAAGAGACAAGCCAAACAAGGCCTTAAGATGACATCACCTCACCATGGATTTATGACATCACTTTGATTTAAAGAAATTGTGGAAAGAAATCAAATCTTTGCCACCTAGCACCAATATGGCCGGCCACATGGAGGGCTTTTGTGTAAATTTTTGTGCAATTATTTTAATCCCAAGAAGCAAATTTTGGATTAAAAATAAATCCAAAATTAATTTAATTTTCACCTATAAATAGGTGGAAGAGGGGTGGACTTTTTGTTCACAAAAATTGTGAAATCTAGCCAAACTATGCCAAAATTCTCTCTCAAAAACCGAGCATAAGGTGGAAAGGAGAAGTGAGAAAAAAAAAATTGAAAACCCAAGGGGAAAAGACTTAGGGGGAGGTCGGTTTTCTTGTTGAAACAACAAGCAAGGGTTGAAAAATTTTTGTACCTAATTTAGGCCTATGGGCCGGTTGTGGAAGTGCTAAGAAAAACGGGAAAAGTTGAGCCTGTAACACCCCAACCTACGTAGGGCTGTTACTATACATACTTAAACTACCATAACTGCTTAACTCACTTAGAAAATTGAACATAAATTTTTTTTTTCAAACTTACATCTAAAACAGGGTTGCTTGTATAGAACTTATTATGCATACATAATTATTACAACTCGATTGAGTCTTGAAATCCTCATAACTTTGTACCACGTAACTCACTTTAATATACATATATATTTAAACTTCATAAAACTTGCGGAAAATTTTGCGTAGTCGTATCCCACACCGCCCTTCACCCTCCGCATCATCCACCTGGCCCACCAATTTAAGCTGCAGGCCTCTTTCCTGCAGTATGAAATATACTGATGAGCTTTCGCTCAGCAAGTACAAACATAATCTCACAAAACTTAACAAATATCGTGCAACTTATGCATGAATCATTTATGAATCTTTTATGACCAGTTATTGACTTGAACTTATCATCTTGCTTAACATGTGGGCCCTTAGTGTACGTACCAAATGCGTGCAAGCCTCAGAACGTCAGGGTTTGCAAGGCCCTTAATAATTCTGGAAAACATGAACATAACCCTTCACGTATCAACGGAAGGTTGATTGTCACTTTACCCTCACGTATCAACGAGAGGTTGATAATCATAAACTTGATCTTGAAACATACATGATCCTCCTGTATCAACGGGAGGTTGGTACGACACCTTACTTGTCTCGGTTTAGTCTTAGTCTCGTTATATTTCCAAGACTAAGAATCTTTACATGTGATCTTAATAGTCATGATGCATATGAGATCAGACATAGCATAACTTGATGTATCATGACTTAGCATAGCTTATCATGACTTATCGTATCATAACATGGCATGACTTTAGCATAACTTGGCATCATACATGACATAACATATCATAACATTGCATGACATAGCATAACATGTAATTATGTCATAAATTCGAAAATAGCTTACTACTTTCCATACTGCATGTGAGGTTTGTACTTACTTCGATTACTATGTTCACTAATGTGTCGGTCCAAGTCCGGACACAATAGCAGATTATCCCCTGCTATAATAAAGGACATAAGTAAGAATTAAAAATGTTGGGGATCTAACCAACATTCCAACATAACCTTAGTTATTAACTTATCTTAGTATAAAAATATCAAAACATAGTATAAACTTTAAAACTTTACTATTTTTTTTTTTTAAAACCTTGAATTCTGAAAACTGTATTTGAAATCAATCCTTAAATTTGATCCTTTTCTGTTTTGAATTTGAAAACATTTCCGCATGAAAGTTGTAGACCTTGAAGGTTCCTACAACTTCTGTTTTTAACTTAAAACTTAAATCTGACTTTAACACACTTGTTTCTGCCTTGGAAAATTTTTTCGACCATTTTCATTAATCCTAATTTTGGTCTCGGGTTTTTATAAAAACGAAGGTCTTAGAGGCCTTATTTTCAAAAACTGCCCATGATGGCCCCTAGGATTTTCCCTTCTCTACAACTTTGTAGTTTTGACCTTTCAAGATTAGGCCTCTAAGGGCCTCAAAATTTGCTTCCAAATTACTGTCCAGTTTGACCCGAAACTGGCAGTTTTTATTCGGTTTGGTTTTTAGGTAAACTAACGTGCACACTACCTCAAACGGGTACCCCGTGAGCCTATATCAAGCATGCAGGCGTTACCTAACCATTTCATAATCACACTTTAGTTCTTACTCATATATCTTTTTAAAACAAAAATCTTAAACTTCCATAAAACCGTAATTCGAAACTAGCATATCAAACCGAATGCTAACAACATAATTTATAAATCTACGCAATCATAACTCATGCTTATACAAAACATCACGCTCTTAATCCTCTTAACAAAAACGTGAATGAAAACTAGAGGTTTAAAGATTTACCTCAAGCTCCACTAACAAGGTTTTCGATTTGGGGTTATCTTGCACTAATCCAAGACCAACCGAATTTCTTTTCTCACTTATCTCTCTAATTTGGTTCGGCTCCTAAAGAAAAGAAAGACCAGAGAATGAGCTGCCAATCTAAGGTTTTATTGTCCAAAGGCTTACAATTGCTCATACCACCACCTATTTATAAGTGAGAGAAAAGAAAATTCATTTAGAATTTCTTTTATTACTAGAATTGCTTATTAGCTCCCATAGACAATATTTTTGCTGCCAATCCCATGAGGTGGCCGGTCATGAATGCTCTAGATGGCCAATTAATCAAAGCTAAGGGTTGGCTCATCAAAGCTAGACACATTGTAATGACCAGCTTGTTTACAAATTTTGATTTCTGTTGTGAACAATCAAAGTTTGTAATTAGAAATGTTTATGTGCTATGAATGTGAATGTGTTATGTTTTATCGGTGAAATTATCAAATTCTGATTGAAAGATTCGATAATTTATCTATGAAAGACTTTTTGCAGTAAAAGGCAAATTTATGAATTATGATTCTCTGTTAGTAGTTTCTAATTTTAAGAGAACCCTATACGCAGTTCAGACAAAATCTGGATAATGGACCAGTGCAAGTATACTGTTTTTAGTCGAAAACAGTATCTGAGTATGTATGCTAATATGAAAATGAACTGTGTTTAGGAAATAAGCCAAGTAAGGTCTTAAAAGGTGACACTTCGTCTTTAAAAAGAATGACAAATGTCACTTTGAGAACGGCCACCCTATAGGGACTAAAGTGCAAATGTTTTGCCTTTAGGGGCCAAAGTGTAATTTTATGAAAATTGTGGTTTGATAGATAAATTTGTAAATTTATGGAACTATGAATTTTCTAGTTAGATTTCCTAGTTCAATTTAGCTTATGATGATTTTTAAATTTGGTTAACCTAGTTGGAAACCAAGGAAACAAGTTAGGTTTGTATTGGTTCAAATTGACCAATCATTTGCCTACACTTGTACTTAAGGGAACCGGCCACATCAAGGGTTAATGAGCTGATATTTTGCTCTTAAGGACCAATAGGCAAGGTATGAAAAATTTGAAGTTCATTAGAATTTGATACCTCACAATTTTAGCCTTGCCTAGTAAGCAAATAGTTTTGCATACTAAGCTATGTTGCATTTTGCAACTTTTATACCTAGCAAGGAATGGCGGCCACTTATGAATAATTGCAAGAAATTTTATGACTTAAGGCTGATTAGTAGGGAATTAGGTGTTTCTTTATGATTTGACACTAAAAACTAGATTTGCTTATAAGCATTTTAGCTATGCTTACTTGGCTATTTGTGATGTTTCATCAAGCAAAATTGTCATTTCACATAAAACGGCCACACCTTCTAGACACATATGAAACTAGCTTGTTAGAAGCATTTAGTTGCACAGCAAAAGAAACAAGCTGGTCATTACAATCTACCCTCCTTAAAAATTTTCGTCCTCGAAAATTACATCAAGTCGGGGTAGTTCTTTTTCATTTCTTCTTCTACTTCCCATGTTGCTTCCTCAATCTCATGATTTCGCCATAGAACCTTGACTAAAGGTATAACCTTGTGTCTTAGCACCTTTTCTTCTCGTGCCAAAATTCGAACCGGTTTTTCCTCATAAGTCAGGTTCTCGTGAACCTCAATTGGCTTATGATCCAATACGTGTGAAGGATCCGAGATGTATTTCTTTAGCATCGACACGTGAAATACATTGTGTACATATGCTAATTCTTGGGGCAAAGCCAACTTATAGGCCACATTAACGACTCGTTCAAGTACTTCGTATGGCCCTATGTATCTCGGACTTAATTTCCCTTTCTTCCCAAATCTCATGACTCCCTTGAATGGAGCAATTTTGAGAAAAACCAAGTCTCCTACTTGGAATTCTAGAGGCCTTCTACGTTTGTCAGCATAACTCTTTTGTCGACTAAACGCAGTTTCTATCCGTCGACGTATGAGTTTTATGGCCTCGGTGGTTCTCCGTATAAAGTCCATAGACACAAGTTCCTTCTCTCTTGTCTCGTACCAATGGACTGGAGATCTACATCTTCTCCCATAGAGAGCTTCATAAGGAGCCATTCAAATCGAAGCTTGGAAACTATTGTTATATGAGAATTCAATCAAAGGAAGCTTCTTATCCAAGTTCCTTTAAATCCATCACACAGGCTCGTAGCATATGTTTTAGAGTCTGAATGGTCCTCTCCGATTGTCCATCCGTCTGTGGATGAAAAGCTGTACTAAAAGTAAGCTTCGTACCCATTGCTTGATGTACACTTCTCCAGAATTTAGAAGTGAAACGACCATCACGATCTGAGATGATCGATTTTGGAATCCCATGGTAGCGAACGATCTGCGCGGCGTACAGTTCCGCTAGCTGTTCCACAGAAAAGCTAAGCTTGATGGCCACGAAATGAGCGGATTTCGTCAATCGATCGACAATCACCCAAATAGCATCGTTGCCGCTGGGAGTTCGGGGTAGACCAACCACGAAGTCCATCGTCACTTGGTCCCATTTCCATTCTGGAATGGAAATTTTCTGCAATTCTCCCCCGGGACGTTGATGTTCAGCCTTCACCTTTTGACACGTAAGGCATTTACTAACAAATGTGGCAACATCATTCTTCATTTTGGGCCACCAAAAACTTTCCTTCTACATCTTTGTGGCTCCAGGATGGACGGAATACGGAGTCTCATGAGCTTCTTTCATGATCCGCTTCTTCAACTCGTCCTCATTAGGAATGCATAGTCTATTCTTCCTATAGAGGATGCCTCCATCAGACATGTTGAAATCTGATTCCTTTCCTTCTAAGACTTCGTTTCTCGTCCTAAGCAACGAGACATCTCCTTCTTGACGCTCCTTCATGCCATCCAAAATGGTAGGTTGGAAGGTTAGGGCAGCTAAACTTCCCATAATAAGCTCTATTCCAGCTTCTACTAGCTCCTTTTGAAGGGGCTCAATCAATGGCTGAATCGATATCAACGAGGAAAATGATTTCCGACTAAGAGCATCGGCTACTTTGTTAGCTTTCTCCGGATGGTAACGGATATCTATGTCATAATCCTTACTAATTCGAGCCATCTTCTTTGTCTCATGTTAAGCTCCTTCTGTATGAAGATATACTTCAAACTCTGGTGATCCGTATGGACCTCACACCTAGTGTCATAAAGATAGTGTCTCCAGATTTTGAGTGCAAACACTACTGCCGCAAGTTCCAAATCATGCGTCGGATAGTTCTTTTCATGATCCTTAAGCTGTCGGGAAGCATACGCGATCACTTTTTCATTTTGCATGAGAACGGCTCCCAATCCTATCTTGGAAGCATCGCTATATATCACGAAGTTTCCTTCCTCTACTATTGGAATTGTAAGAATTGGAGCACTAGTCAGCTTATTCTTTAGCTCTTGGAAGTGTTCTTCACACTTAGAAATCCATTCGTACTTCTTTCCTTTCCATGTAAGCGCAGTGAGTGGTGCCGCGGTCTTAGCAAATCCCTCGACGAAACGTCGATAGTAGCCTGCTAAGCCAAGGAAACTACGTACTTCGGTGACGTTTTTCGGAGCTGGCCATTTACTTACGGCTTCAATCTTAGCCGGATCTACAGATATGCCTTCTTTGGAAACCACATGTCCTAAGAAATGGACCTTCTCCAACCAAAATTCACACTTGGTGAATTTAGCATAGAGCTGGTTTTGCTTTAGAATCCGTAAGGCAATCTTTAGATGCTTCTCATGCTCCTCCTTAGATCTTGAATAAATCAAGATATCATCTATGAAGACAATAACAAACTTGTCCAAGTAGTCCTTGAATACTCGATTCATCAGGTCCATAAAGGCAGCTGGAGCATTTGTCAATCCAAATGGCATTACGAGGAACTCGTAATGTCCATATCGCGTACGAAAGGCTGTCTTGGGAATATCTCCTTCCTTATTCGAAGCTGATGATATCCCGATCGCAAGTCAATTTTCGAAAAAATTGAAGCGCCTTTCAATTGATCGAACAAATCGTCGATCCTGGGTAATGGATACTTATTCTTGATGGTAATCTTATTCAATTCCCGATAGTCAATGCACATCCTAAGAGTGCCATCTTTTTTTAACAAACAAAACTGGGGCTCCCCATGGTGAATAGCTCTGACGGATGAATCCTCTATCCAGGAGCTCTTGCAACTGAAGTTGCAATTCCTTAAGTTCGGCGGGGCCATCCTATAAGGCGCCTTGGATACTGGTGCCGATCCAGGAAGCAATTCAATCTCAAAAGAGATCTCTCGCTCCGGTGGTAATCCTGGTAAGTCTTCAGGAAAAACTTCGATAAAATCCTTGACTATCGGTACTTCTTCCGGCTTGCTCTTGGTTTCTTGCGTCTTATCCACCATGTTGGCTAAAAATCCCATACATCCTTCTGCCAACAACTTCTTAGCCTTTAGCGCTGAAATGAGCATTTTCGGCTGTTTTGGAGTCGATCCTCTAAAAACGAACTCGTCGTCTCCAATTGGCTTGAACGTGACAATACAACGTTGACAATCTATAACCGCGTTGTATTTCCCCAAGAAATCCATACCCAAAATGACATCGTAGTCATACAGGTCAATGACGATCAAGTCGACATACATTTCCCTACCACATATAATTATTGGAACATGACGTATCCAATAATCAGACAACAAAATTTCCCCGGAGGGTAATGCAGTTCTGAAAGTCCTTTCTATTCTATCGCTTCCTCTACCTAGTTTCTTAGCAAACTTAGGTGACGTGAATGAATGCGTAGCTCCAGAATCAATTAGCACATAAGCATCTTGTTGGGCAAAAGGAAGCTGACCTGTCACACTGTGGATGGTCCAGCTTGAACATCCTCCTTAGTATAGCATAAATGCGTCTTGAGGTTCTGGAGCTTCAAGTCTTCCTTGGGAGATTTCAGGTCCTTCGAGCTTCATCTGTGCTGCATGAAGCTGATACCTTGACTCTTTTGTTGGTTCTGCGGGTTTCTGGAAAATTAGCATTGCAGTTCCTAGCATAGTGGCCTTCTTGCCAACACAGAAAGCAACGATTAGTTCAAGACGGCAATCTCCGGGTGCTTCCTCCCACATTTCTGACAAGTGGGATTTATGCTGCTATCAGGGGCATTCCTCTTCTGGAGAAATTTTGTTGATTCCCTGTCCCCCTGCATTCCACTTCCGTTTCTGTTGATTATTGCCGTACTGCTTGTTGTTGCTGTGTTGACCAAAAGATCCTCCTTGTCCTTTCTGCTGTGGAGTTGGGCTTGGTTTTGCCTGAATTTGCTTAGTTTGGGCCTTCTCTTCTTTCTTTTCCTTAAAGAACTTAGCCCGTTGTTCTCTGTTCTGACCTACCCAATACTCAGCTCGAATCGCCCGGCTGACACATTCAGCAACGGTGATTGGTGGTAGGGACCACTGCTAATTATTACAGCCAAATCCGAGCGGAACATCCTCATCATCCTTCGTACTTTGTCCCTCTCGGAACCAATAAGATGAGGACAAAGACGTGCTAGTTGCTCAAACTTTTTCACAGCCTCAGCTACCGACAGATTACCCTGACGAAAAGTTGAATTCGTCTTGTTGAGCTTCCATAACGTCAGTGTTGAAGTATTTTTCCTTAAATTCATCAACAAAGTCCTCCCAAGTCATTTGTGTCACATCTCGCCGAATCTGAACTGTTTCCCACCAGAGGCGAGCATCTTTCCGTAGCACAAAGGATGCACAGAGAACCTTCTCTTGATCATCAAGCCTGAGGAAGTTCAGAATAACTTGGAGGTCAATCAACCAATTGTCGGCCTCAATTGGGTTTGTTGATCGTTCAAATTCCGGTGCCTTCATGCGCCGAAATCTGTCATATAATTGTTCCGGAGTTCGAACCAGAGGTGCTGGCGGAACAGCCAAAGGCACAACAGGCACTTCAGGAGTTATAGGGTTTTCTGGAATTACCGGATTAGCATTAGGAATTTCCGTGCAGCAGGCTGATTCACAGGTGCTGGTGGTACCGGCATCAGGAGGTCCCTGATTCTGTTGAGCCAATTGAGCTCTAAGCCCACCTATCTCTTTTGTTGGGCTAACATTATCTGTCTTAGCTCATTCATCTGAGCCGTAAGATCAACGTCTTGGGTCTGTGCCATTCTACGCTTGGGTGGCATGGTTTACATAGAAAATTCATGAAATAAGCTTCATGCGCCGAAATATGTCGTTCGAACCAGAGGTGCTGGCGGAACAGCCAAAGGCACAACAGGCACTTCAGGAGTTATAGGGTTTTCTGGAATTACCGGATTAGCATTAGGAATTTCCGGTGTAGCAGGCTGATTCACAGGTGTTGGTGGTATTCTGGCATCAGGAGGTCCCTGATTCTGTTGAGCCAATTGAGCTCTAAGCCCACCTATCTCTTATTGTTAGGCTAACATTATCTGTCTTAGCTCATTCATCTGAGTCGTAAGATCAACGTCTTGGGTCTGTGCCATTCTACGCTTGGGTGGCATGGTTCTACATAGAAAATTCATGAAATAAGCTCCTTGTTCAATAAAATCATGTCTTTTATATAGAACCATAATCTTAATTCCATATCATAATATAATCATGGAACATATCTGAATCCATCATGATCTCATTCATATCCACTTTAATACATGATTATAACATTTAGGAAGGTATAGAACTTTCCCATCATGTTCATATGTCACTTAATTGTAATATCCAAAAATTTACATGGACTCATGATTTCCTTATACATAAGAAATCTATGTTTATGTTATGTGTTTTTGTGATGTTTCATAAAAATTGAGAATATCAATGCGAAATTCATAATTTTATCAGTAAATGTTTGAGTTCTCATTAAATTAGCTAAGAGACTCAATAAGCAGTTTGCTTAGCCAAGCATGCGACCTGTGAGCAAAAAGGGAAGAAAAATCCTATGATTTCATGTTTGTCAAAGCTTGACCGAAAAAGTCAAAGGTTGACCAGAGAGGTCAAATAAATGACGGTACCGAGAGTTGATAAGCAGTATAGGAAATATACTACGAAAACCGTCTTTATAAATAAGATAGAATGAGTAAAATTTAAAACCACCATAGAAAAATCAAGCACACCAAGTAGGATACTAAGGGCAAAAAGGACTTAAAGCAATAAGAAAATTTTTATACAGTCCATTTTTGCACAGATAAATTTTGGACTGCAAAATATACTACAGTACTGTGTATTAGTGAACACAGTATTAGAAATATCTGTGTAGCTCAAAAATGGATTGCATATTGAAGAAAAGAGCCAAACAAGGCCTTATGGTGATGACATCACCTTATCCACAAAATATGACATCATAATTGAATTTTGGAATTAAAGGAAATTAGAAGAATTCTTTGGAAGGCTCTAGACACTTCATGGCCGGCCACCTTGCATGCAATTTGTGCAAAATCTTGCTTCTTGAGGGACTAATTTAGCAATTTTACAAAGTTTCAAATGCCTATAAATAGGGGTGCCATTTATTCCAAAAAAAATCAGAAAACTTAGCCATATGCTGTCCATTTTC
Organism: Ficus hispida; assembly: GCA_025413025.1. Taxonomy (NCBI): domain Eukaryota; kingdom Viridiplantae; phylum Streptophyta; class Magnoliopsida; order Rosales; family Moraceae; genus Ficus; species Ficus hispida. The sequence continues at coordinate 12,807,968 of CM046374.1, forward strand.
AGCTCCAAAAACCGTCCCTTAGCAGCCAAGAAAAACAAAACAAAAACCAAAATCCAAGTGTAGGAATCATTGGGTAAATTTCGGATTTCATCTAGGAACCAAGGGAAAAGAGTTGAAAATTTTTGGAGCTCAATTTGGCCAAGTGGCCGAACTGTAGGAGGCTGGAAAAGGGTGAGAAAAACTGATTGGGAACAAGGGGGAGTGGTCAGATTTTTGGTGAAAATCAGCAGCCAAAAGAAACCAAAACTTTCGGGTAGGCTAGGGGGAGGCCGAATTCACCAAGGAGCCAAGGAAAGGAGAAAATTCTTGGAACCAAACCCTAACCATTCTTAGGGTCAAGAAAGGTAATCTTCCATGGCCTTAAGCTTTTTCAATTTGATTCAATTTGAAATTTAATTGTATTTCAAGTTGTCAAATTGTATGAGCATAAGCTCAATTTTTACTAATTGCCTTAGTTTAGGAAGTTAGATATGTGCTTGATTAGGACTTAAGGGTGGTTTGAATTTATTAAGTTTTGCATGATTTAATTGATGCTTGATTTAATTATGTGGTATGTATGTTAGCTGCTGCCTAGAGTTATATGTCCCCTAAGTGAATTTAAGTTGACCTAGAATGGTTAAAAAGGTTGCATGGCTAATGTAGATCAAATTATGCAACTTTGGAAATTAAGCATACCCTAGAATTCTAGAAAAGAATAATGGGTTGCATGGCTGAATTTTTAAATGTGTTTAAAGAAAATGTACGTTAGAAAAAGCGATGTGTGTTGATGTTAAGCTCCCGCTATGGTCGGTTGAGGTAGTGTGCGCGATTAGGACGTAAAACAAAAATCGAAACCGAAAACTGCCATTTCGGGTAGAAATTGGCCAGTCTCGGGAAAATCAGATTTTGAGGCCTTTAGAGGCCGATTTTGGAAAAAATTAAAACACAAAAGTTATTCAGAACAGTTTTTCCTAGAGGGCAACACGAATGGATTTGAAAAATGAGGCTCCAATGGCCTCCGTTTTTTACAAAAATCCGAGGCTAATCTGCCCAGACCTAGTCTACACGTCCAGTAAGTTTCAAATTAAAACTGACAAGAATCCAAGCAGAACTGGGTTTTTCTTAAAACACAAAAGTTTTAGAATTTTTCAAGAGCAAGAACTTTCGTGAAGACAAGTTTTTCAAAATCAGTCTGGATTTTTAAATACAACCTGAACTATGAAAACTGTGCAGAGAGCAAGAAATTTCTGCACAGGATCTTCTAAAACAAAACAGAAAAACTGTATTTTTCACAAAACCCATTGTTTTGACTGCTAAAACTGTTCCAATGGCAGTTTTCAGCCCTTAACAATTTATAAAATGTACTCATAAATTTTCAAGGATTTTTGAAAGAAAAACCTAAGTTTTCTAAAAAACAAAGCAAGAAAGGATTTTAACCAAGTTATTGGTTTGGGCCCAAAACCCAAAGGTTTTCCAACGTAAGCCAATAAAGGACCAAGCTTTTGATTTCAACCCTTATCTCGAGAGTTATTTACGGGATTACGAATAGTAATCCGTTTACGATATTTTTCCAAGATAATGATATGGGGACATATAAGCCTAATTAAGTATGAATGTTGGTTTGGTTACCAACATTTTATAAGTACAGAATTCTTATCCTATGTCCTTATTATAACAGGAGATAACCTGCTGTTGTGTCCGGAATTAGAGCGACGCATTAGTGGACATAGTAGACGAGGTAAGTACAAACCTCACCTACAGTATGGAAAATAGTAATCTATTTTCAAGTATATGACATGTTTACACGTTATGCCATGTTATGCTATGTCATGCTATGTTATGCTATGCCATGTTATGTTATGTCATGTTATGCCATGTTATGATACGATAAACCATGTTAAGTTATGTTAAACCAGGATACATTAAGTATGCCATGTCTAGTTCATGTACATTATGACTATTAAGATCACATGTAAAGACTCTTAGTCTTGGAAATATAACAAGACTAAGACTAAACCAAGACAAGTAAGGTGTCGTACCAACCTCCTGTTGATGCAGGAGGATCATGTATGTTTCAAGTTATAATTATCAACCTTCCGTTGATGCGTGAAGGTCATGTTCATGTTTTCAGAATGGTTAAGGGCCTTGCAAACCCTGACGTTCTGAGGCTTGCGCGCTTTTGGTACGTACACTAGGGGCCCACATGTTAAACAAGATAATAAGTTCAAGTCAATAATTGGTTATAAAAGACTCATAATTAATTCATGCATGAGTTGCACGACATTGTTATATTTTGTGAGATTATGTTTGTACTTGCTGAGCGAAAGCTCATCAGTATATTTCATACTGTAGGTAAGAGGCCTGCAGCTTAATTGGTGGGCCAGGTGGATGATGCGGCGGGTGAAGGGCGGTGTGGGATACCACTACGCAAAATCTTCCGCGAAGTTATGATAAGTTTAAGTTTATATATATTTTAAAGACAGTTATGTTGTATAAAAATTATGAGGATTTAAAGACATGAAAATTTTGTAAGAAGTATGTATGTTTTTATTTTAGTATGTATGTATGATAAGTTTCCATATGAGTAACTCTATTTTATATGTAAGTTTAAAAAAAAAAATTTATTCTCGATTTTCCAAGCAAGTTTAAGCAGTGTTATAAGTCCAAGTATGTATGGTAACTGCCCTACGTAGGTTGGGGCGTTACATTAATTGCCACCACCAAGCGAAGGCACCATCCAACGTTATCCTCATATCCAATATTGTTTTTATGTGGCAGAGTTCCACAAATACCACATATAACTTTCATAACGTTGATCCGATTCCAAAGTGCGAGAGTTCTCAGCGTGACCATTGACGAGAGATGCTCACTACGCACACAAGATCTTAACTAATTCTAAGCATAAGAAAAATAACTTAACTTACTTGGGCCATGGCGGAAATGATGTGAAGCAAGGTGAAGTAGGCTGGCAGGATACCGCTCTGATACCAAACTGTAACACCCCAACCTACGTAGGGCTGTTACTATACATACTTAAACTTCTATAACTGCTTAACTCACTTAGAAAATTGAACATAAAATTTTTTTTTTCAAACTTACATCTAAAACAGGGTTGCTTGTATAGAACTTATTATGCATACATAATTATTACAACTCGATTGAGTCTTGAAATCCTCATAACTTTGTACCACGTAACTCACTTTAATATACATATATATTTAAACTTCATAAAACTTGCGAAAAATTTTACGTAGTGGTATCCCACACCGCCCTTCACCCTCCGCATCATCCACCTGGCCCACCAATTTAAGCTGCAGGCCTCTTTCCTGCAGTATGAAATATACTGATGAGCTTTCGCTCAGCAAGTACAAACATAATCTCACAAAACTTAACAAATATCGTGCAACTTATGCATGAATCATTTATGAATCTTTTATGACCAGTTATTGACTTGAACTTATCATCTTGCTTAACATGTGGGCCCTTAGTGTACGTACCAAATGTGCGCAAGCCTCAGAACGTCAGGGTTTGCAAGGCCCTTAACAATGCTGGAAAACATGAACATAACCCTTCACGTATCAACGGAAGATTGATTATCACTTTACCCTCATGTATCAACGAGAGGTTGATAATCATAAACTTGATCTTGAAACATACATGATCCTCCTGTATCAACAGGAGGTTGGTACGACACCTTGCTTGTCTCGGTTTAGTCTTAGTCTCGTTATATTTCCAAGACTAAGAATCTTTACATGTGATCTTAATAGTCATGATGCATATGAGATCAGACATAGCATAACTTGATGTATCATGGCTTAACATGACTTAGCATAGCTTATCATGACTTATCGTATCATAACATGGCATGACTGTAGCATAACTTGGCATCATACATGACATAACATATCATAACATTGCATGACATAGCATAACATGTAATTATGTCATAAATTCAAAAATAGCTTACTACTTTCCATACTGCAGGTGAGGTTTGTACATACCTCGATTACTATGTTCACTAATGTATCGCTCCAAGTCCGGACACAATAGCAGATTATCCCCTGCTATAATAAAGGACATAAGTAAGAATTAAAAATGTTGGGGATCTAACCAACATTCCAACATAACCCTAGTTATTAACTTATCTTAGTATAAAAATATCAAAACATAGTATAAACTTTAAAACTTTACTATTTTTTTTTAAAACCTTGAATTCTGAAAACTGTATTTGAAATCAATCCTTAAATTTGATCCTTTTCTGTTTTGAATTTGAAAACATTTCCTTCATGAAAGTTGTAGACCTTGAAGGTTCCTACAAGTTCTGTTTTTAACTTAAAACTTAAATCTGACTTTAACACACTTGTTTCTGCCTTTGAAAATTTTTTCGACCATTTTCATTAATCCTAATTTTGGTCTCGGGTTTTTATAAAAACGAAGGTCTTAGATGCCTTATTTTCAAAAATTACCTATGTTGGTCCCTAGGATTTTCCCTTCTCTACAACTTTGTAGTTTTGACCTTTTCAAGATTCGGCCTCTAAGGGCCTCAAAATTTGCTTTCCAAATTACTGTCCAGTTTGACCCGAAACTGGCAGTTTTTATTCGGTTTGGTTTTTAGGTAAACTAACGTGCACACTACCTCCAATGGGTACCCCGTGAGCCTATATCAAGCATGCAGGCGTTACCTAACCATTTCATAATCACACTTTCAGTTCTTACTCATATATCTTTTTAAAACAAAATTCTTAAACTTCCATAAGACCCTAATTCGAAACTAGCATATCAAACCGAATGCTATCAACATAGTTTATAAATGTAAGCAATCATAACTCATGCTTATACAAAACATCACACTCTTAATCCTCTTAACAAAAACGTGAATGAAAACTAGAGGTTTAAAGATTTACCTCAAGCTCCACTAACAAGGTTTTCGGTTTGGGGTTATCTTGCACTAATCTAAGACCAACCGAATTTCTTTTCTCACTTATCTCTCTAATTTGGTTCGGCTTATAAAGAAAAGAAAACCAGAGAATGAGCTGCCAATCTAAGGTTTTATTGTCCAAAGGCTTACAATTGCTCATACCACCACCTATTTATAGGTGAGAGAAAAGAAAATTCATTTAGAATTTCTTTTATTACTAGAATTGCTTATTAGCTCCCATAGACAATATTTTTGCTGCCAAGTCCCATGAGGTGGCCGATCATGAATGCTCTAGATGGCCAATTAATCAAAGCTAAGGGTTGGCTCATCAAAGTTAGACACATGAGGTGTCTCTTCCTTGTGATGGCCGGCCATGAGGTGGCAAAACAAGCTTGATTTATCTAGCCAAGCAAGCAAGGCTATAAGCTTGCTACAAGTATATACTTTGCTCTCTCAAAAACTTTGAGAAAACTCTTAATCTTGCAACCAAGATGAACATATTTAGGTGTTTGCTGTGGTGGCCGGCCATGATGAGTCAAGTAAGCTTGATCTTAACCAAGTAAGCTAAGGCTAAGACCATGATGTGTCAAGCTCTTAAGAAGCCCCTTGTCTCCACATTTGCATTTGAGTCCTTAACCTTACAATGTTTGCTTATCTACCCTTGAGATGGTCGGCCATGAAGAGTCCAAATGGAAGAAAATGGTTAGGCCAACTAAGTTAACAAATCCTAGTTTACTTTCTTGGTTTTTTTAATATAACTATGGTAACTAAATTTAAAAAAAATCATCATAAGCTAAATTGAACTAGGAAATCTAACTAGAAAAAAAATCCATAGTTCCATAGATTTACAAATTTATCTATCAAACCATAATTTTCATAAAATTACACTTT
>CM046374.1:12813855-12844020 GCA_025413025.1 Ficus hispida
AGTCCTTTCTATTCTATCGCTTCCTCTACCTAGTTTCTTAGCAAACTTAGGTGACGTGAATGAATGCGTAGCTCCAGAATCAATTAGCACATAAGCATCTTGTTGGGCAAAAGGAAGCTGACCTGTCACCACTGTGGATGGTCCAGCTTGAACATCCTCCTTAGTATAGGCATAAATGCGTCCTTGAGGTTCTGGAGCTTCAAGTCTGCCTTGGGAGATTTCAGGTCCTTCGAGCTTCATCTGTGCTGCATGAAGCTGATACCCCTGACTCTTTTGTTGGTTCTGCGGGTTCTGGAAATTAGCATTGCAGTTCCTAGCATAGTGGCCTTCCTTGCCACACAGAAAGCAACGATTAGTTCCAAGACGGCAATCTCCCGGGTGCTTCCTCCCACATTCTGACAAGTGGGATTTATGCTGCTATCAGGGGCATTCCTCTTCTGGAGAATTTTGTTGATTCCCCTGTCCCCCTGCATTCCACTTCCGTTTCTGTTGATTATTGCGGTACTGCTTGTTGTTGCTGTGTTGACCAAAAGATCCTCCTTGTCCTTTCTGCTGTGGAGTTGGGCTTGGTTTTGCCTGAATTTGCTTAGTTTGGGCCTTCTCTTCTTTCTTTTCCTTAAAGAACTTAGCCCGTTGTTCTCTGTTCTGACCTACCCAATACTCAGCTCGAATCGCCCGGCTGACACATTCAGCAACGGTGATTGGTGGGTAGGGACCACTGCTAATTATTACAGCCAAATCCGAGCGGAACATCCTCATCATCCTTCGTACTTTGTCCCTTTCGAACCAATAAGATAGGACAAAGATGTGCTAGTTGCTCAAACTTTTTCACAGCCTCAGCTACCGACAGATTACCCTGACGAAAATTGTTGAATTCGTCTTGTTGAGCTTCCATAACGTCAGTGTTGAAGTATTTTCCTTAAATTCATCAACAAAGTCCTCCCAAGTCATTTGTGTCATATCTCGCCGAATCTGAACTGTTTCCCACCAGAGCGAGCATCTTTCCGTAGCACAAAGGATGCACAGAGAACCTTCTCTTGATCATCAAGCCTGAGGAAGTTCAGAATAACTTGGAGGTCAATCAACCAATTGTCGGCCTCAATTGGGTTTGTTGATCCTTCAAATTCCGGTGCCTTCATGCGCCGAAATCTGTCATATAATTGTTCGGAGTTCGAACAGAGGTGCTGGCGGAACAGCCAAAGGCACAACAGGACTTCAGGAGTTATAGGGTTTTCTGGAATTACCGGATTAGCATTATGAATTTCCGGTGCAGCAGGCTGATTCACAGGTGCTGGTGGTATTCCGGCATCAGGAGGTCCCTGATTCTGTTGAGCCAATTGAGCTCTAAGCCCACCTATCTCTTATTGTTGGGCTAACATTATCTGTCTTAGCTCATTCATCTGAGCCGTAAGATCAACGTCTTGGGTCTGTGCCATTCTATGCTTGGGTGGCATGGTTCTACATAGAAAATTCATGAAATAAGCTCCTTGTTCAATAAAATCATGTCTTTATATAGAACCATAATCTTAATTCCATATCATAATATAATCATGGAACATATCTGAATCCATTATGATCTCATTCATATCCACTTTAATACATGATTATAACATTTAGGAAGGTATAGAACTTTCCCATCATGTTCATATGTCACTTAATTGCCACCACTAAGCGAAGGCACCATCCAACGTTATCCTCTATCCAATATTGTTTTTATGTGGCAGAGTTCCACAAATACCACATATAACTTTCATAACGTTGATCCGATTCCAAAGTGCGAGAGTTCCCAGTGTGACCATTGACGAGAGATGCTCACTACGCACACAGGATCTTAACTAATTCTAAGCATAAGAAAAATAACTTAACTTACTTGGGCCGTGGCGGAAATGATGTGAAGCAAGGTGAAGTAGGCTGGCAGGATACGCTCTGATACCAAACTGTAACACCCCAACCTACGTAGGGTTGTTACTATACATACTTAAACTTCCATAACTGCTTAACTCACTTAGAAAATTGAACATAAATTTTTTTTTTCAAACTTACATCTAAAACAGGGTTGCTTGTATAGAACTTATTATGCATACATAATTATTACAACTTGATTGAGTCTTGAAATCCTCATAACTTTGTACCACGTAACTCACTTTAATATACATATATATTTAAACTTCATAAAACTTACGGAAAATTTTGCGTAGTGGTATCCCACACCGCCCTTCACCCTCCGCATCATCCACCTGGCCCACCAATTTAAGCTGCAGGCCTCTTTCCTGCAGTATGAAATATACTGATGAGTTTCGCTCAGCAAGTACAAACATAATCTCACAAAACTTAACAAATATCGTGCAACTTATGCATGAATCATTTATGAATCTTTTATGACTATTATTGACTTGAACTTATCATCTTGCTTAACATGTGGGCCCTTAGTGTACGTACCAAATGCGCGTAAGCCTCAGAACGTCAGGGTTTGCAAGGCCCTTAATAATTCTGGAAAACATGAACATAACCCTTCACGTATCAACGGAAGGCTGATTATCACTTTACCCTCACGTATCAACGAGAGTTTGATAATCATAACTTGATCTTGAAACATACATGATCCTCCTGTATCAACGGGAGGTTGGTACGACACCTTACTTGTCTCGGTTTAGTCTTAGTCTCGTTATATTTCCAAGACTAAGAATCTTTACATGTGATCTTAATAGTCATGATGCATATGAGATCAGACATAGCATAACTTGATGTATCATGGCTTAACATGACTTAGCATAGCTTATCATGCTTATCGTATCATAACATGGCATGACTTTAGCATAACTTGGCATCATACATGACATAACATATCATAACATTGCATGACATAGCATAACATGTAATTATGTCATAAATTCGAAAATAGCTTACTACTTTCCATACTGCAGGTAAGGTTTGTACTTACCTCGATTACTATGTTCACTAATGTGTCGCTCCAAGTCCGGACACAATAGCAGATTATCCCCTGCTATAATAAAGGACATAAGTAAGAATTAAAAATGTTGGGGATCTAACCAACATTCCAACATAACCCTAGTTATTAACTTATCTTAGTATAAAAATATCAAAACATAGTATAAACTTTAAAACTTTACTATTTTTTTTTAATTTAAAAACCTTGAATTCTGAAAATTGTATTTGAAATCAATCCTTAAATTTGATCCTTTTCTGTTTTGAATTTGAAAACATTTCCTTCATGAAAGTTGTAGACCTTGAAGGTTCCTACAACTTTATTTTTAACTTAAAACTTAAATCTGACTTTAACACACTTGTTTCTGCCTTTGAAAATTTTTTCGACCATTTTCATTAATCCTAATTTTGGTATCGGGTTTTTATAAAAACAAAGGTCTTAGAGGCCTTATTTTCAAAAACTGCCCATGTTGGCCCTAGGATTTTCCCTTCTCTACAACTTTGTAGTTTTGACCTTTACAAGATTCGGCCTCTAAGGGCCTCAAAATTTGCTTTCCAAATTACTGTCCAGTTTGACCCGAAACTGGCAGTTTTTATTCGGTTTGGTTTTTAGGTAAACTAACGTGCACACTACCTCAAACGGGTACCCCGTGAGCCTATATCAAGCATGCAGGCGTTACCTAACCATTTCATAATCACACTTTCAGTTCTTACTCATATATCTTTTTAAAACAAAAATCTTAGACTTCCATAAAACCGTAATTCGAAACTAGCATATCAAATCGAATGCTAACAACATAATTTATAAATCTACGCAATCATAACTCATGCTTATACAAAACATCACACTCTTAATCCTCTTAACAAAAACGTGAATGAAAACTAGAGGTTTAAAGATTTACCTCAAGCTCCACTAACAAGGTTTTCGGTTTGGGGTTATCTTGCACTAATCCAAGACCAACCGAATTTCTTTTCTCACTTATCTCTCTAATTTGGTTCGGCTCCTAAAGAAAAGAAAGACCAGAGAATGAGCTGCCAATCTAAGGTTTTATTGTCCAAAGGCTTACAATTGCTCATACCACCACCTATTTATAGGTGAGAGAAAGAAAATTCATTTAGAATTTCTTTATTACTAGAATTGCTTATTAGCTCCCATAGACAATATTTTTGCTGCCAAGTCCCATGAGGTGGCCGGTCATGAATGCTCTAGATGGCCAATTAATCAAAGCTAAGGGTTGGCTCATCAAAGCTAGACACATGAGGTGTCTCTTCCTTGTGATGGCCGGCCATGGGGTGGCAAAACAAGCTTGATTTATCTAGCCAAGCAAGCAAGGCTATAAGCTTGCTCACCTAAGCTATATACTACACTTGTCATCTCTCAAAAACTTTGAGAAAACTCTTAATTCTAAGCTGCATATTAATTCCCAAGAGTAACATATTTACTCATTGGAACCATGTGGTGGCCGGCCATGATGAGTCAAGTGATAGGTGTTTGCTTGAGGTTTAATCTTAACCAAGTAAGCTAAGCTATCAAGCTTACTCACTAAGGCTAAGACCATGATGTGTCAAGCTCTTAAGAAGCCCCTTGTCTCCACATTTGCATTTGAGTCCTTAACCTTACAATGTTTGTTTATCTACCCTTGAGATGGTCGGCCATGAAGAGTCCAAATGGAAGAAAATGGTTAGGCCAACTAAGTTAACAAATCCTAGTTTACTTCCTTGGTTTTTTTTTTTAATATAACTATGGTAACTAAATTTAAAAAAAAATCATCATAAGCTAAATTGAACTAGGAAATCTAACCAGAAAAAAAAATCCATAGTTCCATAGATTTACAAATTTATCTATCAAACCATAATTTTCACAAAATTACACTTTGGCCCCTAAAGACAAAAACATTTGCACTTTAGTCCATATAGAGTGGCCGGTTCTCAAAGTGACATTTGTCATTCTTTTTAAAGACGAGGTGTCACCTTTTAAGACCTTACTTGGCTTATCTCCTAAACACAGTTCATTTTCATACTAGCATACATACTCAGATACTGTTTTCGACTGAAAACTGTATACTTGCACTGGTCCATTATCCATATTTTGTCTGAACTGCGTATAGGGTTCTCTTAAAATTAGAAACTACTAACAGAGAATCATAATTCATAAATTTGCCTTTTACTGCAAAAAATTCTTTCATAGATAAATTATCGAATCTTTCAACCAAGAATTCGATAATTTTACTGATAAAACATAACACATTCACATTCATAGCACATAAACATTTCTAATTACAAACTTTCATTGTTCACAACAGAAATCAAAATTTGTAAACAAGCTGGTCATTACAGAGCCAACTTCTTGAGTTGAGTAAGGTAAGCCTCTTTGGATTATAGGCTTGTCAATTCAAGTTTCAATTTGGAATTTAAGTGTATTTCAAGCCTTGGTTTGTAAAAGCTTAAGCTCAATTTAATTTTCATGCCCTAGTTTATAAATTTTAGGGTTGTGCTTGATATTGGTACTTAGGTGGTTTTAAATTTCAGAGTATGCATGCTTATGTGATTGGTTACATGAAAATTAGGGTTTGCATGGTTATATGTCCCCAAATGCTTAAGTATGTTCAATGTGAATGTATGATTATGTGAATGATGGAATGGTACATTAGAAAGCACTGCATATGTGATCTTAGGCTCCCACCGTGGCTGGTTGAGTTAGATTACGCTGTTAGGACGTAAAACCTAAAACAAGAAAATTGCCAGTTCGGGTACAAACTGGCCAGTTTTCTGGAAAGCCAGTTTTGAGGCCCTTCAAGGCCGAATTTGAGAAAAATTAAAAAATAAAAGTTGTAGAGAAGGGTTTTTCCTAGTGGGTAGCATAGACCGTTTTGCAAAATAAGGCTCCAACGGCCTCACTTTTACAAAAATTCGAGCCTGACTGTGCCCAAACTTCATGCACGGCCAGGTGGGTTCAACAGGGGATAAGAGTAGGATAGATTCCGAACTGAGTTTTGAGTAAAACATGAAAGTTGTAAGGTTTTCAAGGTCTAAAACTTTTATGAAGAAAACTTTTTTAGATTCGATTTTTAAATACAATTGGATTTCTAAAATTGGGCAGGAAACAGGAAATTCCTGCTCAGGATTTTCTAAAACAGTGCAGGAAAAGGATATTCCTGCACATACACTGATGATTTGACTGTGGAAAGCTGTTCCAATGGCAGTTTTCAACACTTAATGATTTTACAAATCCTACTCAAGAGTTATAATTTTTCATAGTTGAACAAAGGATATTTGTATTAAAAGGACATAAAATGTTAAGTTTTTCCCAAAGAAAAGCTACAATAAATTTTGGACCCAAGATATAGAGACGAGATGATGACCAACGGTAATCTGGAAGGATACCCAGGTTATTGGATTAGGCCAAAGCCCGGGGTTACCCAATGTAGCCCAACAAGATACCAAGTTTAAAAATGGGCTAAGACTTAGGGTTACTTGTTGTAACCAAGTAAGATATCATGTATGAGGGACATATAACTAAGGTTATGTATGAATGTTAGTTAGATCCCCAACATTTTTAATCCTTACCTATGTCCTTTACTATAGCAGGAGATAACCTGCTATTGTGTCCGGGCTTGGAGCGACACATTAGTAGACATAGTAGACGAGGTAAGTACAAACCTCACCTGTAGTATGGAAAATAGTAAGCTATTTTCAAGTATATGACATGATTACATGTTATGCTATGTAATGCCAAATTATGCCATGTTATGCTATGTCATGTTATGTTATGATGCCAAGTTGTGCTATGTCATGCCATGTTATACTAAGTCATGCCATGTTATGATACGATAAGTCATGTTATATTATGTTAAGCCATGTTAAGACATGTTGTGCTATGTTAAGCCATGTTAAGTCATGTTAAGCCATGATACATCAAGTTATGCCATAAATTTATGGCTATGCCATGTCTAGTCTCATGTGCATCATGACTATTAAGATCACATGTAAAGATTCTTAGTCTTGGAAATATAACAAGACTAAGACTAAACCAAGATAAGTAAGGTGTCATACCAACCTTCTGTTGATGCGGGAGGATCATGTATATTTCAAGTTTAAGTTTATGATTATCAACCTCTCGTTGATGCATGAGGGTATAATGATAATCAATCTTCCGTTGATGCGTGCAGGGTTATGTTTACGTTTTCCAGAATTGTTAAAGGCTTTGCAAACCCTGACGTTCTGAGGATTGCGTGCTTGTGATACGAACACAAAGGGCCCATATGTTAAGCAAGATAATAAGTTCAAGTCAATAATTGGTCATGAAAGATTTATAATTGATTCATGCATAAGTTGCACGATATTTGTTACGTTTTGTGAGAATTATGTTTGTACTTGCTGAGCGAAAACTCATCAGTATATTTCATACTGTAGGTAAGAGGCCTGCAGCTTAATTGGTGGGCCAGGTGGACGATGCGGCGGCTGAAGGGCAGTGTGGGATACCACTATGCAAATATTTCCGCAAGTTCTGTTAAGTTTATATATATATATATATATATATTTTAAAGTAAGTTATGTTGTACAAAAATATGAGGATTTAAAGACTCGAACAGGTTGTAAGAATTATGTATGTTTTTCATCCCAGTATGCATGCATGATAAGTTTACTACATGAGCAACCCTATCTTTATATGTAAGTTTGAAAAGAAAAATTTTATTCTCAATTTTCCAAGTAGGTTTAAGTAGTTATACGTAAGTTCAAGTATGTATAGTAACAGCCCTACGTAGGTTGGGGTGTTACAGTATTGACTGTGCCACTACGTAAGCATCTATGTGGTGCTTATGTGACTACCGCATGACTGTAGCGACCCATCTTACGTAGGCCGTTACGATACTTAGTTTACTTAATTACTTAACCTACTTTACATTGTGGAAAAAAAACTGAATAAATTTTTTTTTGAACTTAAAACCTAACTCAACCACATACTTATATATATATATATATATATGTGTGTGTATATATTTACCCAATTAAGTATTGGAGTTTCAAACTTATTTTAACACATTGCAAAATTGTACTAAGTAATAAATACAAACATTATATTTCAAACACGTAGTGGTACCCAATTTGAAGTTTCACAATTAGCCGTGCCATGCCCAACTGTTTTGCATCAAGTATTGCCAATAGGCTGTTTATCTATAGCATAAACATAATTCATGAGCTTTCGCTTAGCAAGTACAACTATTATTCCGCAAAACAATCTTAATAATAAACATATGCATGATTTGATTATGCTTCTTTATTAAGCTTTCTTCAATAATATATATTTGTGGGCCCCTTACTTGACATGAGTGTACGTATTATGGCGCGCAACCATGGAGTGGTTAGGGCGGCCAATCCAGTCCAACTCAAACCATGGACCAAACCTGCCCTCGTGATAGGTTGGTACGACACGAGAAAACTTTCTTATCATCATACTTGAAAATAGTTTCTTATTTGAAAACAATTTCTTAAAAATAGTCTCATACCTAAAAACAGTTTCTTCCTTGAAACAATCTTTTGAAAACAGTTTCGTACTTAAAACTCGATCACATTCTTACCATGTGATTTATCATTAGTGAGCATATTTTCATAATGCAACAATATAGAACATAAAATATATGTATCACATATATTAATACATGAGCTTTGAAAAACATGCAAAGCAGTAAAATATTTTGCCTATGCTATAAGCAGAGTTGTACTTACAGGTTGTCCTAGGTTCTTGGTTTGTCGTTCCAACAAGACACGATAATAGGTTACACTCATGTTTCCAAATAGGGCATAAAATAAGAATCATCATATCTTATTATAAACCATAAAATACAATGTTATATCCAATCCAACAACCATATGTAACCATAGATACAAGCCCAATATGTCAAATTGGTATCTCAACTAGTTACTATGGATAACCATGGTTACAAAGCCCAATATATAAATTTTGGTATTCTATCCGATTACAGGTCATCATAACATTGTTACCATATTTCAAATTTTATTCATATTTTCCTTCTTCTCACAATTTCTTATTGATTTTGTCTATTAAAATCATTTGTAAAATTTCAACCTTTAAGAATCATTTTTGTAAAACCGTAGTTCCTTTTGAACAAAGGTAATAAAGTTGTAAAATTCTGAAAACTGCTTTTTGAAAATAGTCCCATAAATTTAGTTGTTAGTCATGTGCAGTAATTTCCTATACCATGCACTGTTTTGAAATATATCTAGTTTTATCTTTAAATCTGTTTTGAATTTGAAAAAAATTTTATGCATTAAAGTTGTAGACCTAAATGAATTCTACAACTTTCATTCTTTATTCAAAACCTAAATTTGTATTTAACCTATCCGTTTTCCTTTTTGAAACATCTTGGCCGTGCATAGTGACTAGGCCGGCCAGGTTTGAGAAATCGTAAAAATGGAAGTATTTGGAGCCAGTTTTTCAAAAATTGTTTGAACTGTCCCCTAGAGTTTTCCATTTTCTACAACTTTGCAATTATAACTTTTTCCAAATTCGGCTTCTAAAGGGTCTAGAATTTGGTTTCTAGAAAACTGTCCCATTAATTTTTAAAAACCGGCAGTTTGTGTTTGTTGGTTTTTTGTTAGAAATCTCGCACACATTATCTCAAACGGTTACAACCGTGAGCCTACGTCAACATGCATGTGTTAGATTTGTTCTTAACATATAACCATACACATATCTTCTTACTTGAAAAACATCAAATAAATAACCTTACGTAGGTTATCAAATTGTGTTTTTAGGTTAGTTTCTTAACCTTCATACATTAATCATTTACAAACATCATCACTATCATCATCACCATCATCAATCATAAATTTCTCTACTTAAGTATGTGAAGCCATTTTCACAATCACATAGAGGGCATACATAACTATCACATTCCTTCTAGGGCATAAAATCACATCCATACTCAAACTTAGCAATCAAAATATTCTAAACTTAGATCATACATAAACTAATCACATCACAACCATAATAGGAAAAAAAAAAAAAAAAAGGAGACATGAGCTTATGCTCTTACAACCCAAGCTTGAAATTCACTTAAACTTTCTTGATCAAACTTAATGAAATTCTTAAGCGAAGGGTTAAGGGTAATGCCTCTAAAGTTAGGAGAATTTGATTCTAAACCCTTGTTGAAAGAATTTTGCTCTCCCTTTTCGCCTCACAAGAACCAGCCACTCTCTTCACTTTTTCTCCTTTTTTTTTTTTTTTTCCTAAGTGAACTAGAACTTTGAAAACTAACTAGGGGTCCACCACTAACTCACCACCCCTATTTCTAGGTGAAAAAAACCAAATTTTCTAGAATTATTTTTATTTCAAATATCCCCTTAAATGCACATATTTGACCTTAAAGACAAAAATTTTATCTTCCACACCCCTTTGGTGGCCGGCCATGTGGAGCAATTTTAGCTCCCAATTAACTCATAATTATCCACTTAATTAATAATTCCCAAAATTTCTTAATTATCCATAATGAGGTGTCTACCAAATAGGGCCATGTTTGGCACTTCTCTTAATATGCAGTCCATTTTCTTAATAGTCCAGATAGTACTATTACTATTTTAACTATTAACAATATATTATTCTAGACTGCAATCTAGAATTTATCTTCACTTAACTGGACTGCGTATAGGTTTTTTCTTAGGACATGAAACTACTTAGTCCTTATTGCTCTAAATATTAAACCTGAGTTTTCTAAAGTAGTCCTATGCCTTATTCTTACTTCTTCATCTGAAATGGCCGCAATATAATTCCATACTGCTTATTATACTGTAGTATGTTTTAATCATATCATAAATCAATCTGGTTAAACATTAACCGGAATAAAATCATAAATCTTTATTCTGCCTTTTTTATCAGAAGGCCCCATACTTAACTAAGTAAACTATTATTGAGTCTTATAATGCCATAAAAACTCAAATATATTTTGATAAATTAGATCATATATTCACATAAACATATATAGTACAAACTTTAATTCCTTTAAAAGGAAATTATGAATCTGTAAAAAGGTTGGCTATCACAGTAGCAATCATTGAAAATAAGATACAGTCGTGTATGAATTGTTTCCTTACCACACTAAGTTTTACTTCTGGCAATTAATAATAATTCAGTGACAACATTCGGTAACATTATTCACTTTTCAACGTAGAAACTCCACTCGTTCATTATTATTATTGTTATTATTATTATTATTATTATTTGCGATCTAATCTCTATGACTCTGATCACTAATTAAAGAAAAAAAAAAATATTCATGGGTTTTAACTCTTAGAGTTCTTATCCAAATTTTATCTCTACCACCTGCAAAACTAGCTCAGCGGTTATCCATTAAGCTAAATTATATTAACGGTCTCAATATGAAAATTTGATGAAAAAAATAATGATGAAAACGTTATTGTTTTAAATTACTTTGCATTTTTCATACTCCAAAAAAAAATTTGTAATTTTTAAAAGACACCATATTGAGACATATAAATGATGTCCAAGTCGTCTCACTCGCTTTCAACATGGATATTTTCCAAGGCTATATTAAAAATATTAGTCTCAAAGATGGTTCAGACATATTAATTGAGATAGTCATAATTTTTCACGTACTAAAAAATGGGGATGTAAGATCAAAATTATATGATATACTAAAGGTGTCCAAAAGATGTGATGAAGAAATTTAATTTAATAGAGAGGGACGAAAATTAATGATCCAGTTGGATGAATTATTGAAGTAATTATTATGTTACTCAAATGTAATATAAATTAGATTGGACCACTATTGTAGTGAAACTATTTTTGACCGTTTTCTATATTTCACAATAATTCAAGCCAAATCAAAATCTAAATTTTCACCTTTTAGAATTGTATCTGACTTATTTTTCTAATTTTACAATACTCTAATGCTACTTTGTAGAACAACTATCTAAACACACATTTTATTGAAAGTACACAATTCAAATTTTACATTCGAATAAAAAAATTCAATTTGAAGAGACATTCAGTAATGTAATTAATGATCCAAGTAGACTATAAGAACTTCAAAATATTTAACAATATTCTCAAACGGGAATTTTATTTAATCAGCTCTGTAAGTAGAGCTTATAAGTTCAAACATCACAGTAAATATGCATCATTTAAAATTACACACGCTAAGCTCGTCATATATATGTGTGTGTATATATATACACACGCATATATAGAGCTTAATTATTAAAACAAACAGACATTACAATCATGTTAACTATTAAACAGAAAGCCAAGACATCTTAGATAGATGTCATTTTGTTTAGTAATAGTACATTGGCAATATATATAAACACAGAAACACACACACACACATATATATGTGTATAGAGTATCTTAAAGTGATAAGCGGACTCCGATGGCATCCAAGAGTTTACCGCTTCTTCCTGTGAATCCGACAACTAAGCCTCGATTTATTGGGAGAGAGAATGGGGTGCCCTCTTCAACTCCATATGGTCCGTAGGTTTTCAAGTTGGTAGTGAATGTTAAAGAGCGAATTACATCACTTGGAAAACTACTAAAAGGACCAACGTAGCCACTCACCTTCACTATATACTCTTCGGCGGCTAGTTCAATCTGGATGAAATGCAAAAAAGAAGAAAAAGAAGTTAAATATAGAGAGCGAGAGAGATTAAGGCTATTAAACCATTGTTATTCTGTGCTTTCTTTCTTTTTCTTTTTTCTTTTTTCTTTTTTAATCATAAATCGATGGGTAATCAATCTGATTTAATCTCTGAAATTAAGTACATCATGACAACTTTCATTTTTGAAGTTTTACTTTCGGCAAATTAGTCTTTAAATTTTTACTTCTAGTAATTTTGTTCCTGAAATTAAAATTAATGAAAGATTGGTTGAATTTAAAGTAGTTAATCATGTATCAATTCCATGAAGTCATGAAATTTTACAAAAACAACATAGCACTAAATGTAATATTCTCTCTTTTCATTACAGTTAAAAATCCTTAAAACATGATCATTTTGTATTTAATGTCACAATTTATTAAAAATTATCGGCTATTCTCAATAGGGATGCGATATCTTTGTTTACTTTAGAAAATTTTTTGTCAGTTTAAGTATTAGGAACCAAAATTATCAATAAAAAAAAAAGTTTACAACTAATTTACTTAACTTAAAATTTAGTTACCAAAAATAATGATTATGTGATCATGCATTATTATATTTATACCTACTTCTACCAAAAGGTGAAAAGTTCAAATATGCTCACCCTCAACTTCAAAAAAAAAAATATATATATATATATATATATATATATAAAGATGTACATAATTCAGGAATTAAACTTACTAATTATTTAAATATAGTGTTTTTACATTTCGCTACAAATACAACTGAAGAAATAAATAAGAAACTGACCGCCGCACTTCTGTTAGCAGCCCTCCCATGATGTGGCCGTGCAGAACGATCACCATTCACATCGTAGTCCACTTGAATGGAATCGACGGCATCCCCATATTGAAGGATGATATTCTGAATTCCAGTGTGAATCCCATCGTCCCAAGCATCTCCACCTGGCCCTCCCCATGGTCCTACAATTACTGTTTGGCTTCTCACACTAGCCTGATGTTTCAATCCAAAACCCATTTGGATCATTAGCTCAAATCATATTCAAAACGATAACTGAGATTTTAATGATAGAAAACACTATAAAAATTTTGAAAAATAGGTTAAAACAAGATGTAATTTGAAATAACAAAGTTATTGATTTAAAATTTGAATTGTTAACTGAGATTTGGATATGTGAATAATGAAACTGTGCTTATTTTCAAAAACAAAAGAAAGAAAACGAAATATTTGGTTGGAGTAGACCATCCAAACACCCCTTAGCTAAGAGTTAAGTGCTTCATTTTAGCTGGGAAAAAATAAAGTTGAGTGTTTCAGCAGTACGTTTGGCACCTGCTTGCAATTCCTGTTGTCTACCAAATTCCTAACTCGATATTATTAATAAAAGCAAAAAAAAAAAAAAAAAAAAAAAAAAAAAAAAAAAAAAAACAACAGAATACAAAAAGGTCAAACATGAAGGGAAAAAGAAAAAAACAGCCAAAAAAGGCAACATAAAGTGAAAGCGATATGAGCAAGAAACTAGTATCAAAGATCCAAGCCGTGACTTTTGTCTTGAGAGTAAGCTACAATTATGTCTCGTCAAAAATTCTCTAGCCAAAATTCAGTAGAAAAAATACTAAAGAAAAAATCAGTATATAATTACCGCCGACGGTCAGCTATCACAAAATCCTAATTTTAAATAACATTCACTTATTTTGAATAAATAAAAAAACTCCAAATTAAACTCCAACTCCAATAGGAGTTCCAAACGGGCCTGATGGTTTTGCCATGGAAAATTAATCACCATGACAAACTTTTGTTTGAAAATGGTAATTGATACAGAAACAAATGGAAAATGATAAAACTCGGGGAAAAAGAAAAAAAAAAGGTTATAGTAGAACCTCTTGAACCTTCTAGACTACTTTGTGTGTGTATATATAATACATGCATGTATATGTATAGATATGGCCTCACCATTTTAAGCGCCTGGATGAAATATGAAGAAGAATGAGTAATGTGGATATGAAGAAGTGTGCGGGCTTACTTGGCTGACTTAGCTCAATTTATATAGAGATAGAAATATCTAACTTATTTCCTTAAAAAAAATACAAAAATAAAAACAAATACAAATACAAATACAAAAATAAATACAAAAAGGAACTCTCTAACTTATTTAGAATTTAGTGCAGCACTAGGATTAAGGAGGTCCCATGTGAAACACGTAGTTATCCGTAACACGTAGATTAGCAGACCTTGAGAAACACATTTAGTCAAACTTATTCCTCCTCATGTTATCGAGTCTTGGCTTTTGTCCTCTTATTGAGCTTCATTAGATTTTATTAATGAAATTAATTTTAATCAAAGGTTGTCTCTTGTATCATAGGGTTGTTTCATTTTTAGTATTGTTATTTATACCTAATTTTAAATTGAATGATAATTTCTCTTTCCCAAAAAAAAAAAAAAAAACCTTTAGGATTTTGTTCCGTGAAATCCTAATTTGTTTTTTATCGTAACTTTTTCTATCCTTTAATCGTCAATCAGTAAGCACACCATAAATTTAGGCAAAGTAGGAAAGAAAAGAGCTAAAGAAACATTGGTTTTTTATCGTGAAAATTTAATCCTTTAGGAAGCTTTTTTAGAATGATGTATTGAAATTTCAGCGAGGTGTTAAAATTTTGTAGGAAAAGAAAATGAGATAGCAATTCAACACATGAGGAGACAATGACTTTTGAATTGTGTGTATTAAGTTATCTGATTAATTTGTCTCGTTTTAAGTCAAGCCATTGCATCATAGATTAACTTTGTTTCAGTATGACAAAGTGCATACAAATTCAGAAACCTTATTTTCACTCCCTTTTTTTTTTTTCTCTCTCTCTCTCTTTTTCTTCTGGAAGCATTAACCACGCTAAAGCTACCTTTTCTTATATTTTTCTACGGTTTTTAGCCCTTTTTCCCACTTAGAGAATTTTAGAACTAGGGTTTAAGTAGAGAAAGATTTCCTTTTCAATATATATATATATATATATATATATATAGTTGGAGGTAAAAGTTTACCATATAACAAAATTTGATATAAAAAATAACACTTTCTAGAGAGTATTTCTTTTTTTATCCAAATTTCAAAATTTATCATTTATACATCAATTTAACACTCAAATACTCAACATGGGGTATTAAAGCTGACAGAAATTTTTAAACATGAAAAATAAAAGAAGTTGACGCTGCTGCCAGAATCCCCAACACCCCACACTACCCATGCTCGTCTGTTCAGGTTTGAAGGTAATGTTTCACGAGGTCTGCGAATATACCTATATTCACACTCATCTTTAATTGATAGTAGCCATGTGTACAGCTATATTTCATTCTCATCTTTAATTGATAAAATACTAAAAAAAAATTTTTTGAACTTTTCTTTCGTGTTCCCTGCGACATCAAGTTGCTGAGTCATCGTCAATGAATCATTGCATCACAATTTATTTCATTTTAATTTATATTTGTTTGGTGGGAATGCCTGACCAAAGCAGGTACAGAATTTATAAGGCCAGCTGTAGCTCAATCAATGATTGAGATTGATTTGCTTTAGTACAAAATTTTATGATTTGTTTGGTAGAATAGTTTAAACTGGGATTTTTAAGGTTTAATAGTAAATTTATTTGAATTTTAGAAAAGACAAAAAATTTTTGAAGAAAGACAAAAATTTTTTGAAAAAAGGACAAAAAAATTTTGAATTAAATGATTTAATTGGGATGCCAAACAAGTTATTAAACTTGTAAAAATTTTACTGAATTTACTTCAGGATAAATTTTTCCATTCTGAAAAACAATTTCACGAAAGCTATTAAAGAACACAACGTAGTTTAAAATAATTCCCGTGCAACCTATATTTCGATAGTCATTTATTAGAAATTTATGCCAAATGAAGTAAGAAATTAAGCTTTTTTTATATATATTTCAAATTTATAAGATATTATCCATATTTTTTATATTATTTAACAGCATAATCTCTTCAGTAATAAATATATTTAAATAAATCCTAGTTATAAATAATTTAAATTTCAAACTTCTTCAAATCTGCATCATTACACGATCAACTTGCTGATGTTATAACTAATGTTGTAACATGGACGGAAATGAACATTAAAATTGGGCAAATCTAAATTAATCTGAACTAACGACTCATTTTTTATTTTTCTATACAAGTTGTCATATAGCCAACATCTAAAAACCTAACAGATATGATAAAAAAAAAAATCCTTTGAAATTATAACGCCCCGGCCATCCACGTAAGCCAACTACGTAAACGTGGGCCGTTATCATGCTTGCTTAACTTAAACCTTAGTCTTAAATACTTAACCCTACAGAAAATTTCAAAATAAATTTTTTTTTCTTTAAACTTTATTTTAAAATCACAACTTAAAAACATTGCATATATAATATTGTACATATTCCTTAAAACATATATATACAAATTGATAATTTAAACAATTTGCGAAAAAACTTGCATAGTGGTATCACATACTTCCCTTCACTTGCTACATCGTCTCCAAGGCCCACCAAGTAAAGCTGCAGGCATTTACCTACAGTATGGAATATACTGATGAGCTTTCGCCCAACAAGTACAAACATAATCTCACAAAAACATAACCAACATCGTGTAACTTATGCATGAACCAATTATGATCAATTATGGACTTAAATTTATTATCTTGCTTAACATATGGGCCCCTAGTGTACGTACTAAAAACGCGCAAGCCTCAGAACGTCAGGGTTTGCAAGGCCCTTAACAATTCTGGAAAACATGAACATAACCCTTCACGCATCAACGGAAGGTTGATTATCACTTTACCCTCACGCATCAACGAGAGGTTGATAATCATAAACTTGAACTTGTAATATACATGATCCTCCCGCATCAACAGGAGGTTGGTACGACACCTTACTTGTCTTGGTTTAGTCTTAGTCTTGTTACATTTCCAAGACTAAGAATCTTTACATGTGATCTTAATAGTCATGATGCACATGAGACTAGACATGGCATAATAACTTGATATATCATGGCTCATCATGACTTAACATGGCTTAACATAACATAACATAACTCATCGTATCATAACATGGCATGATATAGTATAGTATGGCATGACATAGCATAACTTAGCATCATAACATAGCATGACATAGTATAACATGGCATTGCATAGCATAACATGTAATCAAGTCATATATTTGAAAATAGCTTACTATTTTCCATACTGCAAGTGAGGTTTGTACTTACCTCTTGTCCTACGCTCTTGGTCTATCGTTCCATCGAGGTACGATAACATGTCATATCATATTCCTGTTCCAAACAGGGCATAAGGATTATCCTATCTTACCATAAATCATAATCATTAAATGTTGGTATCCTAACCAACATTCATGAGTAACCTTAGCTATATGTCCCCCACATATCTACACATGATCATTTTATAAACTGTTTTTAATAAAATTGTTTAAGTTTGGAAAGTGTCTGAAACAGTTCATAATTCCATTTATCAGTGCATGTGAAGGAATTTCTGCTTTTGCACTATTTTCTGAAAATCCTGTGCAAGAATTTCTTGATTCCTGCACAGTTTTTTAAGATCTAATTTTATCTTAATAATCTGTTTAGAATTTGAAAAACTTTTCTTCACGAAAGTTGTAGATCATGAAAACCCTACAACTTTTGTTCTTTGGTCAGAACCCAGTTCTGCATTTATCCTATTCATTTTCCTTGTTGAACCTGCCTGCCGTGCTTACCCCAACATACTGGATCTGGGCAGATCAGGCTCGGTTTTTCATAAAAACGAAGGCCTTTGAAGCTTTATTTTTAAAAATCGTCTATGCAGTCCCCTAGGATTTTCCATTTTCTACAACTTTGTAGTTTCGAGCTTCTTCAAATTCGGCCTCTAAGGGCCTCAAATCACCATTTCCAGAATACTGCTCAGTCTTGACCCGAGACTGGCAGTTTTTGCTTAAATTGGTTCTTACGTAAAATTACGAGCACACTACCTCGAACGGTTAAAACCGTGAGCCTACATCAAGTATGCAGCATCTTACTAACGTTTTCATTGCCATGCATTCACTGTTCATTCATAAAATCATACATGCAATCCCATTTGGTAAATTTTTCCAACTAGGGTTTCTAGAGTTGTCTTGAATCCTAAAATTAACATACAATCATAATTTACACACTCTTTCATTCATCCTCATTCTTGAGCATGTGGGGACATATAACAAACACTTAATGGTCATGCACACAACCCACATAATCATGCATAATAACATAAATCAAAACCACCAAATAACCTAATCAACAACAAGTCTAAAAATCTAAAATTAGGACATAAGAATAAAATGAGCTTATACACATAAATCTTGAATCAAACTAAAATAATGAGCTAGAGGGTGAAGAGGATTACCTCAAGATCCAAGAAAATGGATCTACCTTTGGTTGGAAAATATTTCTCCTTTTCCCACCTACACAAATCCGAACCCTCACCTTTTTTTTTTCTCAATTATTTTTTTGTTTTCGGTTTCTAGGGGAGAGTTGAAGAAAAATTGGGCAGAGTTTTGGGGTGTTTTGAGCTGCCAAAACCACCCCCCCACAAGCCCTATTTATAGGTGAAAATTACAAATTTTCACAATTTATTTTTATTTCCAAAATTGCATATTAGGGCTTAAAAACAAAATATTTGCTAACTAGTCCCTACATGTGGCCGGCCATTAAGGGTCCTTGGAGGCCAAGTAATTTGCTTACCTCATGCTTACATCATCCTGCTTACATCACCTTGCTTACATCATCATGCTTACATCATCAAGGCAATTTCTTAAAATTACACTTTGGCCCCTACGGATAAATATTTGCACAAAAGCCTCCAAGTGGCCGGCCATATTGGTGCTAGGTGGCATCCAAAGATTTTTCCAATTTTCTTTAATCAAGAATGATGTCATAAATCCAAGATAAGGTGATGTCATCTTAATGCCTTGTTTGGCTTGTCTCTTAATATGCAGTCCACTTTTATGCTAATATAGATATTTCCAATACTGTTATTAACTAATAACAGTATTTTATACTGTACTGCAGTCCAAAATTTATCTGTGTATAAATAACTGTCTAAATTTTTCTTATTTCTTGAAACCTTTCTTGCCCTTAATATCCTACTTGGTGTACTTGATTTTCCTATGATGGTTTTAAATCCTATTCATGCTATTTTGTCCGTAAAGACGGTTTTCGCAGTATATTTTCGATACTGCTTATCATATCTCAGTAGCTTCATCTATTTGACCTTTCTGGTCAACCTTTGACTTTTTCGGTCAACTTTGACTTTTTTGGTCGAACTTTGACCAGCATGAAATCATAGATTTTTTTCTTCCTTTTTTCTAAAAAAAACTTCGCGCATGACTAATGCAGCTATTATTGAGTCTCGTAGCTAATTCAACGAGAACCCAAACATAAACTGATATTCAACTCAAATCATGAGCTTCATATCGACATACAAGATTCAAACTTGGAATTTTCTTGTCTAAAAGGAAATCATAGGTTCATCAAAATTCCGGGTATTACATTCTACCCTCCTTAAAGAAATTTTCATGCTCGAAAATTCGAATAATTCTAAGTGGCTTTTCTTCAAATCCACTATCAATCTATAGTAACTTGTTCATGTTCCCATTTTAATACTTTTAATAGGATCATGTCTCTTATATAGATCCATAATCTTATTTTTACATCATTATAATTCTTATCCTCATACTTTCATGCTTTCATGCATACTTTCATATCCTTATCATCATACTTTCATGCTTTCACACTGCATTACAAGAACTATCTACATAAATTTCTTAGCAAGTATATCATTTAACTTGCCATATTTGAAAAGCATATTATATCATATAGCTTTTCCATGCTTGAAAAGTATATTGTATCTTATATTTAAGATACTTTTCTTTAACTGTAATTGAGGGCTCAGTGAATATATCATATTGAAAATATTTTTCTTTCAATTTATCTGAAGCTGAGGACCCTCTGGTATAATATTAATCTTGTGCTATTAGAACCCTTTTTCTTTTCATGATGGCCCATTTCTTGGAACTTTGTTCCTCAAGGTTTTTGGCCCTTTACTTTTCATGATGGCCCCTTTCTTGGAACTTTATTCCTCAAGGTTTTTGACCCATAACATAACATAACATGACATAACATGAGTTGGCTCTAATAAGCATAAGATCAAGTACCATACATAAAATAACTTCTTTGAATCTTCTTTTCATGGAAAACAATAATAAATAGTATTATTTAAAATATATTACTGTTCGAGTGATGCAGTGAAAGGTATCCTTAAATCAACTAGCTACTTATTAGCTAGTAGAAATTCCTCTTGCTCCTTCAGCATTTTCTTTATAGCACAAAGACATAATCATAACTCTAAGGAATATCTAAAACTTCCCATCATTGCATAATTTTCATTACTTAAAGGATTGTACATAGTCGACCTTAGTCAAATCATTATATGTCGACTTCAAAGCTGTTGCTATCGATCTCAATCTCATTAACTTCATTGTCAGACTCATAGCCATCATCATTATCATAACCTAATAAATTGTTGTTGGTAGCAACCAACTCATATTGACATATTGCCTATTTGCTACCCCTAAACTAAGGCATCATCAATTTTTTTTTTTTCCGTATCTAATAATACTCTTATGGGGCAAAAGTTTCACAATCAGGAAACTTAACTTCTATGGTATTGATCCATTCCTTAAAAGGAAAAGTTCCTTACTATCACTATACCTGAGATGAGGTGATAGGCTATATGATCTTAAAGCCTATTCATTTCTTATTGCTATTCTAGCGATCATAACTTAACTACTACAGTTGCAAGATTAGGCTTTGCAAACATTTGGTTCGTTCGTACGAACGGCGAACCATCTTTTAATTCTAGTTCCTATTCCTCACATTTCGTATATCCATTCTTTTCTTCATATCTTATCATGTCCTATCTTGGAAACATCATAACTCATCATGATCTCTTCATATCACATCGTAACCTTATCCATCACATACACATCATGGTAATTTTAGGATCGTGGTAACGCATCCCATAAAATTAAAAGTATCAGGGATATCATCATTCGTGTGACCATTGATGAGATATGCTCATTATATAAGCAATATCTTATATATTCTAATAAAAGGAAAATAACTTAACTTACTTGGGCACTTGCAGAAACGATATGAAGCAGAGTGAAGTAGGCTGGCAGGATATCGCTCTGATACCAACTGTAACGCCTCGGCCGTCCATGTAGGGCCAATTACGTAAACATGGGCCGTTACCATTCTTTCTTAACTTAAACCTTAGTCTTAAATACTTAACCATACAGAAAATTTCAGAATAATTTTTTTTTCTTTAAACTTTATTTTAAAATCACAAATTAAAAACATTGTATATATAACATTGTACATATTCCTTAAAACATATATATACAACTTGATAATTTAAATAATTTGTGGAAAAACGTGCGTAGTGGTATCCCATACTGCCCTTCACTTGCTACATCGTCTCCAAGGCCCACCAAGTAAAGCTGCAGGCATTTACTTACAGTATGGAATATACTGATGAGCTTTCGCCCAACAAATACAAACATAATCTCACAAAAACATAACCAACATCGTGTAACTTATGCATGAACCAATTATGATCAATTATTTATCTTTTATGATCAATTATGGACTTAAATTTATTATCTTGCTTAACATATGTGTAACGACCCGCCTAGCACAGGTCGTTACCATACATACATATCGTACATACATAACTTACACAGCGGAAATTTTTTTTTTTTTTTATACTGTACTTACATACGAAATATAAATGTATATCGAACATTAATTACGTTGTTTGGGTGTAAATAAAACTTATTTCATAATTACATAATATAACGAAACGCGTAGCGGTTTATTCCCACATTTCACAGTCCGCCAATCCATGCCCTCCATCTTGCATCAAAAATTATTTCCAGGCTGCTTACCTACAGCACAGACGTAAGACAGTGAGCTTTCGCTCAGCAAGTACAACTATTCTATACCGCAATTTACTTTAAATAAAACACATCACACATATCCTAACTAGCATACCACACTAATCATAACTTAAGCATAACATAATATAACTTATCTTAACTTATGCATGAGCCATTTATGCTTCATTATGCTTGCTTGATTAATCGTAACTTGCTTTCTTAACTTATCATAACTTATCTTGTCTTATCTTGTGGGCCCCATAACGTAAGTGTTCGTACCGGGCGCGCAACTATGAATTGGTTGGGGCGGCCAAACCATTTCCAATTCAATCCATAGTTCAACCCGACCTAACGCGGGTCGGTACGACACAGGCAAATTATTTGCCATCATAACTTTCATTATCTCATACTTAATTGTATTAATTAGTGAGCATACATCGTGATATGTCACACAATTAATTTATAATCTTATCATCATAACCTATTCCATGGCATTCTAAATCATAGCATTTCAACTTTTTTATAACACATAGCATACCATAGCATATAACATAGCATATCATCATAGCATTTTATAACATACTCTTAACACATAATCATAGCATACTACAAAGCATGACATTTTCTATAACATTTCCTATAACTTAAAACTATCTACAACACATAAGAGGTAACATTTACACTACATAGCATTTTCATCATACTTTGGCAAGTATACACAACAAAGCCCATGCTGTAGGCGGAGTTGTACTTACCTCGTTCGTAAAAGTTGTGTCCAAAAGTCGAGTTAAATCCCGTTGGGACACTTCGGCGTGCGACGTTCTGAGATTAATAAAAGTAAGGGTTAGAACTGTTGGTAATATAACCAACATTCTTATATAACCTTACTTATCTTTACATTGTCCTAATTGGTTACCTAAGTAACCCTAACCGGTTAAATCTTTAACTTAGGTCTTAAAAACAAACTTATTTCTTTAGAAAAGAATTCTTAGGTTTTGGTTTAAAAATCCTTTTATTCAATCTTTTAAAAAAACTGAAAAACTTAAAAGGAGTCGTATAAAATTATTGACTATTGGAGACTGCCTTGGAACAGTTTCTCAATGTCCATTTTTGCAGTGTAATTACAAAAATATGCATTTTCTGTGTTAACTTTGTAAATCCTGTACAGGATTTCCATAATTCCTGTACAGTTCTCCGAAATTCATTTTCATCTTAAAATCCAGACTGAATCTGTAAAACTTGTCTTCATGAAAGTTGTAAACATTTAAAAACTCTACAACTTTTATGTTTTAGGTAAAACCCAGTTCTGGCGTTTTCGTGGTCAAAACCCCTGAGGAACTTGTCCTGGCCGTGCTCGGGTCCTGGGCACCTTAGGCACGGGTTTTGGTAAAAACCGAGGCCATTGGAGCCTCATTTTACAAAACTGTCCGCGCTGTCCTCTAGGAAAAAGTCTACTTAAAAACTTTCATGTTTTGAGTTTCCCCTGATTCGGCATCTAGAAGCCTCAAAAACTGTTTTTCCCGAAACTGGCCAATTTCTACCCGAGTTGGCAGTTTTCGGTTTAAAATTTCGTTTACGTCCTAAAACGTTCACCCTACCTCAACCGAACTCAGCGGGAGCCTAAAAAGTGGTCATGCAGCGTTTTCTAACGTCCAATATTCAACATGCAAATCAAATTTAGCATCAAACATAATGTACATAAACCCTAACCAATTCACAAACATCTAGCATGCAAAAATCATAACCACCAAACCATAAATCCTAACCATAACAAGCACATAGCCTATAATCTTAATTTAGGGCAGAAATTAAAGTGAGCTTATGCTCATTACAACACATACTTAAATACATTTAAATTTCTCCAATTGAAATTTAAATGAAAGCTTAAGAATTTGGAATTTTACCTCACCTTGGATCCGAATTTTTGGATTGGCTCTTGGCTCCCCTTTTTCCCTCTCCAACAGCCGGTCCTTTGGCCAACTTGTGCACCAAATGCTCTAGTGCTCTTTAATGATGTTCTAAGTGGAAATCAACACTCAAAACTCTAAATCCCCCTTTGGATTCAACTTTTCTCTCTTGCTTTCCTCTTGCCCCACACAACCGGCCCTTGGCCTAGATATGGGTTCCAATTTTTTTTCAAACTTCCTTGCTTGCTCTCTAAGGTAAAACCGACTATCCCTAGGCTTAAAACACACTTGGTTTTGCAAAATTTCCTTCCTTTCTCTCTTGTTGAAGTTCGGATTTTGGTGGAGAAAATTTGGCAAAGTTTAGCTAAGTTTTCTAATTTTTTTCAATAGTACTCTCACCTATTTATAGAGGTTGGAATTTCTTGAAATTGCACACTTTAGTCCTCAAAAAAATCAGAAATTGGACTTAGGGGGGGGGCATGTGGCCGGCCATTGCATGGCTAATGCCAACCAAATACTTTCCAATTTTTTTTTAAATGACATAATGATGTCATAATCCAAAAGGTGAATGAGGTAAGCCATTCTAAGGTTTGTTTGGCTCTTTACCTTGTTATGCAGTCCATTATTGTTTTAACACAGGTATTTCTAATACTGGATTCACTTATGCACAGTATTAGTTTACCGAACGGTAGTCCAAAATTTATCTGTGTGAAAACAAACTGTATAAAAATTTTCTTATTTCTTAAAACCCTTTTTGCCCTTTAATTCTATTTAATGTGCTTGTCTTTCTATGGTGGTTTTAAGTTCTAAACATATCATTTTATCAGTAAAAACGGCCTATACAGTATAATTCTATACTGCGGCGATTTTACTCGTACCGTCTTTTCTTTAACTTTTTGGGGTCAATTTTTGGCTTTCTCGTCCACCATTGACTTTCTTGTCGACAGGTGACTTTCTTGCCGAGATTTGACTCCCGTGGTCAACAGTTGACTTTTTGGTCAACCGTCGACGTTTTTGGTCAAACTTTGACCAACATACATTTTTGGCCATTTTCATTCCTTTTTACCTAAAAGGACATTTTCTTGTCCTAGAAATTATTTTTGAGTCTTTTAAAGTCATAAAAACTCACAAAACATTATAAAAACCCTTAACCGGGCTTTTTCATTAATATTCTTAAGGTACAATTTGAATTTTTTGTACAAAGAATCATAATCGTTAAATAACTAGGTATTACAATCTACCCCCCTTAAAAATTTTCGTCCTCGAAAATTAGAACAAACCGGGGTAGTTCTTCTTCATACTATCTTCTAATTCCCAGGTTGCTTCTTCAACCTTGTGGTTTCGCCACAACACTTTAACCATGGGAATCGTCTTATTCCTTAAGACCTTCTCTTCCCGATCTAATATTCGTACGGGCTTTTCTTCATAAGTTAAGTCCGTTTGAACTTCCACTGGTTCCTGGTTAAGCACATGAGAAGGGTCTGACACATACTTTTTGAGCATCGAGACGTGGAATACATTGTGCATTGATGCAAGTTCTGGCGGTAGGGCAAGCTTATAGGCTACTTTCCTAACTCTTTCAAGGATTTCAAATGGTCCAGTATACCTTGGACTAAGCTTCCCTTTCTTGCCAAAGCGCATTACTCCCTTCATTGGAGCTATCTTTATGAATACCGCATCTCCGACTTGGAATTCCAAAGGCCTTCTACGCTTGTCAGCATAGCTTTTCTGACGACTGAAAGCCACATCTAGCCTTTGTTTAATCTTTTTAATATCCTCTGAAGTCTTTCGGATAAAATCCGTGGTTTGAAGCTGCTTCTGACCCACCTCCTGCCAATGAATGGGGGATCGACATTTCCTTCCATACAATGCTTCAAAGGGAGCCATACCAATCGAAGCATGATAGCTATTGTTATATGAAAATTCGATCATTTGCAGCTTCTGATCCCAGTTTCCCATGAAATCCAGAACACATGCTCTCAACATATCTTCTAGCGTCTGGATGGTTCGTTCTGATTGACCGTCAGTTTGGGGATGGAAAGCCGTACTAAACTTCAGTTTCGACCCCATAGCATTGTGCACACTTGTCCAAAATCGAGAAGTGAAACGTCCATCACGGTCCGAGATGATCGATTTCGGTACTCCATGGTATCTGACGATCTGGGATACGTAGACTTCAGCCAATTTTTCTACCGAATAAGTGGCTTTGATAGCGATGAAGTGGGCGGATTTGGTTAGTCGATCAACAACCACCCAGATTGTGTCATTCCCATTTGAAGTTCTGGGCAGTCCTACGACAAAATCCATAGTGATTTGCTCCCATTTCCATTCGGGAAGTTCTATCTTCTGCAATTCTCCGCCTGGATGTCGATGTTCGACCTTCACTCTCTGGCAAGTTAGGCATTTTGACACGTACTTTGCTATCTCATTCTTCATGCTTGGCCACCAATAATTCTCTCGGAGATCTTTGTACATCTTGGAAGCTCCTGGATGCACTGAATACGGCGTCTTATGTGCCTCTGATAGTATCTGATCCTTCAAAAACTTAAAGTCGGGAACACAAATCCTTTCTTTGAAGTAGATAATACCATCGACAGAGGTCTTAAACTCCTTGTTCTTTTCATTGAAAAGTTGCGCCTTCATCAAAGATGGGTCTTTTCCTTGATGCGTCTTGATAACTTCCAAAAGATTGGACTGGAGGGTCAGAGAGGACAATCTTCCCGTCAACAGCTCCAAGTTGAACTCAGAAATTTCTCTTTGTAGTGGCTTCGGAAAAATCTCAATAGACATTAGCATGCCTATCGATTTCCGACTTAAAGCATCTGCCACCCGGTTTGCCTTTCCAGGATGGTAAAGGATTTCACAATCATAATCCTTCACAAGTTCTAGCCATCTACGTTGTCTCATGTTGAGCTCTTTCTGAGTAAAAATGTACTTGAGGCTCTGGTGGTCTGTGTAAATTTCGCATTTATTCCCGTATAAGTAGTGCCTCCAGATCTTGAGTGCAAAAACTACCGCTGCTAACTCCAGATCGTGCGTAGGGTAGTTCTTTTCGTGCTCCTTCAATTGTCGTGAGGCATAGGCGACCACCTTTCCATGTTGCATCAGGACCGCTCCAAGTCCTATTTTGGAAGCATCACTGTAAATAACGAAATTTCCCGCATCTACGTCAGGAATTACTAACACTGGGGCGCTAGTAAGCTTCTTTTTTTAGCTCCTGAAAGTTCTCTTCACATTTCGATGTCCACTCGAAATTCCTTCCTTTCCGGGTAAGAGCAGAAAGAGGGGTTGCGATCTTTGAAAATCCCTCTACGAATCGCCGATAATAACCAGCCAATCCAAGGAAACTTCTGATTTCCGTAACATTCTTAGGTCTGGGCCATAAACTAACTGCCTCTACCTTAGCAGGATCCACAGAAATCCCTTCTTTGGACACCACATGCCCCAAGAAATGCACCTTTTCTAGCCAAAATTCACATTTTGTGAACTTGGCATATAGCTGATGTCGTCTCAACGTCTCCATCACTACCCTCAAATGCTGCTTATGTTCTTCCTGGGACCTTGAATAAATCAAAATATCGTCAATAAAGACGATGACGAACTTATCCAAATATTCTTTGAACACTCTGTTCATAAGATCCATGAAAGCAGCTGGGGCGTTGGTCAGTCCAAACGGCATAACCAAGAATTCGTAGTGTCCATAGCGCGTACGAAAAGCCGTCTTGGAGATATCTGACTCCTTGATCTTGAGCTGATGATAACCTGATCGCAGATCGACCTTTGAAAATACCACTGCTCCCCTAAGCTGATCAAACAGATCGTCTATCCTCGGGAGGGGATACTTGTTCTTGATTGTGATCTTATTCAGCTCGCGATAGTCGATACACATACGCAACGATCCATCCTTTTTCTTAACGAACAAAACAGGCGCTCCCCACGGAGAGTAACTCTGTCGGATGAATCCCTTGTCGAGCAACTCTGTAATTGCACTTGCAGTTCTCTAAGCTCAGCTAGTGCCATGCGGTAAGGTGCTTTCGATATCGGAGCAGCTCCAGGTAGCAACTCGATCTCGAACGAAATTTCACGTTCTGGCGGAAGCCCTGGCAAATCCTTCGGAAAGATATCCACATATTCCTTAATAATGGGGACATCTTCCGGCGTTAATTCCATCTCCCGATCCTTGTCCACCATGTTAGCTAAGTACCCCTGACAGCCACTAGCTAACATTTTCCAAGCTTTCATTGCCGTGACCAATCTGGTTGTTGGGTTCCGAGACTGTCCATGGAAATTGAACTCCTCTTCATCGTAGGGATTGAAAGCCACACAACGCTTCCGGCAGTCGATCTTGGCGTTGTACTTGCCCAAGAAGTCCATCCCTAAGATCACATCGAAATCCTGAAGTCGGATCGCGATGAGATCTACATACAATTCTCTACCACAAATAATTACGGGAATATTCTGTATCCAGAAATCGGACCATAAAATTTCTCCGGATGGCAGAGAAGTTTTGAAAGGCTGCTCTAACTTATCAACACCTCTTCCTAACTTCTGGGCGAACTCTAAGGATATAAACGATGAGTGGCTCCAGAATCAAACAAGGCAATAGCTTCATGAGTGGTGATAGAGATCTGACCTGTCACCACGTGAGAAGTTCCTGCTTCAGCATCTCCTATCGTGTAAGCATAGATCCTGGCTTGAGGTTCAGGAGCCTCCAATCTGCCTTGCGTGATCGAGGGTCCTTCGAGTCTGGCTTGGACTGCGTGTAATTGACCGGGTGCGTTTCGGTTAGATGGTGGAGGTTTCTGGTTTTGGGGGTTCTGGTTGCAACTTCTGGCAAAATGCCCCTCCTTGCCACATAGGTAACAAACATTTGTCCCCATTCTGCATACCCCTGGATGCTTCTTTCCGCATTTTGGCACACTGCGGATACTCAACGCTGTTACCATCCCTTCCCCGATTATTACTCTTCTGTGGGAAGTTTTTCTGTTGTCCCTGGCCCGTGAAATTACCCTTTCTCTTATTCTTTCCAAACTGCTTGGAATTCTGGGCAGGGCTACTGGTCTGGCCCTTCTGGTTGGTCTCAGCGTTTTGACGAGGCTGTGTCTGCTTTACCACGGCCTTTTCCTCCTTTCTGGCTTTAAAATCTGAGCCCTAGCTTCCTTGTCCTGGTTAATCCAGTACTCAGCTCTTATCGCTCTACTGACACAATCAGATACCAGGGTAGGTGGGCTACTGCCTGCACTGACCTGCTTGGAGATGTCTGTGCGGAACATCTTCATCATCCTTCTGACCTTTTCCTTTTCATTCGGAACCAGTTCCGGGCACAGACGGGCTAGCTGCTCAAATTTCTTTACGGCCTCCATAACCGTCATCGATCCCTGTCGTAAACTGGTGAACTCATCTTGCTGAGCCGCCAGTATCTCCGCGTTGTAGTACATTGCACGGAATTCGGTTACAAAATCCTGCCAGTTCATGGCCATGACATCCCGCCGCATTTGAACGGTCATCCACCAGTGCCGTGCATCTTTCTTCAAGGCAAATGAAGCACAGAGAACCTTCTCCTGTTCTGTAAGCCGCATGAAATCCAAATAACCTGGATATCAATCAACCAATTATCGGCGGCGATTGGGTCAGTTACCCCTTCAAATTCAGGCGCCTTCATCCGC
>CM046374.1:12844120-12873452 GCA_025413025.1 Ficus hispida
TACCACGGCCTTTTCCTCCTTTCTGGCTTTAAAAATCTGAGCCCTAGCTTCCTTGTCCTGGTTAATCCAGTACTCAGCTCTTATCGCTCTACTGACCAATCAGATACCAGGGTAGGTGGGCTACTGCCTGCACTGACCTGCTTGGAGATGTCTGTGCGGAAATCTTCATCATCCTTCTGACCTTTTCCTTTTCATTCGGAACCAGTTCCGGGCACAGACGGGCTAGCTGCTCAAATTTCTTTACGGCCTCCATAACCGTCATCGATCCCTGTCGTAAACTGGTGAACTCATCTTGCTGAGCCGCCAGTATCTCCGCGTTGTAGTACATTGCACGGAATTCGGTTACAAAATCCTGCCAGTTCATGCCATGACATCCCGCCGCATTTGAACGGTCATCCACCAGTGCCGTGCATCTTTCTTCAAGGCAAATGAAGCACAGAGAACCTTCTCCTGTTCTGTAAGCCGCATGAAATCCAAAATAACCTGGATATCAATCAACCAATTATCGGCGGCGATTGGGTCAGTTACCCTTCAAATTCAGGCGCCTTCATCCGCCTGAATCTCTCGTACAGCAGATCCTCCCGCACTAGCTGTACATTGTCTTGTCCTCCTGCTTGTGCCATCAGAATCTCAGCATTCCGAGGAATCTCTGGTTGGACCTCTGGAACTTGAGGTACCACTGCGGTACCTGTTGTACTGGGGTGGAACTTCGTTCACTTGGGGCCTCTGATTCAATTGCGCTATATGTTCTCGCAATCTGTTAGTTTCTTGCTGCTGTTCGAGCAGCTGTCTTTGCAATTTGCAACAATTGTCGCGAAATCCGGCTCGGGCGGATTTACTGGCATTGTTCGACGTGGGCGTACCATCCTATCATACCATTTAGAAAGATATTATCATACTATTAATATCCTTTCTTTCATTCATCATTTATCTTATCATAATGTAATACTTAACATTACATACTTATCATAGCATTCATAGTCATAATACAGACATTGTATCTCATACATAACATTTGTCATTCATACCATACTTTGAACTTATCTTTGTACATTTACAAAAGTACATCATATTTACAATAATATACGTACATATATGTTCGTCATACTGTATACACAGGGTCAAAAATATGATGGAATGTCTACCACTTTACCATCGTACATAAGTACAAGCCTATCTCAAAAAATAATAAGCTAGTACAAACAGTCTTAAAAGCAAAAATATATACATAATCGATCGATCTAATCCTAATCTAACTCTACAACTGTGACTACTGAGACGTCGGAGTCGGCCTCTCCGTCCTCATCGAAGATCTCCTCCGGATCCTCCTCGAAGTCATCTCCCTCCTCCGGCCACCCTCCAAACCCAGGCTCGTGCTCGGGCTCCTCCTCCTCATCATCGCTGGATAATACGATAATAGGAGGAATCGGGTCCTCGGGAACGTCCATCTCATCATCCCCGTCATAGTCATCAGCCTCGACCTCAAAGTCGACCTCATGAGCAGGTACCTCTGGCATCGAGTCGGCAGCCATCGGGTCCTCCTGGTAGGCTGGATCTGGCTCATACACCGGCTCTGGTATCTCGGCGTCCTCTACTGGCACCTGCTGAGCCTCTGCCAAATCCAGGGCTGGCATATCGTGAATGTTAGCCTCGACTCCCAAAATAGCCTCAATCATGTGTCCAACTGACAAACCGAGCATGGGTTCAGGAATGTACTGCCGGATCTGAATAGGCAATCCGTTCCTCAGAATAACTAAGGCCTGCAGTTCGGGACTCTGTAGATACTGAGGAATGTATGGCAGCATCGACTCCTGGAATCGTCGACAATAATGGGCCATCGTCTCCTGAGGATACGCGTGCCAATCAGCTACGTAGCTGAGGTAACGAGTGTGGTGCATGTCCTCATAGATCTCAGCATCGCGGAGTACATCGCCCGCTCCCTCGCCTATCATCGGCCCGTAACGAGCCATCACTGCCGTGCGAAAATGCGGCCACGTGCGGCTTGGCAACTGACGCTCTCCAAGGATGATCCACCATATCCTAGCGTCAACAGCGAAACATCGGCTAGCTAAGGAAACCTGTAGCCGGGCCTCGATGTGGCAGGTATGGAAGATCAACTCCATATCATACAACCACGCTGCCACTGGTACCGTACGTCTCGTGCCGTCAAACATAAGTGGACACGACTGAAAGAATGACCTCGTCGCCTCTCGGTCTGCGTCGACTTGGTCCGGGTCCATATCGTCAAGTCTATCATAATATAGGCGTATAATAATTATTAATATACGAAAATAAAATTTTTAACTTACAATGATGGCGGCGATGGCAGGCTGACTGTGAAATTTGATCGCAGGGAACCGCTCTGATACCAACTCTG
The DNA here is from genome assembly GCA_025413025.1 of Ficus hispida. Classification (NCBI taxonomy): domain Eukaryota; kingdom Viridiplantae; phylum Streptophyta; class Magnoliopsida; order Rosales; family Moraceae; genus Ficus; species Ficus hispida. The sequence goes on from CM046374.1 coordinate 12,846,498, forward strand.
TAACGACCCGCCTAGCACAGGTCGTTACCATACATACATATCGTACATACATAACTTACACAGCGGAAATTTTTTTTTTTTTTTATACTGTACTTACATACGAAATATAAATGTATATCGAACATTAATTACGTTGTTTGGGTGTAAATAAAACTTATTTCATAATTACATAATATAACGAAACGCGTAGCGGTTTATTCCCACATTTCACAGTCCGCCAATCCATGCCCTCCATCTTGCATCAAAATTATTTCCAGGCTGCTTACCTACAGCACAGACGTAAGACAGTGAGCTTTCACTCAGCAAGTACAACTATTCTATACCGCAATTTACTTTAAATAAAACACATCACACATATCCTAACTAGCATACCACACTAATCATAACTTAAGCATAACATAATATAACTTATCTTAACTTATGCATGAGCCATTTATGCTTCATTATGCTTGCTTGATTAATCGTAACTTGCTTTCTTAACTTATCATAACTTATCTTGTCTTATCTTGTGGGCCCCATAACGTAAGTGTTCGTACCGGGCGCGCAACTATGAATTGGTTGGGGCGGCCAAACCATTTCCAATTCAATCCATAGTTCAACCCGACCTAACGCGGGTCGGTACGACACAGGCAAATTATTTGCCATCATAACTTTCATTATCTCATACTTAATTGTATTAATTAGTGAGCATACATCGTGATATGTCACACAATTAATTTATAATCTTATCATCATAACCTATTCCATGGCATTCTAAATCATAGCATTTCAACTTTTTATAACACATAGCATACCATAGCATATAACATAGCATATCATCATAGCATTTTATAACATACTCTTAACACATAATCATAGCATACTACAAAGCATGACATTTTCTATAACATTTCCTATAACTTAAAACTATCTACAACACATAAGAGGTAACATTTACACTACATAGCATTTTCATCATACTTTGGCAAGTATACACAACAAAGCCCATGCTGTAGGCGGAGTTGTACTTACCTCGTTCGTAAAAGTTGTGTCCAAAAGTCGAGTTAAATCCCGTTGGGACACTTCGGCGTGCGACGTTCTGAGATTAATAAAAGTAAGGGTTAGAACTGTTGGTAATATAACCAACATTCTTATATAACCTTACTTATCTTTACATTGTCCTAATTGGTTACCTAAGTAACCCTAACCGGTTAAATCTTTAACTTAGGTCTTAAAAACAAACTTATTTCTTTAGAAAAGAATTCTTAGGTTTGGTTTAAAAATCCTTTTATTCAATCTTTTAAAAAAACTGAAAACCTTAAAAGGAGTCGTATAAAATTATTGACTATTGGAGACTGCCTTTGGAACAGTTTCTCAATGTCCATTTTTGCAGTGTAATTACAAAAATATGCATTTTCTGTGTTAACTTTGTAAATCCTGTACAGGATTTCCATAATTCCTGTACAGTTCTCCGAAATTCATTTTCATCTTAAAATCCAGACTGAATCTGTAAAACTTGTCTTCATGAAAGTTGTAAACATTTAAAAACTCTACAACTTTTATGTTTTGGGTAAAACCCAGTTCTGGCGTTTTCGTGGTCAAAACCCCTGAGGAACTTGTCCTGGCCGTGCTCGGGTCCTGGGCACCTTAGGCACGGGTTTTGGTAAAAACCGAGGCCATTGGAGCCTCATTTTACAAAACTGTCCGCGCTGTCCTCTAGGAAAAACTCTACTTAAAAACTTTCATGTTTGAGTTTCCCCTGATTCGGCATCTAGAAGCCTCAAAAACTGTTTTTCCCGAAACTGGCCAATTTCTACCCGAGTTGGCAGTTTTCGGTTTAAAATTTCGTTTACGTCCTAAAACGTTCACCCTACCTCAACCGAACTCAGCGGGAGCCTAAAAAGTGGTCATGCAGCGTTTTCTAACGTCCAATATTCAACATGCAAATCAAATTTAGCATCAAACATAATGTACATAAACCCTAACCAATTCACAAACATCTAGCATGCAAAAATCATAACCACCAAACCATAAATCCTAACCATAACAAGCACATAGCCTATAATCTTAATTTAGGGCAGAAATTAAAGTGAGCTTATGCTCATTACAACACATACTTAAATACATTTAAATTTCTCCAATTGAAATTTAAATGAAAGCTTAAGAATTTGGAATTTTACCTCACCTTGGATCCGAATTTTTGGATTGGCTCTTGGCTCCCCTTTTTCCCTCTCCAACAGCCGGTCCTTTGGCCAACTTGTGCACCAAATGCTCTAGTGCTCTTTAATGATGTTCTAAGTGGAAATCAACACTCAAAACTCTAAATCCCCCTTTGGATTCAACTTTTCTCTCTTGCTTTCCTCTTGCCCCACACAACCGGCCCTTGGCCTAGATATGGGTTCCAATTTTTTTCAAACTTCCTTGCTTGCTCTCTAAGGTAAAACCGACTATCCCTAGGCTTAAAACACACTTGGTTTTGCAAAATTTCCTTCCTTTCTCTCTTGTTGAAGTTCGGATTTTGGTGGAGAAAATTTGGCAAAGTTTAGCTAAGTTTTCTAATTTTTTTCAATAGTACTCTCACCTATTTATAGAGGTTGGAATTTCTTGAAATTGCACACTTTAGTCCTCAAAAAAATCAGAAATTGGACTTAGGGGGGGGGGCATGTGGCCGGCCATTGCATGGCTAATGCCAACCAAATACTTTCCAATTTTTTTTTAAATGACATAATGATGTCATAATCCAAAAGGTGAATGAGGTAAGCCATTCTAAGGTTTGTTTGGCTCTTTACCTTGTTATGCAGTCCATTATTGTTTTAACACAGGTATTTCTAATACTGGATTCACTTATGCACAGTATTAGTTTACCGAACGGTAGTCCAAAATTTATCTGTGTGAAAACAAACTGTATAAAAATTTCCTTATTTCTTAAAACCCTTTTGCCCTTTAATTCTACTTAATGTGCTTGTCTTTCTATGGTGGTTTTAAGTTCTAAACATATCATTTTATCAGTAAAAACGGCCTATACAGTATAATTCTATACTGCGGCGATTTTACTCGTACCGTCTTTTCTTTAACTTTTGGGGTCAATTTTTGGCTTTCTCGTCCACCATTGACTTTCTTGTCGACAGGTGACTTTCTTGCCGAGATTTGACTCCCGTGGTCAACAGTTGACTTTTTGGTCAACCGTCGACGTTTTTGGTCAAACTTTGACCAACATACATTTTTGGCCATTTTCATTCCTTTTTACCTAAAAGGACATTTTCTTGTCCTAGAAATTATTTTTGAGTCTTTTAAAGTCATAAAAACTCACAAAACATTATAAAAACCCTTAACCGGGCTTTTTCATTAATATTCTTAAGGTACAATTTGAATTTTTTGTACAAAGAATCATAATCGTTAAATAACTAGGTATTACAATATGGGCCCCTAGTGTACGTACTAAAAACGCGCAAGCCTCAGAACGTCAGGGTTTGTAAGGCCCTTAACAATTCTGGAAAACATGAACATAACCCTTCACGCATCAACGGAAGGTTGATTATCACTTTACCCTCACGCATCAACGAGAGGTTGATAATCATAAACTTGAACTTGTAATATACATGATCCTCCCGCATCAACAGGAGGTTGGTACGACACCTTACATGTCTTGGTTTAGTCTTAGTCTTGTTACATTTCCAAGACTAAGAATCTTTACGTGTGATCTTATTAGTCATGATGCACATGAGACTAGACATGGCATAACGATAAATTCATGGCATAACTTGATATATCATGGCTCATCATGACTTAACATGGCTTAACATAACATAACTCATCGTATCATAACATGGCATGATATAGTATAGCATGGCATGACATAGCATAACTTAGCATCATAACATAGCATGACATAGTATAACATGGCATTGCATAGCATAACATGGCATTGCATAGCATAACATGTAATCAAGTCATATATTTGAAAATAGCTTACTATTTTCCATACTGCAGGTGAGGTTTGTACTTACCTCTCGTCCTACGCTCTTGGTCTATCATTCCATCGAGGTACGATAACATGTCATATCATATTCCTGTTCCAAACAGGGCATAAGGATTATCCTATCTTACCATAAATCATAATCATTCAATGTTGATATCCTAACCAACATTTATGAGTAACCTTAGCTATATGTCCCCCACATATCTACACATGATCATTTTATAAACTGTTTTTAATAAAATTGTTTAAGTTTGGAAAGTGTACTGAAAATAGTTCATAATTCCATTTATCAGTGCATGTGCAGGAATTTCCTGCTTTTGCACTATTTTCTGAAAATCCTGTGCAAGAATTTCTTGATTCCTGCACAGGTTTTTAAGATCTAATTTTATCTTAATAATCTGTTTAGAATTTGAAAAACTTTTCTTCACGAAAGTTGTAGATCATGAAAAACTCTATGACTTTTGTTCTTTGGTCAGAACCCAGTTCTGCATTTATCCTATTCATTTTCCTTGTTGAACCTGCCTGGCCGTGCTTACCCCAACATACTGGATCTGGGCAGATCAGGCTCGGGTTTTCATAAAAACGAAGGCCTTTGAAGCCTTATTTTTAAAAATTTTCTATTTTCTACAACTTTGTAGTTTCGAGCTTCTTCAAATTCGGCCTCTAAGGGCCTCAAATTACCATTTCCAGAATACTGCTCAGTCTTGACCCGAGACTGGTAGTTTTTGCTTAAATTGGTTCTTACGTAAAATGACACGCACACTACCTTGAAAGGTTAAAACCGTGAGCCTACATCAAGCATGCAGCATCTTACTAACGTTTTCATTGCCATGCATTCACTGTTCATTCATAAAATCATACATGCAAACCCATTTGGTAAATTTTTCCAACTAGGGTTTCTAGGGTTGTCTTGAATCCTAAAATTAACATACAATCATAATTTACATACTCTTTCATTCATCCTCATTCTTGAGCATGTGGGGACATGCAGCAAACACTTAATGGTCATGCACACAACCCACATAATCATGCATAATAACATAAATCAAAACCACCCAATAACCTAATCAACAACAAGTCTAAAAATCTAAAATTAGGACATAAGAATAAAATGAGCTTATACACATAAATCTTGAATCAAACTAAAATAATGAGCTAGAGGGTGAAGAGGATTACCTCAAGATCCAAGAAAATGGATCTACCCTTTGGTTGGGAAAATTTTTCTCCTTTCCCCACCTACACAAATCCGAACCCTCACCTTTTTTTTTTCTCAATTATTTTTTTGTTTTCGGTTTCTAGGGGAGAGTTGAAGAAAAATTGGGCAGAGTTTTGGGGTGTTTGGAGCTGCCAAAACCGCCCCCCCACAAGCCCTATTTATAGGTGAAAATTACAAATTTTCACAATTTATATTTATTTCCATAATTGCATATTAGGACTTAAAAACAAAATACTTGATAACTAGTCCCTACATGTGGCCGGCCATTAAGGGTCCTTGGAGGCCAAGTAATTTGCTTACCCCATGCTTACATCATCCTGCTTACACCTTACTTACATAATCATGCTTACATCATCAAGGTAATTTATTAAAATTACACTTTGGCCCCTACGGATAAAATATTTGCACAAAAGCCCTCCAAGTGGCCGGCCATATTGGTGCTAGGTGGCATCCAAAGATTTTTCCAATTTTCTTTAATCAAGAATGATGTCATAAATCCAAGATAAGGTGATGTCATCTTAAGGCCTTGTTTGGCTTGTCTCTTAATATGTAGTCCACTTTTATGCTAACATAGATATTTCCAATACTGTTATTAACTAATAACAGTAGTTTATACTGTACTGCAGTCCAAAATTTATCTGTGTAAAAATGAACTGTATAAAATTTTTCTTATTTCTTGAAACCTTTCTTGCCCTTAATATCCTACTTGGTGTACTTGATTTTCCTATGATGGTTTTAAATCCTATTCATGCTATCTTGTCCGTAAAGACGGTTTTCACAGTATATTTTTCATACTGCTTATCATATCTCAGTACCTTCATCTATTTGACCTTTCTGGTCAACCTTTGACTTTTCCGGTCAACTTTGACTTTTTCGGTCGAACTTTGACCAGCATGTAATCATAGATTTTTTTCTTCCCTTTTTCTAAAAAAAAAACGTCGCGTATGACTAATGCAACTATTATTGAGTCTCGTAGCTAATTCAACGAGAACCCAAACATAAACTGATATTCAACTCAAATCATGAGCTTCATATCGACATACAAGATTCAAACTTGGAATTTTCCTTGTCTAAAAGGAAATCATACGTTCATCAAAATTCCGGGTATTACAGAAATAACTAAATTTAATACTTTTTAAGTTGTAAATAAGTAAAGAAACAAAAATATATTATATATATTAAACAAATGGTAATAAATATATATATATATATATATATCATACTTTTAATTGTTTGAGACATATTAAATGTAAAATTCAAAACAATAAAATTAATAATCAAGTTCTTGAAAAAATTAAATGACAATTGAACTAGATATCAATAATTAGTTTTAATTTGGTGAAGATAAACAAGTGAGAAATAATAAAGAACGATCGAGAAAAGAAGAAAAGTCAGTAAACAAACAGGTGGGAAAAAAAAAAGAGTAAATTAAAAAGATAGAGCTAGGCATTGTCCTAGTTTTGAGGATAGCCCATATCTAGCTGTGTTTGTTTAATGGATTATTGAATACAGGTTGTTTACTAATGCCAAATTTTTTTGGCCCCTTCATTTGAATACCACTAAACTTTTATACACCATTGGATGGTTTTGTGACAAGTAAGTAAAATCCAAATGTTAATAGCACTAAACTTTTATGCACCATTGGATGGTTTTGTGACAAATAAGTTAAAGCAGTGATATCAGCATGTAGGGGACGTGTCCCCAAATTCAGACAGAGGGGACCTGTAGAAGCCCCTAATACTATACAGTACAATAGTTAAGAAAAAGATGCTCTCTGCATGTGCAATGGCTCTACTGTTATATATATAGACCATATATATATATATATATATATATATATATACTAGTTTTTGAGCACATGCCATTCACGTCCAGGTTAAATTTGTTAAATTTTAAGACATTAATGAAAAAAAATATTTAACTAAGAATGTATTTGAGGAAAAAAAATCATATTTTAACCGATATAAATGTTGGGATCTAAATGTGCCCTAAGGATAGAAAATCAATGTTAGGGATTTCTGTAAATATGACATTTTGATATTAATAAGAGGAGGTTATTCATGTTTAATAAGTAGTGTCCTATTTACTTTCATTTGTTGATTGTATGTTTGAGCAAACATAAAACACTCCTTGACTGTTGGTAATATATCAAATTATCATATGTATACGGGGTATACATAGAAGGCATGGTAATTTGATAGCAGTCAAAATAAATAGTCCGCAATCGATGGAATGAGATTTGGGGATCTTATTCATGATAATATTGTACAGGTTGTCTACTTCCTTGGAGGGATGGTTTGTCTTGACCATCGGATTGGTTCCGAGTGGAAACTTTAATGTATACCAGTATTGAGCTATGACATTGGACTGGACCTAAAGTGTTAATTGATTCGGTTTAATAATTCCGTTTATAAGAATCAATGAAGCTTTGATTATCATCCTGTATTAATCTTAATCCTGAAATGATTACTTGAGTTCGTATCCATGACTTATGTACTTTAATGCACTACAGGTGAGACACTGTTAATTTATGGTCAATATACTTGTGTTTTGGGTGCATGACTTATGGATAGAGAAATCAAGATTCATAGATATGGAATCCATAGCTATCTTAACGATAGTACATGTTATCTACTTAAAGACATTATTCGGGGATTGAAAGATAGTATAACAAGATCTTGGCCATCGGTTTACTTTGTGTTCTCTGATGATTTACCAATTGTATGGTTTTACAATTGGTGGTTCTTTCAATGGAGAATAATGGAACTTTAATTTAAAATGATTGAAAAGGTAAAACGGAAAAGGTCCTTAATTCAATCATGGATAACATATGGGGATTAATCAAGTGATGAATAAATCATGGAAGTAGCACTACGTGAGAGAGCTTTCGTAATACGGTATGTAAACAGGAGTTCAGCTTCAAACTTTTAGTGGAATAGTTTTGAAGTTGATAATTGATGAATAATTAATCTGGGATTAATTTTTCACAATTATAGGAGCCTCTTTACATATTTCCATCGGGTCCCTCTATTAGCTCATATAGTTCCATATAGCATCTCGGGATTTGTTTCTAATGAGATCGGCAAATTTAAATGGAATTTTGTAATGTCTATTAAGACATGTACTCTCTAACATGCAATCCGGAAAAGGATTGGACATGTAGTATTAGTGTAGACAAATAACATGATTTGTCAACATGTGATTGGTTAATTTGAATTTTGAAAATAAGATTGTGTTTGAATTATTTAATTTTGGAAAACAAAGTTTTTCTCTCCTGATCTAAATATGGTGCACGGTTTTTAGATAGGTGGAGGGAAGAAAATTTTGTTTCAAAATTGTTCAAATATATTCCTAACATTAAATTATTAATTGATTTAAATAATGGAGATTATTTGATGAATTTTTTTCTTTAAATGTGGTGCACGGATTTTTGAGGAAGAAAAAATTCAAATATTCCATTTATTTGAATTAATTAATATGATTGATGTTTGTGGAAAATATTAATTCAAATGAGTGAATCTTATTTAAATTCAAAAGGGTTTAAAAGAAATTTGAATCTAGATAGGACTAGGATCTTTTCACTAGTATAGATTCTTGATTTAAAATTTGAACCACCAATCTAGATTTATCCTATAGTGGCCGAATTTTTTGGAGGAAATTTCCTCTTGGAAAAACGTTTCTAGTTCAATGAATCTAGCCCTAAAGTTGTATGATTTATCTAGAAAAATAATTATTAATTATTTTTCAAGTAGGAATTAAATTTTGAAAAGGATTAGACTTCTATATAAAGGCTAGAATTCTTGAGAAACTAATTTTTGGTATTTTTCTAGGAGAAAAATGTTTTTTGGGAGAGAAGAAAAAATAATTTGGGTTTCTTCTACTTCATAAAATTCGGCTATCTTATGAGAAAGAAAAAGAGAGAAAATTCTATTGAATCAAAACTGAGAAGAAGGTTAAACCGAGTGATAATTTTCATAGAAGGTTAACCGGTTCCTGTTTTGCAGTTTTGAAGAAAGAAGTTGGATCATATTCTCAACGAGAAACATCGGAATTGAGAAGGAGGGATCTAGACTTCGGATAGTATTATCGGTCGCTTGGATTCATAGAACGTGTGCCCACACACACTCTGAGACGTGGAACTCGAGAATAGTAGAGAAGACACGTTGGTCAAACGCTCTACTGATTCGGAATTCGAGAAATAAGGTACGCTTGATCATGAATTTAATTTATTGTTATATGCATCATGAGATTCTTTTCGAAACGGCATAAAAATTTTAAAACTTCCGCTGTGCCGTAACTCTGATATCGGATCCATTTTTTCCAACAATAAATCATAAAGAAAAAGGATTTTCATAAGACATAATTAAAAACATAAGATTTATAGCAAATAAGAAAAAAAAAAATAGAAGGGAAAAAGTGAGGTTATATATGAAAAAAAGTATTTTAATAAGTACAAGTCAAAAGAAAGAATGATAAGATTTTAGGAAAATAGACAAAAAAAAAAAAAAAAAAAAACCTATAAAAAGATCAAAATGACTCGTAAACACTTTATAGATTCAAAAAAGTTGTAAAGGGAAAAAAAAAAGAGCCGAAGAAAAAATTGATTTTTATCCTTATCTAAATTAAAATTTTAGAAAAACTAATTTATGAAAATTTAATGATGCGTCAAAATTTAAAAAAAGGATAACAAATGAGGTAATAATATGGAACAACAGATTAATTAGAATTCAAATAGACGATGACCAAATATTACTGAGTGCCAAATTTTGTACTTATTTTATGGGAAACTTGTACACTAGATTTACTCTTTCTTTCATAAAAGTCGAAAATAAAAGAAGTATAATATAAGGTCCTTTTAACCTGTATTTTGATAATCCTTCATTCGAAATTTATGCCATACGAAGTTATAAATGTAAAGTTCTCTATTTCGCAAAAGCATCTTCTCCTACACGACACAAAATGTCGACAAATATTGAAGTTCAAGAATCAAATAGATCAAAATATGGAATATGAAAAGTGACGTTTAACCTTATTGATGAAGATGAGTAAAGATAACAAATTTTGAATTGTTGATTTAAAAAAAATTATATTTATGATACTGCTAATTTTGGTGATATGACTATGATGTTGAACAATAAAAGTAGTATGGATGAAATCATGTGGATTAAGTTGATTTTGGGTCCACTGAAGGATAGATGGACTATTAGACCAATTTTCAGTGTTTTAATTTCTTGTAAATGAAATAGATATGTTTTTCTTCGTTATTTATTGTTATCTACATTCTTTACAAGTCAATACTAAGTCGTTTCCTTAATAAACAAACAAATAACAAAAATAAAAAAAGATTCACGTACTAGCAATCATTTAGATACTATCCAGTAACTTCTCAAAATATTTAAAACATATCTTAGTTGATTGAAACAAAAACAAATATTATATTTCAATTCACGAGATTCACGAATTGTATTGAATAAAGTGTCATTCAACTAATCATTAAACAGGGAACATAATATATAGGTATCTAGGTTAAAGCACCAAATATTATCATGTGTCAAGTTTTCTATTTTTTTTCATGAAAATCCAAGATATAAAATAAAAATGTTCTATATGACGTCAAGTAGCTGATGCTGAATATCATCAATGAGCAGAAAATGACTTTTTAGGGTCTGTATTATAATTTATTTGATTAATTTTGTCCCTTTCTCATTGGAACAATTGCATCAAATTTATTTCAGTTTATCATCCGTTTAATAAATTAATTTGAGTTAAATTTTTTAAGATAGAATTAATTAATTTTTTAAAAATTTATTATAAATTTTAATTTTTTTAAATAAAAATAAAAGTAAAAAAATATAATATTAATTATAAATTAAAATAAACTCAAACATGATATTAATTTCAACTTAAGTGGAAACCTTGACCAGTTCAAAGCTGGTACAGAATTTACAATGTGAGCTGTAGCAATGATTGAGATTGATGTGCTTCAGCAGTACACGAGTACAAAGTTTCAGACTTCTAAATATTTTACTGAATTTACTTGAGGTGAAATTTTCCCTTTCTGAAAAACAATTTCACGAAAGTTATTAAGGAACAAAACATAGTTTAAAATATCCCTTGAAACCTATGCTTCGATTGTTATTTATTAGAAATTTATGCCAAATAAGTTAGAAATTAAAGTTTTTTCTGTATATTTCAAATTCATAAGATATTATTTACGTTTTTTTATATCTAACAACATATATAATTTTTTCAATAATAAATATATTCAAGAAAATCTAAACCGTAAATTATTCAAGTTTCAAATTTCTTCAAATTTGCATCTTGACACAATCAACATATTAATGTTATAACTAATGTTGTAACATGGACTAGAAATAAACATCAAAATTGGACAAATCTGAATTGATCTGAACTTACGACTCTTTTTTGTTTTTCTATACAAATTATCATAAATGTCAATACCTAAAAAATCTAACAGATATGATAAAAAAAAAACTTTGAAATAACTAAATTTCATACTTTTAAATTGTAAATAGGTAGAGAAACAAAAAATAGATTATATATGTTAAACAAATAGTAATAAATATATATATCATACTTTCAATTGTTTGAATATTAAGACATATTAAATATAAAATTCAAAACAATAAAAATAATAATTAAGTACTTGAAAAAAATGACAAGTGAACTGGATATCAATAATTAATTTTATTTTAGTGAAGATGAACAAGTGAGAAATAATACAGAATGATCGAGAAAAGAAGAAAAGAAGAAAAGTCAGTAAACAAACAGGAAAAGAAAAGAAAAAAAAGAAAGGAGTACGAAAAAAGAAGAGGTTTCTAGAAGGGTGATTCAATACAAACAAAATGGGGAACACATGTAACCCAAATTCAGACAGGGAGGGACCCGTCGAAGCCCTTCAGACAATACAGTACAATAGTTAAGAAAAGATACCCTATGCATGTGCAATGGCTCTACTGCTAGATATATAGATATATATAGCTATATATATAGATATATATACGTGCCATTCACGTCCAGGTTAAATTTGTAAAATTTTTAGACATTAATGAAAATAAATATTTAACTAAGAAGGTATTTGAGGGAATCAAAAATCATATTTTAAAGAAAAGGATTTCATATGACATAATAAAAGCATAATATTTAAAGCAAATAAGAAAAATAGAAAGGAAAAATAGAAGGAAAAAAGTGAGGTTATAAATGAAAAAAATTATTTTTATAAGGACAAGTCGAAATAAAGTGTTAAATTAAAGTTTTTTATATGTATATATATATTTATTTTGCGAATAACCAGTACGTCAGAAAGTAGTGGTTTGCGAGTCCAAATGGTAGAAAGTGACTCTGTCCAGGCGGTTAGGCAATGTTCAATCCGAGGACTCTTAGCCCCTGTTGGTCCTATTTTAGAGGATATTTCTGTTCTTTTAGGTGTGTTAGGTTGTGGCTTCCTATTGCGCTATTTTTCGGTTAGCTAATAGTATGTAGCTCGCACATTTGCACATTTTGCTCTGACACATAATTTTACATATGAAGAAAACATACCATACAAGTTCAAATTTAACTAAAATTGTAGGTTGAATTATTAACATAATAATTTGTATTTTCATAAAGAAACAAGTAGGTAAATATATTTTTTTAATATTGAATCATATGTTAATCGTATTTAAAAATTTCAAGCATTTTGAGGGGGAAAAAAAAAAAAAAACTCATGGCGGCATGTAGAGAGAGAGAGAGAGAGAGATATTTGATTCGGTTAAAGAAATCAAAGGTAAAAAATTTTAACCTTGTTGATGTGCCTTTGGGTCGCTGTTTACCAACTTTTCTCAGAAAACTATCTGCACAAAATTTATTACTATCTACTCTAAATATTTTTAAAATCTACTGGATAATTACTTTGATTATTTATGATAAAATTGTTATTTACTTCTTTTTCTCGTAATTAATTTGGCTAATAACTAATTAGTAGACAAAACGCCAACCTGCCATTGCTTAAGCCTTGTTTATACTCTTTTCTTAATTTTTTTAACCGTTTCTTTTTTCCCTTCTTAAAGCACTAACCACTTCCCACAGCCAATTTATTAGGGGAAAAAATTGTTATTATCAGTATCTTTTTGTTCTTTTTATTTTTTTTTTAAATTGAAAATAAAGCTAGAAGTTCACAAGTTCAAATTTGTACGATGAATTATGACCATCTTCAATGTTTATGTTCGTGTCGATGTTATATCTACCATCAAAAAGTGTAAAAAACATAACAATATCTTATTTATACTCTAACATGATTTTATTTCAGGGAGAGACTGTGGTAGAGCCTCTCCCAGATATCCTGTCGGTAGAGCTCTTTTTTTAACCGTTAGATTTTAATCGAATGGTTGATATATTATAGGTATACCATTATTATCATAGATATTACCTCATATAAACTTTTTCACCCCAAGTCTTCTCTGTCGCCGGTGACCTTTCTGCCGCCGGCGACCCACCCCGAAGCTGGTGACTCACCCCGACGCCGGCGACCCACCTCTGGCACTTTTTCTGGCCACCGGCGACCCAATTTCTCTCTCTTCCTCTTTCTCTCTATTTTCTTCTCTCTCTTCCCCTCTCTCCCTTCCCCTCTCTCTCTCTTCCCCACCCCGGCTGCCCCTAGACCCCCCTCTCCCCCGCCGGCCCCCAGCCTGGTGAGCCCCCCACCTCCGGCACCCCCCTCCCCCGGCCTCCCCCCACCCCCTGCCCCTCGCCCCGCGCCCTCGCCCCTCGCTCAATCACGAAATCGCGATTTCGTCCCTCGCCCAATCGCGAAATCGTGATTTAGTGATATTTTGATTTTTTTAATAGATAAATAATATTTCGACCATATGATTAACTTTGCTCATATTCAAGTCTAGATGCAATCAATCAATCGTTTTCATCATCATTAGGGTTTGAAAAGTTTTAGGTATACTAAATATTTTATATGCAGATATGAAATTATGAGAAACTCCGAGCCGCAATAAAAAAACTCTTGAAAACACTTACTAATGTCGGTGAACACCACCACTTGCAACCGCCTCCTCCACACCTACCTCCATTGCTAACCATCAAGACCACATAGATTAGATCAAATTGGATCAGATCGGATCATGAACATAAATGGAAAAATCAATCAAATCATATCAAAATTCAAGCAATAATTGAAAAAAATCTATCAATTAGATGAAATAAATCAAAACTAAAAGTTCCAATAGATTAATATACACTTATTCTAGAATTTAACTTCTATTTAGAACTTATCTTTTATTCTTTTAATTTCTGATTCATATACACTTTCTAGATTCAAAACAAGTTGTAAAGCAGGGAAATAAAAGAGCTGAATAATAAATTGGTTTTTATCCTTATCTAAATTAAAACTTTAGAAAAACTAATTTATGAAAATTTAATGATATGTCAAAATTTAATAGGAGGACAACAAATGATAATAATATGGGACAACAGATTAATTAGAATTCCAAGTAGATAATGACCAAATATTACCAAGTGTCAAATTTTGTACTTGTTTTAAGGGAAACTTGTATACTAGATTTACACTTTCTCGCAAACAATTTCACGAAAGCTATTAAATAACAAAACGTATTTAAAATAATACCCTTGCAACCCATATTTCGATAGTCATTTATTAGTATTTATGCCAAATAAAGTAAGAAATTAAAGTTTTTTTTTTTCATATTTGAAATCCATAAGATATTATTCACATTTTTTATATTATCCAGCAATATAATCTCCTCAGTAAAAAATATATATTCCAGTAAATCTTAATTACAAATAATTCAAACTTCAAGCTTCTTTAAATCTGTATCTTTACACGACAAACATGCTGATGTTATAACTGATGTTGTAACATGAACCGGAAATGAACATCAAACTTTGGCATATCTGAATTAACCTGAAGTAACAAATTGTTTTTGGTTTTTCTATATAAATTGTCATAAATACCAAAACCTAAAAACCTAACTGATATGATAAGAAAAAAACCTTTGAAATAACTGAATTTCATGACTTTTAAATTGTAAATAAGTAAAGAAAAAAATATATAGATTATATATGTTAAACAAATAGTAATAGATATATATACATACTTTTAATTGTTTGAATATTTGAGACATATTAATGTAAAATTCAAAACAACAAAAATAATAATTAAGTACGTGAAAAAATATGACAAGTGAACTAGATATCAATAATTAGTTTTAATTTAGTGAAGATAAACAAGTGAGAAATAATGAAGAACGATCGAGAAAAGAAGAAAAGGCAGTCAACAGACGGGGGGGGGGGGGGGGAGGTAAACGAAAAAGAGAGAGAGGCGTTGTCCTAGTTTTGGGGAGCCCATATCTAGCTGTGTTTGTTTAATGTATTATTGAATACAGGCTGTTTACTACTGCCATAATTTTTTGGCCCCTTGAATTGAATACCGCTAAACTTTTATACACCATTGGATGGTTTTTTCACAAGTAAGTAAAATCCAAATGTTAAAACACTGGCTGATATCAGGGGACCTGTCCCCAAATTCAGACAGGGGGGGACCTGTCGAAGCCCCTAATACAATACAGTACAATAGTTAAGAAAAAGATACTCTATGCATGTGTAATGGCTCTACTGCTATATATATAGACATATATATAAATATATATATATATATATATATATACCCTAGTTTTTGAGGGCGTGCCATGCACGTCCAGGTTAAATTTGTTAAATTTTAGACATTAGTGAAAAAAAAATATCTAACTAAGAATGTAATTGAGGAAAATAAATCAAATTTTAACTGATATAAATCATAAAGAAAAAGGATTTTCATAAGGCATAATTAAAAACAGAAGATTTAAAACAAATAAGAAAAATAGAAAGGAAAAATAGAAGGAAAAAAGTAAGGATACAAATGAAAAAAAATTATTTTTATAGGGACAAGTCGAAATAAAGTGTTAAATTAAAGTTTTTTTAATATATTTCAAATCCATAATATATTATCCACGTTTTTTATATTATATAACAATATAATCTCTTTAGTAATAAATATATTAAAGTAAATCTTAGCTGCAAATAATTAAAACTTCAAATTTCTTCAAATCTACATCTGTACAAATTTCTTCAAATCTACATCTTTACATTACCAACATACGGATGTTATAATTGATGTTGTAACATGGATTAGAAATGAACATCTAAATCGGACAAATCTAAATTGACATGAGCTAACGACTCGTTTTTGGTTTTTCTGTACAAGTTACCATAAATATCAACACCTAAATACTTAATAGATATGATAAAAAAAAAAAAAAAACCTTTGAAATAACTAAATTTCATACTTTTAAATTGTGAATAAGTAAACAAACAAAAATAGATTATATATGTTAAACAAATAGTAATAAATATATATATCATACTTTTAATTGTTTGAATATTGAGACATATTAAATGTAAAATTTAAAACAATAAAAATAATAATTAGGTACTTGAAAAAATTAAATGACAAGTGGACTAGATATAAATAATTAGTTTTAATTTAGTGAAGATAAACAAGTGAGAAAATAATAAAGAACGATCGATAAAAGAATAAAAGTCAGTAAACAAACAGGTGAAAAAAAAAAAAGTAAACGAAAAAGAGAGAGAGGCGTTGTCCTAGTTTTGGGGAGCCCATATCTAGCTGTGTTTGTTTAATGTATTATTGAATACAGGCTGTTTACTACTGCCATAATTTTTTGGCCCCTTGAATTGAATACCGCTAAACTTTTATACACCATTGGATGGTTTTTTCACAAGTAAGTAAAATCCAAATGTTAAAACACTGGCTGATATCAGGGGACCTGTCCCCAAATTCAGACAGGGGGGGACCTGTCGAAGCCCCTAATACAATACAGTACAATAGTTAAGAAAAAGATACTCTATGCATGTGCAATGGCTCTACTGCTATATATATATAGTATATATATATACGTGCCATTCACGTCCAGGTTAAATTTGTAAAATTTTTAGACATTAATGAAAATAAATATTTAACTAAGAAGGTATTTGAGGAAAAAAAAAATATTCATATGACATAATTAGAAACATAAGATTTAAAGCAAATAAGAAAAATAGAAAGGAAAAATAGAAGGAAAAAAGTGAGGTTATAAATGAAAAAAAATATTTTAATAAGTACAAGTCGAAAGAAAGAATGACAAGATTTTAGGAAAGTGGAACAAAAAAAACCTACAAAATGATCAAAATAAATTGACGAAATTTTAAATTGAATTATTGTATAGAATATTACGAAAAAAAAAAAAAAAAAAAACATGCGGGAAAGATAATGTTGTTAGGACATAGGAAAATTTATTATAAATAAAAACATAGTATAATATTCAATTAAATAATAATTAAAAGATGAAGGAGAATTTATATTTGAAAAAATTGTTTCCCAATATAGATAAAACAAAAGAAAAAAGTATTTGATGAAATACATAAATAAAATTAAAGGCATAAAAGATTTCGAAGTAAAAATTTGGATAAGTATGTGATAGAGACCTTTGTATGGTCTCTACCAATAAAATTCTTTTTTAGGCCGTTGAGATTTAATCGAACGGTTAAAATGTTAATGATGTACCATACTTATTATACACCTTACATCACATAATCCTTCGTACCCAAAGTCTCCTCCGTCGCCAACGACCGACGCCGACAACCCACCTCCGGCCCTCAGCCTGGCCGCTGGCGACCCATTTTCTCTCTCTTCTCTCTCTCTTCCTGTAACGACCCGACTTTTCAGACCGTTAACTAGCTTACTTATTCTTATTTAATTTAATCTTAACACTCATTTATGTTTGATTCCGAAATACATAATTTTTTTTTTTAAATCATACATGTACTACAAAAGTTAGAATTACTAAAACTTTTAATTGAGAAAATTGAAAACCTCTAGCAACTAATTATTCAATTTAAAATCGTACCTAGATGATATTTTAAAAAGTTATAACTTCATATAAATTATAAGAAGAGAGTCTAAAGTTTTTTTCTTGTAAAATACTCATACTTGTTTAGTAGTACTAAAACACTGGAACATAATTATAAACATAGTCGATACAAAATAGTTTACAAAATCTAAATGCAGAAATTTAATTCGTGGTTGTATCCCACTTCCGTCCTTCATCGCCTCCGCACAGCTTTGCTAGTCCATAAACATCTAAGTAATGGGCTACTTACCCGCGTTACCTACAGTACGAACACACAATGATGAACTTTCGCTCAGCAAGTACAAACAATATCTCACAAATCATTTTTATAAAATTATATCATCGCATGTAACATCATGAATAATTAAAAATGCATATGAAATATGTGTGTTCAATTATGTTTTATTATTTACATATCTTGTCTACTTAAGAGCCCCTATGTCGTACCCATATGCACGCAATCAATGGGGAGTTAGGGGAGCAACCCTCCAACAGCCTCCAAGGTCATATTTTATAACTTTCGTTCTTATCATATCTCTCACTAATTGGAGGTTGGTACGATACTTAATCCTATCTTTAGTTGTCTCATTCTTATTAATTGTGACAATATGTAGATTTACATGTCAGTATATATCTATCATTATAGCATAAATATATGTGAGACATGCTTATCATGTGAGTGCAAGAGGAATTTATGCACATCAAATACTTAATCAAAGTAATACGTATAACTCATGGACTCATCATATCATCAAGTCAAGTCATAGTAAACGTAAAGCATCAACAAACAAAAACATTTTGTTCCATGCTGTAGGTGATGTTTGTACTTACTTGTCTTATGTACTTAAACTTCCGGAGTTGTATCTCCTACTATGCCGATTTGAGAAATTGTCCTGATTTAAATAATATCTCATTATTATATAGAATTATAGTAATATTACTTTATTCATTTTATAAACTTAATT
Organism: Ficus hispida; assembly: GCA_025413025.1. Lineage (NCBI taxonomy): Eukaryota > Viridiplantae > Streptophyta > Magnoliopsida > Rosales > Moraceae > Ficus > Ficus hispida. The sequence continues at coordinate 12,865,608 of CM046374.1, forward strand.
TACTTATATTATAATTAACCTTAACAATTATTTTTTATTAATTATTAAGTGTTAAAATAAATTTCTACTAATTATTATTTAATAAATTATTTTGATTAATTAATTAATCAATTGATTAATTAATTGATTAACTAATTAATTAAGTAATAGTTAATTATTATTTTATTTAATTGAGTAATTATAATTAAATTTTATAATTTTAATTGACTTATTAATAACTATCTTATTAATAATTTAATTATGTTACTTAAATATTCATTCTCAGATAATAATTATTAATTATTAATTCCACTAGTAATATAATTAATAATTTGATTAATTTCTAGTTAATCATCCATTATTACTTTTGATGATTACATCAATGGTTAATGATTAATTAATCTATAATTAATCATGTATTATAATTATGTAGCTATTCAACATAAAAATCTTGATTATTATATGCTAACTCTTATAATTAATTAATTAATTAATTACTTTATTAATTACATTTAGTTATATATTTATTAATTAAGTAATTAATTAATAAATCAATCAAGATGACAAGGAGTCCTATGAGTATACCTCTCTTTTATTATTGGACTAGCCCAACCCCTAAGTTACGTTCATCTAGATGGGCTAAGGTAATCTCTTGGTATATGCTCGGTAACCATCTAGTATACTTTATCTTGGCTCATTTAAAACTTGTGATTTAATTTTATAAAGTTAGGGTTTTCACATTATTTGATCATACACTTAAAAATTAACTCACTTCATAACTAAATATGTTCATATGTCATGACTTACCCTTATATTACATTTTAATGTTTAATCATTTTATCGGTATATGATTTTAAATTGTAAGATTTATTTAGACTTGAGTATAATTCCGTTTTGGACTCTTGATGACTTGTTGGAAAGCTTAAAACATCTAGTTTCTGTCTTTTTAACTTGTTTTCTAAGATTTTAAGTATTTCAAACATTAATGTGGACGTTTTTCTAAGTGTCTTATGGTAAAATCCCATATTATCAGATTACACTTCATCTTAAGGGATTTATTAAAATTAATGTACATATCCGTTTTAAACACATGATATCTCATTTTGAAGCTTAAGATGTCTACTTTACAGTGGTAAAGTTATTTCCTTTATTACTTGAGTGATTCATGCCATCAACCTAAGTTATGTAACTATTGGCTTCACATTTGAACCATAAATCCAGATTCATAGGTAAGATTAGAAAAATTATAACAATTTACTTACAAGTCCAAATAAGACAAAATATATGTCATTGGAAAGCTTATAATATCTATTTTGTATGATAAGAAAATGTTTTGTCAGTTCTAGTATTAGGAACCAAAATTATCAATAAAAAAAAAAGTTTACAACTAATTTACTTAACTTAAAATTTAGTTATAAAAAATAACATGATGTATTGTGATTTCATACATTATCTAGTGATAATTTCATACCTAGTTCTACCAAAAGGTGAAAAGTTGAAATATACTCACCCTCAACTTCAAATATATATATATATATATATATATATATATAAAGATGTACATAATTCAGGAATTAAACTTACTAATTATCTTAAATATAGTGCTTCTACATTTCGCTAAAAATACAACTGAAGAAATAAATAAGAAACTGACCGCCGCACTTCTGTTAGCAGCCCCTCCATGATGTGGCCCTGCAGAGTGATCACCATTCACATCGTAGTCCACTTGAATGGAATCGACGGCATCCCCATATTGAAGGATGATATTCTGAATTCCAGTGTGAATCCCATCGTCCCAAGCATCTCCACCTGGCCCTCCCCATGGTCCTACAATTACTGTTTGGCTTCTCACACTAGCCTGATGTTTCAATCCAAAACCCATTTGGATCATAAGCTCAAATCATATTCAAAACCATAACTGAGATTTTAATGATAGAAAACACTATAACAATTTTGAAAAATAGGTTAAAACAAGATGTAATTTGAAATAACAAAGTTATTGACTTTTAAAATTTAAATTGTTAAGAGATATTTGGATATGTGAATAATCAAACTGTGTTTATTTTCAAAAACAAAAAAGAAAACGAAATATTTGGTTGGAGTAGACCATCCAAACACCCCTTAGCTGAGAGCTAAGTGCTTCATTTTAGCTGGGAAAAAATAAAGTTAAGTGTTTCAGCAGTACGTTTGGCACCTGCTTGCAATTCCTGTTGTCTACCAAATCCCCAACTCGATATTATTAATAAAAGAAAAGAAAAAAAAAGAATACAAAAAGGTCAAACATGAAGGGAAAAAGAAAAAAACAGCCAAAAAAGGCAACATAAAGTGAAAGCAATATGAGCAAGAAACTAGTATCAAAGATTCAAGCCGTGACTTTCGTCTTGAGAGTAAGCTACAATTATGTCTCGTCAAAAATTCTCTAGCCAAAATTCAGTAGAAAAAATACTAAAGAAAAAATGAGTATATAATTACCGCCGACGGCCGGCTATCACAAAATCCTAATTTTAAATAACATTCACTTATTTTGAATAAATAAAAAAACTCCAAATTAAACTCCAACTCCAATAGGAGTTCCAAACGGGCCTGATGGTTTTGCCATGGAAAATTAATCACCGTGAAAAACTTTTGTTTGAAAATGATAATTGTTACAGAAACAAATGGAAAATGATAAAACTCGGGAAAAAAAAAAAAAAGGTTATAGTAAAACCTCTTGAACCTTCTAGACTACTTTGTGTGTGTATATATAATACATGCATGTATATGTATAGATATGGCCTCTCCATTTTAAGCGCCTGGATGAAATATGAAGATGAATGAGTAATGTGGATATGAAGAAGTGTGCGGGCTTACTTGGCAGACTTAGCTCAATTTATATAGAGATAGAAATATCTAACTTATTTCCTTAAAAAAAATACAAAAATAAAAACAAAAACAAATACAAATACAAAAAGGAACTCTCTAACTTATTTGGAATTTAGTGCAGCACTAGGTTTAAGGAGGTCCCATGTGAAACACGTAGTTATCCGTAACACGTAGATTAGCAGACCTTGAGAAACACGTTTAGTCAAACTTATTCCTTCTCATGTTATCGAGTCTTGGCTTTTGTCCTCCTCATTGAGCTTTATTAGATTTTATTAATGGAATTAATCTTAATCAAAGGTTATGTCTCTTGTATCATAGGGTTGTTTCATTTTTAATATTGTTATTTATACCTAATTTTAAATTGAATGATAATTTCTCTTTCCAAAAAAAAAAAAACCTTTAGGATTTTGTTCCGTGAAATCCTAATTTGTTTTTCATCGTAACTTTTTCTATCCTTTAATTGTCAATCAGTAAGCACACCATAAATTTAGGCAAAGTAGGAAAGAAAAGAGCTAAACGAAACATTGGTTTTTTATCGTGAAAATTTAATCCTTTAGGAAGCTTTTTTAGAATGATGTATTGAAATTTCAGCGAGGTGTTAAAATTTTGTAGGAAAAGAAAATGAGATAGCAATTCAAGGACACATGAGGAGACAATGACTTTTGAATTGTGTGTATTAAGTTATCTGATTAATTTGTCTCGTTTTAAGTCAAGCCATTGCATCATAGATTAACTTTGTTTCAGTATGACAAAGTGCATACAAATTGAGAAACCTCATTTTCACTCCCTTTTTTTTTTCTCTCTCTTTTTCTTCTGGAAGCATTAACCACGCTAAAGCTACCTTTTCTTATATTTTTCTACGGTTTTTAGCCCTTTTTCCCACTTAGAGAATTTTAGAACTAGGGTTTAAGTAGAGAAAGATTTCCTTTTCAATATATATATATATATATATATATGGTTGGAGGTAAAAGTTTACCATATAACAAATTTGATATAAAAAATAACACGTTCTAGAGAGTATTTCTTTTTTTATCCAAATTTCAAAACTTATCATTTATACATCAATTTAACACTCAAATACTCAACATGGGGTATTAAAGCTGACAGAAATTTTTAAACATGAAAAATAAAAGAAGTTGACGCTGCTGCCAGAATCCCCCAACACCCCACACTACCCATGCTCGTCTGTTCAGGTTTGAACGTAATGTGTTTAGGTTTAATTGATAGTAGCTATATTTCATTCTCATCTTTAATTGATAAAATACTATAAAAATTTTTTTTTTTGAACTTTTCTTTCGTGTTCCCTACGACATCAAGTTGCTGAGTCATCGTCAATGAAGACCGAAGAGCAAATGACTTTTCACGTCCGCGTTAGTTTCTCGGATTAACTTTGTCTCTTTTAATTGGAATCATTGCATCACAATTTATTTCTTTTTAATTTATATTTGTTTGGTGGGAATGCCTGACCAACGCAGGTACAGAATTTATAAGGCCAGCTGTAGCTCAATCAATGATTGAGATTGATTTGCTTTAGTACAAAACGAGACAAATGCCCGTGCGTTGCACGGTAGCAGGGGAAAAAAGTTAACAACAAAATTATGAGAATAAATAATGTACATCAAGTGTAGTTAAGTAAGGAAGGTAATATATTTACAATAACTTTGAGAATTTAGTTGTTTTTTTTTTTGTATTTAAATTTACATTATGATGTCTGTATTATATATATCAGTATAGTTATATATTTATATTTACAGATACAAAAAGTTTTGAAATAGGCAAGTTTTGTTTCGTTGAATGACCTGCTGTCATTCATGTTTAACCTTTTTCATCTTTTCCTCCGATCTGTCATAATAAAAATTTTTCTATATGTTAGTAAGATGATGTTTCTAGTTGATATATAAATTGAGAAAAAAATTATTAATGTACTGTATAATTATTTAGAAAAAATAATATTACCTGGTATCTTTTCGTTTTTTTGGTGGATCGCTTGGAGATACAGCTTCAAGATGCGGTGGAGGAGGTTGATGCTGAGGACTACAATAACAATATATAAAATTATATAATAATTAATAATATATAAGTATGTATGTACGAAAAAAAATGTATGAATTAAATTTGGAATATAAATAATAATATACCTTGATTCAATTTCTTTAATGATAGGTTCAGTAAAGGTAAGCTGTTTTTTTGCTGTTTGTTTCCCTGCTAACTGAGGTGTCTCTGGATGAATAGAGATTGATGATGGTGGAATTTCTTCAGATGATGTAATTGTTGGTGCAAGTGGTAACAGTGGTTGCACATCATCATCAAATGTTCTTACAATTACCGTATCAATGAACGCACCTCGGAGACGAAATTGGATGACAAATATTTTTGATATGCCTTTTAGTTGATTCAGGATAGGAGGGAGAATGGTTGGATCGGTGTATCCTTCTTGGATCGTCAGCGTGGAACAGGGTTTATTTATTAATGATTGAACAGTTTTTCCAAACATGACGATGTTATTCCTCCAGTGCCGTCTTCGATTCGTGCATTGATTTTGTACCTGTTGAGAAAATTTAATATTTATGTAATTTGTATTTAATTTGATATTGATATATGTTATTTTGTTAGGAGATAAAGTGTATTACCAAGTGATCGGTATTGTGGTCAAATGTCCATGATTATCGCACCACCATGATGTCCTTGATTGTTTTAGCTGTCTGTAACATCTTGGACATGCATTGTAGAACCAACCTTGGCGAATATCAAGTTCAGTAATTGTCGCTTTAACAGTGAATTTCGTCTCCTGTTTAATAAAATAATTGTAATAATGCACAGTAAATTTTTTATTTAGTTTAAACATAATAATTTAATATTTACCTGATTTTGAAATGGATTTAAAGCCTGAAGTTCAGCGATTGTTAGTCGGTTGGCAGTCTTTTGTTCTTCTATTGATAATGGTTGTGTTGTTGATCCAGCTATAAAATCGATTCCTTGGATAGAATGACTGAATCTATAGAAAAATAATATATTAAATGAAGTTAGTTTTTTTTTTTTAAATAAATATAAATAATTGTAATAATATATGAGTGAAATTTTCAAATACCTTTTTTTTATTTTTTTTGTTTCAGCAATGTCTGGATCAAGATAATATAAAGTACCGCTTGTACTTGCGACATAAAGTCCACCTGTATGTGTATAATTATAATAGTTAGTGAATAATAATATAAATTAATTTTTTTAAGATAATGGAAAAATTTTTAATTGTTAAATATATACTTACCCATATATTGTTTGGCCGCCATTGCTGAAAATGCTGCCACGACTGGTTCAGGCATTGTTTGGATTGTATTTTCATCAAATTTTTCTCCAAGCTCTCCCAAAGAGTGATATTAAGTGTTTCTTCTCTGTTTAATAAAATGAATATAAACAAATAATTTATTAATAATAAATAATGTAATTTTGATTGAGATATTTTTAATAATATATTATTTGTAGTTACCTAATATTTTGAATAACCATACTTCGTCTTTTTACTGATCTATTATTTATCGTTGATTCTTCTATGCCTTTGATGGAGATAATGCGCCCAATCACATCTAACATAATATAATAAATAAGAAATCATTAGTTATTATTTTTTGTAAAATTATATTATTAATTATTAATTATAGATTAAAAAATATGAGCATGAAATATAAATTACCTGATAGAAGATCATTGATGTCGATTCTTGGCGTTAATTGATCAAACTCAACAAAATTAAATTTGAGTTGAGGTATCTCGGGTACGTCGTCCTTAATGTTTTTGAACACAGTAGATCTTGCAAATTGCAACATCGCTACATGAGGAACGATTTTGTACCTTTGTTTGTTGTTGGTGATGAAGAAATTGCTGATCTCATATATGTTGCCCACTTCAATTTTATTTGTTAGAAATTCAGCATCCTTCGCGCGAATAAAATCGTGTATTGCCTCATCCTGTATTAGAAAAAAATATATTGGTTATATATTAAATAATAAGTAAAGAGATTTTTTTGTAAACATGATAATATTAATGAGAAATGAAATAAGTTACCTGCTCGTCAACTAATAAGCAGTCAAGGCTTATTAGATTTCCAGTTCTGTAATCAGTATTTCTCCAGAGTCGACATATTCGAGCACATATTGTCTGATGTGTTTCTCCTGGTTTCAGTACTCGTATTGGACTGAACATTTTCTATTAAAAAAAACAATGTATATATATAAATATATGTATTGAATTTTTAGGGCTATAAATATTGTTGTGTTGTAAAACAAACTAAAACACAATTATGATTAATTTAATTTTGTAATAGAAATTAATTAATTTTGATGAATATTGTGTAATATTTCTTTGTAAACTATGTTTTTAACATAATTTGGATATTTATTAATTGAATCATGTATTAAAATATGTAGCCCTTTTGGTGAAGTAACTCTAGATAAAGCAACATATAATTGACCGTGACTAAAAATTTCATCTTCTAAATATAATCCGACTTTATTCAGAGATTGACCTTGACTTTTATTTATTGTCATTGCATAACAAATTTTTAAAGGAAATTGTCGTCTCTTTAAAGTAAAGGGCCATTTTGATTCACGAACTGTCATTTCTATTCTTGGTATGTAAACTTTTTCATTTGTATCATTGGAGTTAATTACGCGTCCTTCAATAATTCTATTTGTTAATTGTGTAATAATCATTCTAGTACCATTACATAAACCCATTGATTGATTAAGATTTCGCATTAACATAACAGGAATTCCGATCTTAAGTTTTAATTCATGTGGTGGTAAACCATTGAAATTAAGAGTGTGTAAAAATTCAGTAGGATATAAAAGATTCAATTCTTCGAGATTTTCAGATGATGAAAGAATAGTATCACAACTGTAATAAATTTTTGTGTCTGTAGGTACCAATGATAATATATATTTGTTTATTTCATCAGTTGTTTTATTTTTAGGTGTAACAATTGCACGTTGTTTTAAATAATTAATATCT
>CM046374.1:12873552-12942042 GCA_025413025.1 Ficus hispida
CATAATAATTTAATATTTACCTGATTTGAAATGGATTTAAAGCCTGAAGTTCAGCGATTGTTAGTCGGTTGGCAGTCTTTTGTTCTTCTATTGATAATGGTTGTGTTGTTGATCCAGCTATAAAATCGATTCCTTGGATAGAATGACTGAATCTATAGAAAAATAATATATTAAATGAAGTTAGTTTTTTTTTTTAAATAAATATAAATAATTGTAATAATATATGAGTGAAATTTTCAAATACCTTTTTTTTGATTTTTTTGTTTCAGCAATGTCTGGATCAAGATAATATAAAGTACCGCTTGTACTTGCGACATAAAGTCCACCTGTATGTGTATAATTATAATAGTTAGTGAATAATAATATAAATTAATTTTTTTAAGATAATGGAAAAATTTTTTTAATTGTTAAATATATACTTACCCATATATTGTTTGCCGCCATTGCTGAAAATGCTGCCACGACTGGTTCAGGCATTGTTTGGATTGTATTTCATCAAATTTTTCTCCAAGCTCTCCCCAAAGAGTGATATTAGTGTTTCTTCTCTGTTTAATAAAATGAATATAAACAAATAATTTATTAATAATAAATAATGTAATTTTGATTGAGATATTTTTAATAATATATTATTTGTAGTTACCTAATATTTTGAATAACCATACTTCGTCTTTTTACTGATCTATTATTTATCGTTGATTCTTCTATGCCTTTGATGGAGATAATGCGCCCAATCACATCTAACATAATATAATAAATAAGAAATCATTAGTTATTATTTTTTGTAAAATTATATTATTAATTATTAATTATAGATTAAAAATATGAGCATGAAATATAAATTACCTGATAGAAGATCATTGATGTCGATTCTTGGCGTTAATTGATCAAACTCAACAAAATTAAATTTGAGTTGAGGTATCTCGGGTACGTCGTCCTTAATGTTTTTGAACACAGTAGATCTTGCAAATTGCAACATCGCTACATGAGGAACGATTTTGTACCTTTGTTTGTTGTTGGTGATGAAGAAATTGCTGATCTCATATATGTTGCCCACTTCAATTTTATTTGTTAGAAATTCAGCATCCTTCGCGCGAATAAAATCGTGTATTGCCTCATCCTGTATTAGAAAAAAATATATTGGTTATATATTAAATAATAAGTAAAGAGATTTTTTTGTAAACATGATAATATTAATGAGAAATGAAATAAGTTACCTGCTCGTCAACTAATAAGCAGTCAAGGCTTATTAGATTTCCAGTTCTGTAATCAGTATTTCTCCAGAGTCGACATATTCGAGCACATATTGTCTGATGTGTTTCTCCTGGTTTCAGTACTCGTATTGGACTGAACATTTTCTATTAAAAAAAACAATGTATATATATAAATATATGTATTCAATTTTTAGGGCTATAAATATTGTTGTGTTGTAAAACAAACTAAAACACAATTATGATTAATTTAATTTTGTAATAGAAATTAATTAATTTTGATGAATATTGTGTAATATTTCTTTGTAAACTATGTTTTTAACATAATTTGGATATTTATTAATTGAATCATGTATTAAAATATGTAGCCCTTTTGGTGAAGTAACTCTAGATAAAGCAACATATAATTGACCGTGACTAAAAATTTCATCTTCTAAATATAATCCGACTTTATTCAGAGATTGACCTTGACTTTTATTTATTGTCATTGCATAACAAATTTTTAAAGGAAATTGTCGTCTCTTTAAAGTAAAGGGCCATTTTGATTCACGAACTGTCATTTCTATTCTTGGTATGTAAACTTTTTCATTTGTATCATTGGAGTTAATTATGCGTCCTTCAATAATTCTATTTGTTAATTGTGTAATAATCATTCTAGTACCATTACATAAACCCATTGATTGATTAAGATTTCGCATTAACATAACAGGAATTCCGATCTTAAGTTTTAATTCATGTGGTGATAAACCATTGAAATTAAGAGTGTGTAAAAATTCAGTAGGATATAAAAGATTCAATTCTACGAGATTTTCAGATGATGAAAGAATAGTATCACAACTGTAATAAATTTTTGTGTCTGTAGGTACCAATGATAATATATATTTGTTTATTTCATCAGTTGTTTTATTTTTAGGTGTAACAATTGCACGTTGTTTTAAATAATTAATATCTTCAAATTTATTATGAAAATTATCGTATATTATTGTAGAAATTTGTTCAATAGAATTTGTATTATATTGTATTAAAAATTTATCAGGTATTTTAATCCAGGTAGCATCTTCATTTTCTGGATCTTTTATTCCATCTGTTGTTCCATCGCCAACATTTAAAATCCATTCTGAAAAATTAGTAATTTCTATTTGTTCTTCAATAGAGTAATTATTTCTTTTTAATCGCATATTTTCTGTTAAAGTAAGTATACGAAAATATGGCCAAAGATAAGAATTATTAATAGTTACATCAATAATATTTTCTTTTGTGCCATTTGGAACAACAGGTAATATTTGTCTAAAATCACCACCTAAAATAACTGTCATTCCTCCAAAAGGATGATCAAAATTATTTTTTATGTCCTGCATCGTTTTGTCTAAAGCTTCAAAACAATATTTATTAGTCATAGGTGCTTCATCCCATAAAATTAATGTTGTTTTTTCAATTAATTTTGCTAATTGAGTAGATTTTTTATTTGGCATGTTGAGAATTCATCAATTGAAAGAGGTATATGAAATCTTGAATGTGCAGTTCGACCTTTTGGTAACAACAATGATGCTATTCCAGATGATGCTACAGCTAATACTATTTCACCGTTTGATCTAATTTTACTAATAATAGTATTCCATAAGTATGTTTTTCCTGTACCTCCATAACCATATATAAAAAAAAGATTATTATGTTTATTTTTAATTGCTTGCAAAATTTCATTATAAATAAAATATTGTTCTTCATTTAAATTTTGTACAAAATTGATATTTTCTTCTTTTAATTTGTATATATCATAATTGAGTTCTTCTCTTAAGAGGTTATTATTCAAATCCTCAATTAACGATCCAGTTGGAAGTGGAAGATTATAATGTGATAAGGAAGATGAATTTAAATTTAATAATTTTTCTAATTCATATAATACATAATTATATAATTCGTTTTCTGGAATTTCAAAATTTAGATTATTAAATAATTGTCTTATTTTGTATAAAATATCTTCACACATTAATTTCCAATGCTTTTTTAGAAATTCTGTTGGATCAGAAATATTACAAAATATTAATATAATAGTAAAGAGTTGGCGAAGTTGAACAGATGTTGACCAAAATGAGGCTTCTTTTATTGATTCATCCCATTCTTTATCATCTCCTAATAAACCTAATGCATAGCAAGCCATTTGATTTGTGGGATAAATTATATCATTTATTGTTCTAAGTGATTCAAAACTTGTTGCTCCTTTTCGATGATTTAATAATAATTTTAAGTAATATAATTCACCTGAACCTGGATGAATATAAAATGTTCTTCCTATAGTATGACCATTTTGTCTAGGAGTCCAAGCTTTATTTTTCTTATTCCATACCCATTTTGTTGGGAATTCTGTATAAGTAAGTTCTTGAGCATTTTTGTTAGTTTTATTAATTTCCATCCATTCTGTTAATGTAGTTTTTTGAATTTGTGGTTGACGTATTATATTTTGAAGTTGTTGATTTTTATTAAATGTGACGTTTTGCATATTTGATAAATGAATAGAAAGTCGTTGAACAGCTGGATTTCTATAATGGATTGGATATTCAAATATTCTCCAAATTGCTTCATAAGGTGTGATATATCGACAGTTGAGATAAGTTTTTATTTCATCGACTTCTTTATAAATTGTTGTCTGATTATTTTCAGTAATAACATTATCTTCAATAACAGCTCGTATTCTATCTGGACCTTTTGTTAGATATTTAAATAAATATTTAATTAACATAGATTGAGAACATATTTCAACATTAATGTGAGCACTATATTTTAAACATAATGTTCGATTATATGGAACAACGTATCTATTATCAAGTTTAATACCTTCTTTTATAACATTAAATTCTGTATCTCTACGACGATAAATAACTAAACCGTTTTCTTCTATAGTTGTTTCATTTTTTATTTGTTTTGGGAATTTTTTTGAACATCTTGAGTTTTTCATACATGGTGCATTTGTTTTGGCATATCCACATGGTCCATGTATCATATATTCTGTTATAATTTTATAACCTAAAGGATCTTTTAATGGATCTGGTATTTCAGCCGAAATAAATTTATTTATTTCTGCAGCATTATGATATTTATGTTCAGGATGTAACCAAAATAGCATATGACAATGAGGTAAACCACGTTTTTGAAATTCCACCACATATAGATCTAGAGAAGGAAAAAAGGGGGGAAAAAAAAAACAAAAATGTTAGTTTTTTAAATCTATTATAATAAATAATAATAATAATAATCAATGATTTTTTTTTTATAAATTAACTCACCTGCTATTATAGTTCCAAAAATATCGCCTGATTTTATTGTAGTTAATAGATGATTTAATTTTATTTTAAATATTCGACTTATAATATCTGGTCTGTCTTCAGATTTTTGTCCTGGAATTATATTTAAATTTCTTTTGATTTCTGGCCATTTGGGATTGCATGTAAATGTTAAAAATATATCAGGGTTTCCATAATGTCTACAAATCGCCATTGCATCTTGATAATTTTGAATCATATATCTTGGACTTCCAGTGTAAGAAGATGGTAAAATAATTCTTTTTCCTATTGCTTCCGCATTTGTATCACCTCTAGTTATAGCATCTTGGATACCTTTATAAATCTCAGATCTTAAATTATTTTGATTTTGTCTAACATAATCTAAACGATCTTCTTCAATAGAAGCAAAACTATCTACAATATATTGTTGAAAAAGTCGTCCAGCTCTAAGTAATGTGTTTCCTTCATGTAATCGTTGTTGAAATTGAAATGCATAGAAGGATCTCATTGATATTCGATTTCTACGTGGTTGTTTACCAGTAAAATTGGGATTCCATCCTATATTAGTTCTATATCCATCTTCTCCATAAGGAAATAATAGGGGATACTGTAATGCCATATATGATGGATGAAGTTTATTAATTCTTTGTAATTCTCTAGTTTGACTATGAATAATAATATCTCTACCGTTCTCATATAAGCCGAAGTCTCCAACAATTAAACCGCCTATATCTGTTGAAGTTGGAAGATCATATTGTGTACTATCTCCTTGTCGTCTATCGATTAATCTTAGTTTCATTGATGATATTTCACTATTTTTATAAACATCTCTAACGGTTCTAAAGAGCTGGACTAATTTATTTGTTTCATCTAACATCATCATTAAATTTTTAATGATATTCTCATTTAAATTATTTGTATCATTATTATTTGAAAATGTTGCTATTCTGTTTTGAATTTCATTATCTGTATCATAAATATATAATTGAGCAAATTTTGGATGATTATTATTAATTGGTAGTAAAGATCCTATTAAGTGATGAATTTGTCCACTAATTTTGAAAATATATGGTCCAGATGATTTGTTAATATCTAATTGAATATTTGCTCCGAATGAAGTAAAGGCAAACATAGAATTATAAAGTCTAATATTTTTTCTAAAATTTGCACTTAAGGGTCCTCCATAATAATTTAAAAGTTCGTCTAAAATTGGTCGTGTTTTTTTTCTTAAAGGGATTATAATTTTTCCATTTTGACAGCATAAAGAAAATCTTGGTGGATATGTATTTTGTGTTTGTTCATTTTTCCAAAATAATGCTGCACAGTATTGACATTTATAATTACAATCTCCAATATCAATATATGCATTATTTATATCTATATAAAAAATTTGTGTGGGGGAAAAAAAAGGAGGAAGAAAACAGTTAGTAAAAAAATTGTTATAAATTTTATAAGTGGAAAAGGAAAAATAAAAGAATTTAAGATGAAGAAATTACTTTCTTCAATTGATGGTAAGTTGTGGTTCGCCGAAGATGAAATTGATGTTTCTTCGCCAATGTTATGAGTTGAAGATAATTGAATATATCTATTTCGAGCACCAATGATAATATTTGTATTTAATTCTTCAAATTCATTTCTTTGAAAATGCGAATTTGTCGATGTGGATGCTTCGTTATCATTTATACAAATTTGTTTTTTATTACGTTTTGAACGTTTTAAATAATTGTTATTACTATTCGTTTTTCTTTTCATTTTGCTTGATTTCATTTTTTTAATATAAATTATAAAAACATTAATACAAAATAGTATTAACAGACAAATATTATCCATAGGAAAAAAATTATACAACATAGTTAGAATCAATAAAAAAAGAAATAATAATATTAAATATTAAAACTCAAATGAAACATTTAGTATCATAAGTTTTTTTACTGCCATAAAATGTATTAACAAAAGACTACAAATGATAAATAATTAAAAAAATTTGAAAAGTGAACAGAAAAAAAATGTAATAAACTAAATAAACATAATAAAAAAAAATTGGAAAAACTAATTGCATTTATAATTAAAAAAGTATGTTTTATATTTAATGAATGTAATTTTGGAGAATAATATTAATATATAACATTTACAATAATCTGCTTAATAAATAAATGGAAAAATAAATAACATATTTGCTAAATTGAATTAAAAAAAAAACTTTGTATACAATATCTATAATAATTTTAGTACAATTATTATAAATATATTTTGTTTGTAATAAGATTTTATCGGAGGGAAAAAAAAAAGATAATAAAAAGATGGGTAGAGCTTAATATATACGTATTGTATTCTAAATTTATATTTAGAAATTTTCATTGGATATTTGTTAATTTAAAATTTTAATTAGTATTTATTTTTTGATATTATACTTTAATTATTTTATTCTCAAATTTAAGTAAATAAATTTAGTGGTCTTTTTTTTCATGTAAATTTTGTTAAAATTTAATTCTAGAAATTATTTTATTTACGAAGTTTTATTGTAAATAAAATTAATTGAGTAAAAAATTGTTGTTTAATTTATAGTTTAATTTATTTAGTTTTTTTGTATTTGATATGTATGGTAATGTTTTATTAAAAAATTTTATTTCCTTGTTCAATCAAAAATTTTTTATTATTTTAAGTCCCGTTTTTTTTTTTTTTTTTTTGGCTGAGGAAATTTTTTTCAATTGAGTATTATGTAATTTTTATAAGTTTATTAATTTTTGATCCGAATTTTTATTAATTGTGTAATCAGTAATTTTTATATATTATTATATTCATGTAGTGTTATATTATGTGTTTAAAAATAATTGAAGAAAATTAGTTTAATTTTCTTAAATTATATATTTGTAATTATAAACATTTTATTGTTTATCCTAACAATATTATCTCGTATGGGTGGGGGAAAATTTTTCCCTCAAAATTGAGTTGTCGGTAATAGAAAACAATTTATCAAAATGTAACTTTTTAAGTTTGTTTATGAGAACTTAGATTTATTTGATGAAATTATGAATAAATTATGTTTAGTTATGTTCCTAAACAAAATATCAATTTATACTTAAAAAAAAATTAAATGGACATTATTACAAAAGCCTATTTCATTAAACTGTTATGTAGCACAACATCCATTTTGTGGTTTTTTTTTCTTCTCAGAGATCTGTATTTTTTTGTGATAGATTTATTGGCTTTAAGAAAAATTTACATTAATCTAATTAAATCATGAATAAATTAAGTCATAATAATTAATCATCAATTATTATACATGGAAAAAAAATTTACTGATACAAATAACAATTATGGAATTACATAATAAAAAAACTTAAAGCATACAAATAAATTTACAATAATTTCTAATGATAAAATTATTTAAATACAAAAAATCCTAAACGAAATTTAAATATTACAACAACACACTGAAAAAAAATAAATAAATTCTCCTCGGGTAATAGGACGAAAAAACAAACAAAGGGAAAAATCTAAGTATAAAACAACACATTAACTTGGAATACCAATAATAATAAAAGATAATGAAATAACAGAATGATTACTTAATTATATAAGTAATCTAAATATATAACCAAATACATACATATATAAATATATACTACAAAAAAACTAATATAAATAATTTTTTAAAATATTATATATTAGGCTCAGATCTCAGTAATAGCATCTATTAATGATAATCATAATACAATTCAACAGCATCTTTAATAGCTGCCAGGTAAGATGTTTGGGAATGTGTCAAAAAAAAAAAGAAGAAAAAAACCGGGAGGCACCGGCTGGAGAAGGTTTCATCAAACAGAGAGAGAATAGAGAGACAGCAAATAGGAAGAGCAGTATCAATAGGTTAAAAAAGTAGAAAAATTTTAAAATATTAGAATAGTATGAAGTTAGCAATATGGAATGGATACTATTATATAGTAACAAAATCAAATTTAACCCAAATCCCAAACACCCACGGCAACAGTAAAAGATGGTCAAACAGTATATATAACAGATGCTATAAATAATTTCAGATTCTGCATCATAGACCAAATGAAAGAAGAAATCTGGTATATGCATTATTGTTTAGTTAAATAGAGATCATCATAGCATATAAAACCTGGGCTTCGAAACTTTTTTGTCAAAATATTTAGACCAACAGAACACCTAAATCAGAATAAGAGAAAGCAGGGGCAAAAATGAAGAAGAAACACAGTAGAAAACAATCAATTTATCATATGTAACATAATCATATAACCTGTTTGAATAATTTTTATATTCAGATTAACACAGCATGCAAATCAGAATAGGAAAAAGGAGCGAAAAAAAAAACGATGAAAAAACACAATATAAAATAATCAATCTATCATATATAACATAATCATATAAGTTGTTTGAATAATATTTATATTCAGACTAACAGAATACGTTATCAGAATAGAGGAAAAGAGGGAAAAAAAACTGAAGAAGAGAGACAATACAAAACAGTCAATCTATCATATATAACATAATTATATAACCTATTTAAATAATATTTACAGAACATTTATACATAAAAGAGAAGCAATTATATATACTGTGAGAAGATGAAACGGCAAAGGGTGAAAAAAGCAGTGATGAAAATAAAAAAACAGAGGGGAAATATTTATGTTCAGACTAAGTGAATATGTAAATCAGAATAGACGAAAAGAGGGAAAAAAAAACGAAGAAGAGAGACAATACAAAACAATCAATTTATCACAAATAACATAATTATATAACCTATTTAAATAATATTTATAGAACATTTATACATAAAAGAGAAGCAACTATATACACTGTGAGAAGAGGAAACGGCAAAGGGTGAAAAAAGTAGTTATGAAAATAAAAAAACAGAAGAGAAAAAAACAGAGAATCAAAAAAATTCAATCCCTTTACAATATCATTACAATAATAAACATATTGACAAAATATGTAAATCAACAGGAAAACCGACTGAAGAATTACTAACAACATACAAAACGAAAACGGCTATGAATATTAAATAAGAGTCTTAAATGAACATAGTACCTGGATAACAGAGCAGGTTTGCAGAGGAGGCAAATAGGATTCAAACCAAAGCAGTTAAGAGGATTTTACAGAAGTTTTAATAGTGCAGGACAGGGGTAAAACAATAAATGAAAAGAATTCGTTAAGAGAACAGGGTTAAGTAAATGAGAAAAGTCGGTGGAAGAGAGAGGGACGAAGGTATTTGGAGATAACAGATAAGGGGAAAAAATTTTACATAATGAGTTGCATTAATGACAGATGTGTAACCGGGAAGAAAGCTCAGTCAAAAGAACAATGAACAGTACCAGAAAGCCATCTAACAAATCACAAAATCACAACAGGCAAACAAAAAAAAATGTGATATAAAAGCATTAAATGTTAAAGTCAGCCTTGAAAAATTGTAATCATAACCACGTAACCAAAGACTAAAAAAATTTAAAACCTAGTTTGAAGCAAACTAAATAATCATATACTGTAATTAATAAATTCGGAGCAGATGCTTAAAACAGAAAAAAAAAACATCGATAAGAAAACATCATACACGGTAAACAGATTATATCAAAATCTGTAGAAAAACGAAGAAAATATTACCCGAGGAGAAAAAGAGAAAAAAATTATAGATTTAGAAATCAAGGGAGAAAAAATCTTGAACGTTCTTCTTCATAGTTGCATTTGTCCATTTCGTCACAATTTTTATGCCAATCTGCAAAAACCACCAAAAAAAATGAACAAAAGCCAAAAAGCCCGAAACAATACCGAAATAAACCCAAAAAAAAAATCTTCAATATACCAAAGCTCTTGTTTAGGTTATTCTGTCTGCTTTTGGTGGAAGAAATGAAAAAACACAGACGAAAAAATACTCAAAATAATAAAAAAAAGAAGAACCGTTTTAAGAGTAAAGATCGAAAGCCAAGACCGACAAAACCAAAAAAACCAAAGTAAAACAACAATGAATGCAAAAAACAACATACTCAAGAGTAAAATCAATACTTGCGCCACAAAAAATGTACCGAACACAAAAAAGAGGGAAAAAAAATACAGAACGGTGGAAAAAAAAAAAAAAAGGGTTTCGAGAGAGAAAAAGTAATAATCCGAAAAAAAATTTACACTCCCACCATACATACTGTACGAAAAAGGGGAAGGGGGGGGGGGACCGTCAATAAAAAATTAGGGTTCCCAAACGAAAACCCCCAAATTCTGAGGGAAAAAAAATCGTAACAAAGACAACATGCAAGAATAAAACAACACAATAAGGATGAGCATCCACATTTTCAACATAAAAGACATCTGGCCGGGAAAAAAATAATGCAACATTCAAAAATTAGGCTTCGGAGATAGGGGGAAAAAAAATCAAGAATCAAAAGTGAGCATTGCAAAAAAATGAAATAAACAAAACCCAGTAAAAAAAATAACTCAAAAGTTTTCGGAACAAAAATAATTTCCAAAAAAAAAAATATTCCAAGAACAATGAACAAAGACCGAACTTCGAAAATTTGAGAGAACAAACACACCCAAACGAAAAAGACCGTGAACAATACAAATCAAACCAACAAACATATAATGATCGGCCATCAGTGCAAAAAGAACCGAAAATGGAGGGTTTGGACGCCGAAAATCCAAAGATGAAAACCACAAAGAGAAGCAGCGCAGTGGAGAGAGAGAGAAGGAAAATAGAAATACACAAACACAAAATAAAGGAGGAGAATCGGCGGTGAAAGGTAGAAGAGAAAGGGAGAAATGGGGTTTTGAGAGCAAAAGTTGTAAGAACATGAGAGAGAGAGAGAGCGAACGGCAGAGAGAGAAGGAGGAATGAAAAAAAATAGAGAGAGAAAGGGAAGAGGCAATGGGCGGCAGCAGGAAGAAGAAAGGGCAAATAAGGGGTTGGAGGGCAAAATCGTCCATGCACTATTCCAAGGGTGAAGCACCCATTCGGCAGCCAAGGAGAGGGGGGCAAAACGGTAATTCCACTGTGCAGAAACTTTTGCACTGTTCGAGGCTGTGGAACACTGTAGAAAGAGCACGAAAAACGGGGCGCATGCACTGTTGGTTACTGTGCGCGACTGTAGCGAGGGCCGCGAAAACCGGCTTTTTTTACTGTTCATTACTGCACGACACTGTAGCTATAACGAAAAAATGAGAGGGAAGGAGAGGAAAAACACTGTTCATCACTGTTACGGTAACAGTAAAACCCCCTTTTGTTTTAGTATATGTATATAATTTAATGATTTGTTTGGTGGAATAGTTTGAGTTGAGATTTTTAAGTTTTTATAGTAAATTTATTTGAATTTTCAGAAAAGATAAAAAAATTTTTGAGAAAAAGACAAAAACTTTTTAGAAAAAAAATAAAAAAAAAATTGAGTTAAATGATTTGAGTTGGGATGCCAAACAAGTTATTAGACTTGTAAAAATTTTACTGAATTTACTTGAGGATAAATTTTTCCATTCTGAAAAACAATTTCACAAAAGCTATTAAAGAACAAAACGTAATTTAAAATAATTCCCTTGCAACCTATACTTCGATAGTCATTTATTAGAAATTTATTCCAAATGAAGTAAGAAATTAAGTTTTTTTTTTTTATATATTTCAAATTCATAAGATATTATCCATTTTTTTTATATTATTTAGCAGCATAATCTCTTCAGTAATAAATATATTTAAATAAATCCTTGCTGTAAATAATTCAAATTTCAAACTTCTACAAATCTGCATCATTACACGATCAACTTGCTGATGTTATAACTAATGTTGTAACATGGACTAGAAATGAACATTAAAATTGGGCAAATCTAAATTAATCTGAACTAATGACTCATTTTTTATTTTTCTATACAAGTTGTCATAAATGTCAACATCTAAAAACCTAACAGATATGATAAAAAAAAAACTTTGAAATAACTGAATTTAATACTTTTTAAATTGTAAATAAGTAAAGAAACAAAAATATATTATATATATTAAACAAATGGTAATATATATATATATATATCATACTTTTAATTGTTTGAGACATATTAAATGTAAAATTCAAAACAATAAAATTAATAATCAAGTTCTTGAAAAAATTAAATGACAATTGAACTAGATATCAATAATTAGTTTTAATTTAGTGAAGATAAACAAGTGAGAAATAATAAAGAACGATCGAGAAAAGAAGAAAAGTCAGTAAACAAACAGGTGGAAAAAAAAAAAAATATTAAAAAGAGAGAGCTAGGCGTTGTCCTAGTTTTAAGGATAGCCCATGTCTAGCTGTGTTTGTTTAATGGATTATTGAATACAGGTTGTTTACTAATGCCAACCTTTATACACCATTGGATGGTTTTGTGACAAGTAAGTAAAATCAAAATGTTAATAGCACTAAACTTTTATGCACCATTGGATGGTTTTGTGACAAATAAGTTAAAGCAGTGACTGATATCAGCATGTAGGGGACCTGTCCCCAAATTCAGACAGAGGGGACCTGTAGAAGCCCCTAATATTATACAGTACAATAGTTAAGAAAAAGATGCTCTCTGCATGTGCAATGGCTCTACTGTAATATATATAGACATATATATATATATATATATATATATACTAGTTTTTGAGCACATGCCATTCACGTCCAGGAGGTTAAATTTGTTAAATTTTTAGACATTAATGAAAAAAAATATTTAACTAAGAATGTATTTGAGGAAAAAAAATCATATTTTAACCGATATAAATCATAAAGAAAAAGGATTTTCATAAGACATAATTAAAAACATAAGATTTATAGCAAATAAGAAAAAATAGAAAGGAAAAATAGAAGGGAAAAAGTGAGGTTATAAATGAAAAAAGTTATTTTAATAAGTACAAGTCAAAAGAAAGAAGGATAAGATTTTAGGAAAATGGACACAAAAAAAAAAAAACCTATAAATAGATCAAAATGACTCGTAAACACTTTATAGATTCAAAAAAAGTTGTAAAGGGGGAAAAAAAAAGAGCCGAAGAAAAAATTGATTTTTATCCTTATCGAAATTAAAATTTTAGAAAAACTAATTTATGAAAATTTAATGATGTGTCAAAATTTAATAAAAGGATAACAAATGACGTAATAATATGGAACAACAGATTAATTACAATTCAAATAGACGATGACCAAATATTACTGAGTGCCAAATTTTGTACTTGTTTTATGTGAAACTTGTACACTAGATTTGCTCTTTCTTTCATAAAAGTCGAAAATAAAATAAGTATAATATAAGGTCCTTTTAACCTGTATTTTGATAATCCTTCATTCGAAATTTATGCCATACGAAGTTATAAATTTAAAGTTCTCTATTGTGCAAAAGCATCTTCTCCTACACGATACAAAATGTCTACAAATATTGAAGTTCATGAATCAAATAGATCGAAATATTGAACGTGAAAAATAACGTTTAACCTCATTGATGAGGATGAGAAAAGATAGCAAATTTTGAAGAGTTGATTTTAAAAAAATAATATTTATGATACTGTTTACTTTTGAACTGTGGTGTTGAACAATAAAAGTAGAATGGATGAAACCTTGTGGATTAAGTTTATTTTGGATCCACTGAAAGATAGATGGACTATTTAGACCAATTTTCAGTGTTTTAATTTCTTATAATTGAAATTGATATGTTTTTCTTTGTTATTTATTGTTATCTACATTCTTTACAGGTCAACACTAAGTCGTTTCCTTAATAAAAAGAAACAAATAAAAAACAAAAATAAAAAGAGATACATATACTAGCAATCATTTAAATACTATCCAATAAATTCTCAAAAAATTTAAAACATTTCATAATTGATTGAAACAAAAAAAAATATTATATTTCAATTCACGAGATTCACAAATTGTATCGACAATTGATTAAAGTGTCATTCAACTAATCATTAAACAGTGAACGGAATATATAGGTATCTAGGTTAAAGCACCAAATTTTTTCAGGTGTCAAGTTTTCTATTTTTTTTCCATGAAAATCCAAGATATAAAATAAAAACAAAAAATGAAAATTTCTTATGTGTTCTATATGACGTCAAGTAGCTGACGTTGAATCATCATCGATGAGCAGAAAACGACTTTTTAGGATCTGTGTTATAATTTATTTGATTAATTTTATCCCTTTTTCATTGGAACAATTGCATCAAATTTATTTCATTTTAACCTCTGTTTAATAAACTAATTGGAGTTAAAATTTTTAAGTTAAAATTAATTATAAATTTTGTTGATTTTTCAAAAAAAAAATATAAAAATAAAATAAAATAAATACTGTTTAATTTAAGATGAACTCAAATATCAAAGTGAACATTAATTTCAACGTAGGTGGGAGACCTTGACTAGTTCATAGTAGGTGATAACTCTATGAAATAGAGTTATTTAACATGCTTTTAAGCTTATTAATTGTTGTTATTTCAAGATAATATGTCTTAGTTTTAGTATTTTATATCATATTAATTAGTTTGTTTTAGTTAGAGGATGGATAAAGAGTTGTAGTTAATTTTGGCTTTTGGCATATTATTTTATGTTTAATTTTGGTGTTGCCTTGCAGTTGGAGTCTACGATGTCAAAAGAAGTGGAGGCCCACTGGATTAGAGGAGATAATGAAATTGGCAGCTGAAATGCATCAGATTGCTGCAGCAATGCTATAGCAAAGTCACAGCAAAGTTACAGCAGTGAATAATTAAATTAACAGAGCATGTGGGCCCAAGTTTTGCTTTACAGCTTGGCCCATTTTTGTCTATGCACAACAGCTGTAAGAAGGTTACTAATATTAGCTATCAAGAGGGTACGTGGAGTAGGGCATCTTTTGGAGGATTGGAATAAAAGGGGAAAGTTAACAATTAAAAGGGGGCAGCCGTTTCTGAACAAAAAAAAAAAAGCAGAGAGGTTTTTCTGAAAGGGAGAAGGAAGACGAAGAAAAGGGGAGAGAGGACGAAAAAAGAGGAAGACGACGGAAAGCCCAAAGAAGAAGGAAATAGGAAAATATTTTGTTTGTGTGAGGATCTCTCCAATTTTTCAGTTCCTTCTAAACCTTTTCTTAATCTTTTGATTTTTCATTGAAATGATGAATCTGTGGATTGAGACTTATATTTGTGATTTCTGTAATTTCAATATGAACTAAATCCTCTAACTAGGATTATTGATGGAACCAAGGTTGTAATGAAGATTTAGATGTTGAGTTAATGTTTAGTGAATTTTATTTGGGTTATTCAAGTGCTTGTTATTGCTTAATTTCTATTGATTGACTGGCCATCAATTGGTAGAATATACAAACTAGAATTAATTATAGAAAGGTTAATTTTGGTTAGATTTAACTTGGATAATATAAGTGAATGATATAGGAATATATTGTTTTCTTGTACAACACATTAAAATTGTTGCTTAATGTTATGTTTGGAAAACTGAGATGTATAGGGATATGTTAATTTTGGTTTGAAGAACTGGAAGCACGACATCTTTCGAAAGAGGATTATGCAGAATTTTAGTTGACTGGATAACTTTGCTACAGCATTTCCTACAGCATTTATGGTCAGATTTGCAACTAAGGGGAAATCAATAATTCTAGCCATCACCCATCATTGATTCACAACCTAAGCCTTTGATATTGTCATGTTTTATCTTTTATTTGCATTTTTATTTACACCCATTCATTTATATTCAATTTTTATAATTTTAGTATTCAAATAATTTTTTGTTTTGTTTTTAACTTGATTGTTTTCGATAATTAATTTTTGGTAACTCAATCCCTGTGGATACGATACTTTTCTTAGTACTATATTACTTGTTCGATTATGTGCACTTGCGTAGTATTTTCGCATACATATTTTTGGTGAACAGTAGGTATGAATTTATAAGACGAGCTGTAACAGATGATTGAGATTGATGTGCTTCAACAGTATACAAGTACAAAGTTTCGGACTTGTATGTTATTGAATTTACTTGAGGAGAAATTTTCCTATTCTGAAAATAATTTTACGAAAGCTATTAAAGAACAAAATGTAGTTTAAAATAATTCCCTGGCAACCTATATTTCAATAGTCATTTATTAGAAATTTATGCCAAATAAAGTAAGAAATTAAAGTTTTTTTTAATATATATTTCAAATGCATAAGATATTATCCACATATTTTATATTATCTAGCAGTATAATCTCTTCAGTAATAAATATATTCAAGTAAATCCTAACTACAAATAATTCAAATTTCAAACTTCTTCAAATCTGCATCTTTACACGACCAACATGCTAATTTTATAACCGATGTTGTAACATGATCTGGAAGTGAACATCAAAATTGGGCAAATCTAAATTGACCTAAACTGACGACTCGTTTTTGGTTTTTTGATACAAGTTGTCATAAATGCCAACACCTAAAAACCTAACAGATATATTAAAAAAACCTTTGAAATACTTAATTTCATACTTTTTAAATTGTAAATAAGTAAAGAAACAAAAATAGATTATACAAGTTTAATACCCGTGCGTAGCACGGGGATGTAAGAAAAAAATAAAAGTAAAAAATTGAATATTATATAATAAAAGTAGTTAGTTAAGATAAATAATATAGTTATAAGCAGTTTATTTTTTTTAGTACTTGCTATTATAATATTAGAGTATTTATATTCAAGTTTATATTAAAATGTTAGACTTATATATACAAACAAACATGTATAGATATATTTTTACAACTAAAGTTGTTGCAAATGAAACATTTTCCATTGAAATGTTATCAACCATGTTTAATTTTCTTTAGCTTTTCCTCCGATTTGTCATGGAAAAAAAATTATTATTTTATATTTATAAATAAAATTGAAATAAGTATAATTATATAATATTATATAAAAGATAATTGCTTCCTTTCCTTTTTTGGATGAGTCAACAGAAGATGTTTCAATTTATGTTGAGGAATGATGTTGCTGAGGGCTGAAATAATGATGAATATAGTTATATAATTGTTTGTAATTTATGTATATATATGTGTAGAAAGATATAAAAAATTTTTGAAATAAATTATGAATAGTAATGTACCTTGATTCAATTTCTTCTATTATAGGTTGGGTGAGGAAAAGTTGTTTTTTTGCTTTTTTTTTTAATTTCTGATAGTGGTGTTTTTGGATCCAAAAATGCTTATGGTGGTGGGATATCTTTTGGAGATTCAGTTGGTGGTGCAGGCAATAACATTTGCGATTCATCGTCATCAAAAGTCTAAACAACTGTTGCATCAATAAAAGCACCTCTCGGACGAAATTGAATTGAAAATATTTTAACATGCCTTTAAATTGATCGAGGAGATGGGGAATAATGCTTGGGGCCAGTGTATCCATATGGAATTGTTTGTATAGAGCAACGTTTATTTACCAGTGATTGCACTGTTTTTCCAAGCATGATAATATTCATTCCGCCAGTGCTATCCTCGATTCGATATTAATTTTGTACCTGTTATAAATAATGAAAATGTAGTTAATTTTTTATTGTTTAAAAGTTATTTATTAATTTTTTATAATAAAAGTGAAGAATATTACTAGCTGATCGGTATTATCGTTAAATATGCATAAGTATCACACCACCATGAAGTCCCTGATTGTTTGACAAGTCTATAATAGCGTGGATAGGCATTGTAAAACCAACCTTGTTGTGCATCAATTTCAATGATGGTTGCCTTCATATTAAATTTTTTGTCCTGTTATTTGGAAAAAAAAAATTATTAAATTATATTTTATAATTATGAAGCAATAAATAAATATTTACTTGATTTTAATATGGATCTAAGGCTCGGAGCTCTGCTATCGTCATTCTATTAATACTTTTTTGCTCTTATAATGTTATTGGTTTTTGGGTCGACGGAATAATAAAGTCTATTCTTTGAATGGAATGACTAAACCTATAAATAGATAATATATTAAATAATGTAAATTTTTTTAAGAGAATTGTAAAATATATAAATAACTGTAATATTCTTGTAATAAATATTTATAATAGTTTTTTTTTTAATTCAGCAATATCTTGTTCAAAATAAAACGATGTTCCAGAAGTGCTTGCTACATAAAATCTACCTGTATATTTATAATTATTAAAAATAATGATTGAAACTGATTTCTTGTTATTTGAGATAAATTTGTTTGTATTATTTTTTATTATATTTATACTTACCAAGATATTATTTGACTGTCATACCTGTAAAGCGATTATAACTGGTTCGGACATTCTTTGAACTGTATTTTCATCCAAATTCTCTCCAATTTCCCCCCAAAGAGTTATGTTTAGTGATTCTTCTCTACAAAATATAATAAATTTAAATAATTAAATTATTAATAATTGATTTTCAATTAGTTAAAAAAAATTTGTAATAATATATAATTTATAGTTACCTGACATTTTAAATTATCAGATTTCGCCTTTTGATCAATCTGTTACCTACGTTGGATTCTTCAATACCTTTTACAAATATGAGACAACCAATGATATCTAGCATAACATTATAAATGTAGAATTATTAATATTTATATTATTTACCTGAAAGAAGGTCATTGATGTCAACTCTTGAAGTTAATTGATCGTATTACACAAAATTAAATTTGTATTGAGGTATCTTGGGAATATCTTCTTCGACTTCTTTGAAAATTGTTGACCGTGCAAACTGTAATATTACTATGTGTGGAACAATTTTATATCTTTGTTTATTATTTGTGATAAAGAAGTTGCTGATTTCATATATATTGTCCACTTTTATTTTGTTTGTTATGAAATCAGCATCTTTTGCATGAGCAAATCTATGTATTACTTCATCCTACAAAAAAAATATATATTAATTTATTATGATTTATATATTAATAATAATATGAATTATTTATTATTAATGAATATAATTTTCATAAAAAATAAATTTAATTACCTGTTTATCTACTAATAAGCAATCAACACTTATTAGACAATCAGTATTGTAATCTGTGTTCCTCCATAAGCGGCAAACTCGAGCACGGATGGTGTCATATGTTTTTCCTGCTTTTAGCATTTGTAGTGGATGAAACATTTTCTTTAAATAATAAAAACATATAAATATATTTGTTAATGAATTTATGAGTTGAATTGGATATTAAAAAATTATGATAACTATTTAATAATATAATTATTCGAAGAAAATTTATTTCTGTTCAAGATTTATTTTCTCTAATAGATTATTAGTTTTGATTAATCTTATGTAGCATTTCTTTATAAACAATATTTTTAATATGATTTGAATATTTGTTAATTGAATCATGTATTAAAATATATAAACCTTTTGTGATGTTACTCTTGATAATACAAAATATAATTGTCCATGGCTAAAGATTTCATCTTCTAAATAGAGTCCAACTTTATTTAATGATTGACCTTGACTTTTATTTATTGTCATAGTACAACATATTTTTAAAAGGAATTGTCGTTTTTTTAATACAAAAGGCTATTTAGATTCATTTATTGTCATTTCGATTATTGATATATAAACTTTTTCATTTGTGTTATTAGAATTAATAATACGACTCTCAACAATTCTATTTGTTAGTTGCGTTATAATAAGTCTTGTACCATTGCATAATCCCATTGATGTAACGACCCCTCACGGACTGTTACAGTTGACTTCTTATTTAATTATTCATCTCTTATAAAATTATAGAAAAGATTAAGCTTGAAATAAAAATATTTACATAACGGAAAAACTTTACTAAGATAATTTTAGAAAACTCTAGAAATTTTTTTAAAACTATATCAAAATAAACTTCATAATTAATTAATATATTTATTTAAAAAAAAACCCAATTCATGAAATAAAATTTAAGTCCATATAAATCATCTAATCGTATAATAATAAATTAAAGTCTCAAAACTTTATTTGAAATAAAAAATGTCTATCTCATGATTGTTCCTCCCGTTTTCCTATCACATATCGTCCTGCTTCCGCTCCAAGCTCCTCTACCACTATATCTTACCATTTCTTTTATTTGCAACATGAATTAACTTATATAAGCAAGGGCTTAGTAAGACACTTAAATCTCACAAATATAAATAAACATTTTTCTTTTATCATCATAAATATAAACATCATTTAAAAACTTTTTAACTTTTAAAACCGTCATATATTGGGTCCGGCGTTGTACCATCATAGCGCGCTAGTCACGGAAGGGTTGGGTAGTAAATCCCAACCCAACAGTGGTAAAAGTCTACTCACCGGATAACATCATCATCATCATCATCAAGGGTGTACAACGTTATTTTAAAAAATAAAATACTTATACATACAATATATATACTTTTCATCAAAACATCATCATAGGAGAAGTTTTATTTAAGAACATCATAATATCATCATCAACATCAAAATATATATACTTCTCAAATATTTAATTCATATTACATGTGAGAGTCTACTTACATAAACGCCTTACTTAACCTTTTTAAATTTTCCGATGGTGACGCGCGATTGAGATCTCGGGTGCTCGCCTTTAGAACCATTTATGCCATGAATAATAAATATAATAAAATCAATAAAAGCTCATAATAATTCATCAAACACATCCATCATATCATAGCAGCATATATAAGGCCTATTTCATCATTCAATAACATCAAAACACAAAAATTGAACAATTTCATGAAATTACAAATCTTTACAGAAACTGCCAGTTAGACTTTTGTCCCTTAAAAAATTCATAACAATTCATACAGGGCTCCGAATGATCTGAAACTAATGTTAAATGAAAGTAGACATCCAGTCTAATGGTACCTAATTAGTAAAAAATGAAGACTATTTGGACCGTCAAAAATAGTTTTGAAATTAATTTCTAAAATTTTAACGAAACTAGCAGCCGGACCTCTGACTATTTGAAAAATCACAAAAATTTACATATGTCTCCAAATGATATAAAACTGATTCAAAATGAAAATAGACATCTAGTTTTTCTAATATCAAATTGGTTAAAAACGGAGACCGTTTGGATTCTAAAAATAGTTTTGAAAACAGGCTGCTAAAATTGTATAGAATCTGGTAGCCGGATCTCTGTCTCTTTGAAAAATCATAAAAATTCACATATATGTCCAAACGATATGAAATAATTCCAATGAAAATAGACATCCAGAGCTTTCCAACAATACCAATTTCATTAACAATAGAGGCTGTTTGCATCCTTAAAAGTAGTTTCGAATACTTATCATAAAATATGGAATTTCCAGTAGCAGTGGTCAAATCCAAAAATTATTAAAAAAATATATAAAAAATTATCATCATAATGTATATGATTCATACCTACATACACACGAAACAGCCCTAAGACATCTTCTAACACATAAAATTATTCAATTACGATACCAATGAAATCATAAATCAAGAAATCAAAAACCCTGAATTTGTCTTGTTCACAAAATCAACCATATAGCCATTCTTTTGATCTTCACTCGATAAATATTTCTTATCATCTCCTCAAACTCACATGAAGACACTCATCAAGAAAATCATCCAACTCCTCAAAGAGTCCCAAACTAAAACCAATAACAAAATCGTTATCATCATCAAACAATACCGAAACATATCTTGAAATCCTTTGATTTTGACTTGAAAGAATTTGGAGGTTTGGTGGAAATATATATATATATATATATATATTTTTTGGTTTTTGTTTTTTGTTTGTGCGTGTGAGAGGGATAGAGAGAGAGCAGAGAATGAGAATGAGAATGATAGGGAGAGGGAGAGAGATGTAAAGAGTGAACGTGGAGAAACCAATGGTAGATTACGTGGAATTAAATTGGAAATCAATTGCTGTCATCAAAGGCTAATTTTCAGCAAAAGAGCTAATAGGTAAATGGGAAAGGTGGATGTAACTTAACAAGATAATTGTTTCCCTTTTTTTCACACGTTTCTCCCTTCCTCGGCTGCAATTACTTTCCCTTTTTTTTTTTTCCTTTTCTTTTTTTTTTTCCTTCATTACCGTGCATACCCAATATAAACACACACACATATGTATATATATATATATATATAATCCTAATATAAGGTGCAATCTATTTCTATTAAATAAAATAGATTCATAACATATAATATATAACTCTGTAAAATATGGTATTTATATGCATTATATACATAGTACAAAATACACAACAATATACATATGTATATATATTTTAACTGTCACACAAATAAAAAAATTTTGGCATAAACTTTGTTATAGCACCTCGAGTCCTCATCGCGTCACCTATGAAAAATAACTCAACATAATATTAGAATTAAGAAATTGCTATCTCATCACATTATCTATATTAATTCTAATGTTAATTTTCTAACATTATAGTTAGGTAGCATTTGGGGCGTTACAATCCCTCTTACCTTATAAAAGTTTCGTCCTCGAAACTTAGAACAATTCCATATAATTCATTCTCATAGCATCTTCTCACTCCCAAGTAACTTCCTTTATCTTGTGATTACGCCAAAAAACTTTTACTAAGTGAATCTCTTTGTTTCTCAAGGTCTTCGTCAGTTGATCAAGAATCTCAACTGGTTTCTCTTTGTAACTCATATCTTCTTGAATTTGAATTGATTGCGGTTGGATGACGTGAGATGGATCCGGTACATACTTTTTCAACATCGAGACATGAAAGATATTGTGGATGGATGTCATCTCCTAAGGCAAATCTAACTTGTATGTCACATTGCCGATACGCTCAATCACCATATATGGTCCCACATACTTGGGACTAAGCTTGCCTTTCTTCCCAAATCGCATCACGCCTTTCATCGGGATGACCTTGATAAATACCAAATCTCCAACCTCAAACTCCAAGGGCCTTCAATGAATATCCGCATATTTTTCTGCCTACTTAAGCGGTGGCAATCCGCTGCTGAATCAAGTTCAATGCTTCAGTCGTCTTATTGAAAAAGTCAGTTTTCTCCTTAAGTTCTGACCCCGTTAGGTTTTGCTCCCCGCCTCATGCCAATAAATTGGGGACCTACAACATCTTCCGTAAAGTGCCTCATAGGGAGCCATCCCAATCATCGCTTGATAACTATTGTTATAAGTGAACTCAGCCAACGGTAAAAACTTACACTAACTCCCTTTGAAGTCTAAGGTATAAGCTCGAAGCATATCCTCAAGTGTCTAATTAGTCCTCTCCGTCTGACCGTCTGTTTGCTGATGAAAAGCCGTGCTAAATTTCAACTTCGTACCCATAGCGGCTTGAATGTTCTTCTAGAAATGGGAGGTGAACCTACTACTTGATCTGAAATAATAGATCTGGGAACACCATGAAGCCTCACGACCTCCTTCAAATATAATTCTGCCAACTATTCCATAGAAGACGTCAATCGTATAGGAAGAAAATGTGCTGACTTGGTCAACCTGTCGATGACCACCCATATAGCATCATATCCATTCGTAGTCTTTGGCAGTCCAGTAATAAATTCCATCACAATGTCTTTCCATTTCCATTCCGGTATCTGAATTGACTAAAGTACCCCTCCTAGCTTTTGGTGCTCAGCCTTAACTTGTTGGCACGACATACAATGCTTCACATAATATGCTACATCCTTCTTCATTCCAAATTACCAGAAACTATTCTTAAGATCCATGTACATTTTTGTTGCGCTAGGATGAAGCGTATACGGGGTGCTGTGCGCCTCTTCAAGAATCTTTTTCCTCAGCTCTTCATCTTTAGGAATACATAACCGTCCCTTAAACTTCAGCAGTCCATCATCAAACATACTAAACCCTTCACACTTCCCTTCCAACATTCTTTTTTAATTCTCACAAGGCTTGGATCAAGGTCATGCTTACTCTGAATGTCATCAAAAATAGTTGGAGACAAGGTCATTGCAGAAAGTCATCCCAACTATTAATTCCAACCCAAAATAAAAAATCTCCTTTTTAAGGGGCTTGGACATCGCATTCAAGGACATTAGTGGTAGGGATCTTCCGACTCAATGCATCAGCTACTCTATTTGCCTTCCCTAGATGGTATAGGATTTCACAATTGTAATCCTTTACTAGCTCAAGTCACCTCATTTGCCTCATGTTCAAATCCTTCTGAGTGAAGAAGAACTTCAAACTTTGGTGATCAGTGAATATTTGGCATCAGACTCTATACAAATAATGCCTCCATATTTTCAATGCAAAAAACAATGGCAGCCAACTCTAGGTAATGGGTTGGATAGTTCTTCTCATAGTCCTTCAATTGACTTGAAGCATAGGCAATTACCTTCCCATTCTGCAGTAAGACTGCACTAAGTCCCATTCTAGAAGCATAACTGTAAATTACAAACCCTTCATCGCCATCCAGATTCGTCAAGATTGGGGCACTTGTGAGTCGTCTTTTCAGCTTTTGAAAGCTCTTTTCGCAGTCTTCTGTCCATTCGAACTTCTTTCTTTTTCGGGTAAGTGTCGTAAGCGGCATAGCAAGTTTTGAAAAATCAACCATAAATTTCCTGTAATATCCTGCTAAACCAAAACTTCTGATCTCACTTACATTGGTTGGTCTCTTTCAATTACTAACGGCCTCAACCTTCGTAGGATCAACCATTATGCCATCTTTAGGAATCACATGACCAAGGAATGCCACAAGATCTAACCAAAACTCGCACTTAGAGAATTTGTCATACAACTGATGCTGTTTCAATCTCTGCAAAACTGTCCTTATATGCTTCTCATGTTGGTCTCGAGTCTTTGAATAAATGAGAATGTCGTCGATAAACACTATCACAAACTTATTCAGAAGCCCCTTAAACACTCTATTCATTAGGTCCATGAAAGTAGCAGGGGCATTGGTCAACCCAAATGGCATGACCATAAACTCATAATGACTATATCGAGTTCTGAAGGCTGACTTAGGGATATCTCCTTCCTTGATCTTCAGTTGGTGGTATCCAAACCAAAAATCAATCTTCAAAAACACAGTCGCACCTTGCAGTTGGTTGAATAAATCATCAATTCTCGGCAATGGATACTTGTTCCTTATGGTCATCTTGTTTAACTCTCTATAGTCGATGTAGAGTCTCATTGTCCCATCCTTCTTCTTCATAAATAAAACTGGAGCTCCCCACGGTGAATGATTAGGGCGAATGAAACCCTTGTTTAGTAGTTCTTGAAGTTGCTCATGTAATTCTTTCAACTCAGGAGGTGCCATACGATAAGGTGCCTTTGAGATTGGCCCAGTGCCTGGTGCTAACTTAATCTCGAACTCGATTTCTCTATCTCGCGCAAGCCTAATAAGTCCTCTAGAAATACATCACCAAAATCTTGTACGACAGGTACATCTTCAAGTTTCAATTTGTCTTCTTTCTTCTTATCCAGATGTTATCTAAGAAACCATTACACCCATTGGCTAGCATCTTTCAAGCCTTCATTGCTAATAGAAATGACTTCGTCTTCTTCTTTGCATCACCAATGAATTCAAACTGATCATCTCGTTCGGGATTAAACACGACCTTACGTCTTCGGTATTCAGTAGATGTACTATACTTTCCAAAGAAATTCATACCTAAAATTAGGTCATAGTCAACATCTCGAGCACTCTTAGATTACTTTAGAGCTCTCTATCAATAATTCTCATTGGCACTGCTCGTAGCTAATGAGTGGACATCATCACTGCCCCAGAAGGTAGTGCCGTAGTGAATCCCTGACTCAAAATATCCTGATTTATTCCTAGTCTTTTAGCAAAAGTAGAAGACACAAAGGAGTGTGAGGCTCCTGTATCAAAAAGAATGTTAACATACTAGTTATTAACAAGTATCTGACCTGTGACAACAGTAGAAGTATCAACAGTGGCTTATTCTTTGGTCATAGTGAAAATTCTGGCATTGGTGGTAAGTGGAGGAGCCTCAAGTCGTCCCTGGGAAATATGAGGTCCGTCAAAAGCAACCTGCATACTATGGAGCTGAGCTAGTGGGTTTCTCTATTGTCTTTGCTAGAAGGGCTGGTACGTCTTGTTCGGACAATCCTTGGATAGGTGACCCTCGTGTTTAAAACCATAATATAAATTTGTGCCCATATGGCACTCCCCCAAATGTAGCTTCCCATACTTAGAACAAGGTGGAATGTTCTTAGCTTACTTAGATGGTTGATCTCCTCCTTGACGGTTGTTATGGTTCCTCTGGTTGGAAAAGTTCCCTTTCCTTTTGTTATTGTTCCACTGACCTCCTTGAGACTTGCCTTGATTTCTGAAGTTTCTACGGTTCTGGTTGTTGTTGTTATTTTTAAGGACTTCACTATGACGAGGCTGGCTTTCCTTTTGCTTATTCAGATGATATTCATCATGAAGGGCATACTTGACACATTCAGCTGTGGTGGTTAGTGGAGCATTCCCGCTATCAACAATCACTGGAATCCCAGGTCTCAGCATCCTGATCATTCTCCTTAGTCGTTCTTCTTCATTTGGCACTATGTGGGAACAATGGCGTGCTAGTTGGTTGAACCGCTGAACAGCTTCTGTCACTGATAGATTTCCTTGATGAAAGCTATTAAACTCGTCATAATTTTCCCTGGTCATAGACATGTTGAAATACTACTCATAAATTCTTGGATAAAGTCTTCCCATGTCATCTGACTTATATCCCTGCTCAGCTCTATTCTTTCCCATCAGATTCTAGCATCATACATCAAACAGTAGGAAGCACACTTCACTTTCTCATTCTCGGTTAAACCCATGAAATTAAGGACTAACTCGATCGACTTCAACCATCCTTGAGCTAGTCAGTTGAACCATTGAATTCCTTAGGCTTCATCCTTTTGAATCACAGATACAGGGACTCATGATTTGTTGCCGCTTGAACTCCTCTATCTTGCATTGGTTGTACAACCAGTGGATTAATGGGGACTTCCACTCTATTGGTATTAGCTTGGAAATTGTTAATGAGAGCCTGTTGTTCCTGAACTTGCCTCTTAATTTGAACCATCATTTCTACTAAATTAGGCTTTGCCCTTCATTGGTCTTGACGCAATTGCGCCATAACTTCTGCCAAGTTAGGTTCCGCAGCAACCTTATCTTCGGCTTGCACTCGGCCATTACCACGTCCTCGAACTGCACATCCTCATCTACGTACAATCTTATCTTAGTCATCTGTTAGTAGCCAAATTACTAATCAGAGACCCTTTTTTTTTTTGGATATCAAGTCAGGATTCAAACTTTCCATAAATAGAACATCACCTCACAACTCTTAATTTTCTATTTAAGGAAATTAGTTAATTACTTACTTGAAGAAGTTTGAAGTGGATACGTGGTGATGCACGATAGGAAATAGGAAACTGCTCTGATACCATATCTGTAACGACCCCTCACGGACCATTACAGTTGACTTCTTATTTAATAATTCATATCATATAAAATTACGGAAAAGATTGAGCTTGAAATAAAAATCTTTACATAACGGAAAACTTTATTTAGATAATTTTAGAAAACTCTAGAATTTGTTTTTAAACTATATCAAAACAACCTCACAATTAATTAATATATATTTTTTAAAAAACTCAATTCATGAAATAAAATTTAAGTCCATATAAATGATCCAATTGAATAATAATAAATAAAAGCATTAAAACTTTATTTGAAATCAAAAATGTCTATCTCATGATCGTTCCTACCGTTTTCCTATCACATATCGTCCTGCGTCCGCTCCAAGCTCCTCCAACACTATATCTTACAATTTTCTTTATCTACAACATGAATTAACTTATATAAGCAAGGGTTTAGTAAGACACTTAAATCTTACAAATGTAAATAAATATTTTTTTTTATCATCATAAATATAAACATCATTTAAAAACTTTTTAACTTTTAAAACCGTCATATATTGGGCCTGGCGTTGTACAATCATAGCGCGCTAGTCATGTAAGGGTTGAGGTAGCAAATCCCAACCTAACGGTGATAAAAGTCTGCTCACTGGACAACATCATCATCATCATCATTATCAAGGGTGTACAATATTATTTTAAAACATAAAATACTTATACATACAATATATATACTTTTCATCAAAACGTCATCATAGGAGAAGTTTTATTTATGAACATCATAACATCATCATCAACATCAAAATATATATACTTCTTAAATCTTTAAGTCATGTTGTAGATGAGAGTATACTTACATAAACACCTTACTTAACCTTTTCAAATTTTCCGATGGTGACGCGTGATTGAGTTCTCGGGTGCTTGCATTTAGAACCGTTCATACCATGAATAATAAATATAATAAAATCAACAAATGCTCATAATAATTCATTAAACACATCCATCATATCATTGCAGCACCTATAATGCCTATTTCATCATTCAATAACATCAAAACACAAAAATTCAACAATTTCATGAAATTACATATCTTTACAGAAACTGCCAGTTAGACCTTTGTTCCTTCAAAAATTCATAACAATTCATACATGGCTCTGAATGATCTAAAACCAATTTTAAATAAAAGTAGACATCAAGATCTTTCTAATGGTACCTAATTAGTAAAAATTAAAGACCGTTTGTACCCTCAAAAATAGTTTTGAAATTGATTTCTAAAATTTTACCAAAACTGGCAGCTGAACCTCTGCATATTTGAAAAATCACAAAATTTAACATATGTCTCCAAATGATATTAAAATTTCCAAATGAAAACAGACATCTAGAGTTTTCTAACAGTATCAAATTTGTTAAAAACGGTGACCGTTTAGATCTTGAAAAACAGTTTTGAATACGGACCACTAAAATTGTATAGAATCTGGTAGTCGGACCTCTTCCTCTTTGAAAAATCATAAACATTCACATATATCTTCAAACGATATGAAACTAATTCCAAATAAAGATAGACATCCAGAACTTTCCAACAATACTAAATTCGTTAAAAATGGAGGCTGTTTACATCCTTAAAAGCAATTTTGAAAACTTATCATATAATCTGGAATTTCTAGTAGCAGTGGTCAAATCCGAAAATCATTAAAAATATATAAAAAAATATATCATCACAATGTATATGATTCATACCTACAAACACATGAAACAGCCCTAAGACATCTTTCTAACACACAAAACTATTCAATCACTATACCAATGAAATCATAAATCAAGAAATCAAAAACCCTAAATTCATCTTGTTCACAAAATCAATCATATAGCCATTCTTTCGATCACTCGATAAATATTTTTTATCATTTCCTCAAACTCACATGAAGACACGCATCAAAAAAATCATCCAACCCCTCAAAGAATCCCAAACTAAAACCAATAACAAAATCATCATCATCATCAAACAATATCAAAATATACCTTTAATTATTGTCAAAATTATTATTAAAATTTTCATATATTGTGGTAGAAATATGTTGAATAGAATTTGTATTGTATATTATTATATATTTTTCTGGTATTTTAATCCAAGTAGCATCTTTATTTTCTGTATTTTTTATTCCATTTGTTGTTCTATTATCAATATTTAAAATCCATTCAGAGAAGTCACTAATTTCTATTTGTTCATCAATACAGTAGTTAAATTTTTTTAATCGCATATTTTCCGTTAATGTAAGTATACGAAAATATGGTCAAAGGTAAGAATTGTTTATAGTTATATCAATTATATTTTCTTTTGTTCCATTTAGAATAACTGATAATATTTGTCTAAAATCACTACCTAATATGATTATCACTCCTCCAAAAGGATGGTTAAAGTCATTTCTTAAATCTTGTAATGTTTTGTCTAAAGCTTCAAAACAATATTTATTTGTCATAGGTACTTCATCCCATAATATTAATGTTGTTTTATCAATTAATTTTGCTAGTTGAGTACATTTTTTGATTTGGCAGGTTGAAAATTTGTCGATTGAAAGTGGTATATGAAATCTTGAATGTGCAGTTCGGTCTTTTATTAATAATAATGATGCTAAACCAGATGATGCTACAGCTAATATAATTTTACTATTTGATCTACTTTTACTAATAATAGCATTCCATAAACATATTTTTCCTGTACTACCATAGCCATATATGAAAAATAAATTATCTTGTTTCCTTTCAATTGCTTCTAAAATTTAATTATAAATAAATTGTTGTTCTTGATTTAAATTTTCTTAATTTAATTTACATTTGTCGTAATTAAGTTCTTCTTTTAAAAGATTATTATTTAAATCTTTAATTAATGATCCAGTTGGAAGTGGAAGATTATAATGTGATAAAGAAGATGAATTTAAATTTAATAATTTTTCTAATTCATACAATACAAAATTATATAATTCATTTTCAGGAATTTGAAACACTAGTACAAAATTCGGATTCCACGACGGAGGTTCCATGACTGTTTTTAAAAAACGGTTGTGGAAAGTTAGGCAAAAACATGGGGTGGAACACGGTTTCCAAAAACGGTCGTGGAAGCCATGGCTTCCACGACCGTTTTTTAGAAACTGTCGTGGAAAATTTGTGAAATATTTAGACATAACCGAGTGTTGCCCTGATATTTCCACATCAATACAGCAGCTGCAGTGAACTAAAATCAGATCAGATCGCTCCGAAAACAGTCGATACACTACTGTGTGATGCCACCACCAACATCTACCATCGATCATCAATCTCTCTTGTAAGTCATGATCACACAAACTTCGCTTTATGTTGTTTTCCTCTATATTTTTTATTTATGATTTTAGATTAATTTGTATGTTTTGGATCGCTTTTGATACGTTAAAGACTAGAATGGGCCGGTGTTTAATAAACTTATCACGATCAAATTGTTATTTTTCCCCAGCCCGGTTATTTGTATTTTTAGTTTTGTTATGTTTTTTCGATTTTTTTTTTTGTTATGCATGTAATTTAAAATTATGCACACCTTGACTTCGAAAACTTTGATTTCTTGATTTAGGATTTGCAAATCATGGATAGGAAGTGGATGTAGTTTGATAGATTGTTTAAAGCATATGAAGATGGTATTGAAGAATTTTTGTCATTTACCAAAGCTCACATACAAGATGATAAGATTCCGTGTCCGTGTCAAATTTGTGGTAATCATAGATCTCATTCCATTGATGATGTTAGAGGGCATTTGCACGCTTATGGGATTATTTGTTCTTACCAAATATAGTATTTACATGGGAAGATTTTTTTGATATTAAATATACATTGACGAGTACTAAAAGTAAAGAGCCTATTGTTGAGGAAGACGTTGGTGATAATATGTTCAATATGATAAATGATTTGGAAGAAAACTTTGTGAACGTCCGAAGTTATTTGAGGTAATGGTTAATGATGCCGAAACGCCCTTGTATGTCGGGTGTACAAAATATACGAAATTAGGGACATTGGTTAAATTATGGAATATGAAAGCGTCGGGAGGGTGGATGAATTCTAGTTTCACAACTCTTTTAGAATTTCTAAAAGATGTTCTACCGGAGGATAATAAAGTGCCACCTAGTATGTATAAGGCGAAGAAATCATTGAGCACTTTGGGAAAGGAATATTGAAAGATACATGCTTGGCTAGCGTTCTTTACCGAAAAGAATATGAAGATTTAGATGAATGTCCGGTTTATAACGAATCAAGATGGAATAAGGGAAAGATGCCATCGAATGGTAGAAAATGAGTGCTAGTGAAGGTGTTATGGTACATTCCACCACCTTTATGCTTGCGTCGTTTATTCCGTAATGTCAAACATGCTAAGAATTTGACATGACACCATGATAAATGTGTTGACGATGGCAAACTTAGGCCTCCGGCCGACTCACCATAATGGAAGATCTTTGATGACATTCATCCAAATTTTAGTGTAGAACTAATGAATTTATGTCTCGGTTTGTCGACGGAGGGAATGAATCCACATAGTAACATGAGTAGTCAGCATAGTTCCTGGCCCATCATACTTGTCAACTACAATTTCCCTCCAGAATTGTACAAGAAGCGGAAATTCTTGATGTTGACATTATTGATCTCAGGCCCTCAACAACCAGAGAATGACCTTGATGCGTACTTGGCACCATTAATCGATAACCTAAAAATCTTATAGGAAGATAGTTTACAAGTTAGTGATTCTTATCGTCAAGATACATTCAATCTTCGTGCAATGTTGATTTGGTCAATTAATGACTTTCCTGCACTTGGCAACCTATCTGGTTATCCCGTGAAGAGTTCTATAGGTTGTCCCGTTTGTATGAAGGAAACATCTTCCATCCGGTTGAAAAATGGTAGGAAAACCATTTACCTTGGTCACAGGAGATTCTTGCCCAAAAACCATCGATATCGCAAACAGAAGAAGGCTTTTGATTGAAATACCAAAGAAAGACCCGCTTTTCTGATTTTTTCTGGCGAACACGTATTTAAGATGGTTAAAGATGTGAAGGTATTTTTGAGAAAGAGAAAACGTAAGGATCCAGTTGTCGATGGACCTTGGAAGAAGAAGTCAATCTTCATGAACTTCCATATTGGAAGTCACTTTACGTTCATCATTGCTTAGATATTATGCATATTGAGAAAAATGTCTGTGAATCGATAGTGCACACGTTGTTTGACATTCTGAATAAGAATAAAGATGGTGAAAAGGCACGGTTAGATCTTAAAGAGATGAAGATTAGAACAAATTAGCTCCCCGAGAAAAGATCGAACGGAACTTACTTACCTCGGGCCAAGCACACATTATCGAGACAAGAAAAGAGAAAGCTTTGTGCCAAGTGGGTACTCTGCCAACTTCAAAAGGTTGGTGTTGATGAAAGATTTGAGACTCATTGGAATGAAAACACATGATTGTCATATCTTGATACAACAATTATTACCTCTTACAGTGCAGGGAGTTTTAACGAAAGACGTTAGATATTCAATTGCGAAGTTATGCTCATTTTTCAATTTAATATGTTCCAAGGTAATTGATCTACTGATGCTAGATTCACTACAATTGGAATTGATGATGACATTGTGCATACTTGAGAAGTATTTCCCACCAGCCTTTTTTGATATAATGATCCATCTAATGGTATACTTAGTTTGGGAAGTTAAGTTATGTGGACCGGTGCATTTGTGATGGATGTATCCTTTCGAAAGGGACATGAAGGTTTTGAAGGGTTATGTGAAGAACTGAAATAAGCCGGAGGGATGTATAGTGGAAAACTACATAGTGGAGGAATCGGTTGAATTTTGCTCGGAGTATTTGTCTAATGCAGAACCGATAAATTTGCCAAAGAGTGTGCTATTGACGTCGAAAGGACTATCCATGGGCGTTCCTTCACCAGCATATCAAGATGAATGGGAAAAGGCATCTCTCTATGTTTTGCACAATGCTAAGGAAGTGGAGCCTTTCTTTGAGGTTCATATGGCGGAATTAAGAGCTACGAATCCAAGAAAAGGAAAAAGTGAGAAATGGATTCAAGATGAGTACAACTAGACATTTCGGGAGTGGATAAGAAAAGATTTGCATACGAAGGCTGGCGTTTCGCAAGACTTAATGAAGCTATCCAGATGTCTGTCATTGATAGTCACAAGATATACATCGTATTTTGTCAATGGGAACTCCTTCTACACTCGCGAAAGAGATGAGAAGCATCCCGTACAGAATAGTGGTATGACCCCTTCGTGCTGAGTATATGCATATTTCATCCGTAAAGGACAAGAATCCGGTATATAGTTCCATGAACTACTTTGGGTTCATTGAAGATATTTTAGAACTTGATTATTATAACTTGCAAATAGCACTCTTTAAATGCAAGTGGGCTGACAATAATTATGTTAAGATTGATAGTGATGGCGTGATTGTGGTGGACTTTAGGCGATTGGGATACAAAAATGATCCTTTCATTATGACGTCACAAGCAGTATAAGTAATCTATACAATGGATCCCGACAGTTTAGAGTTATCTTTAGTTGTGCCAGTGAAGCCATGAATAATCCGGGATAACCAAGAAGATATGGAAGATTGCACCAACATTCCATCA
This sequence comes from Ficus hispida, assembly GCA_025413025.1. NCBI lineage: Eukaryota > Viridiplantae > Streptophyta > Magnoliopsida > Rosales > Moraceae > Ficus > Ficus hispida. The sequence continues at coordinate 12,907,950 of CM046374.1, forward strand.
TTCACAAAGAATTTGCCACCGGTGGAGGAGATTGATGATTTTGACGATGATGTTTCACACTTGCTTCGTTTGGATGTCAAGTGGACATGTGTTGAGAAGCCCAAAAAAAAGAAAACAAAAAAATCTAGAACTTGTTTTTAATTTTTTTTGTTGTAAAAATTTCTACATGTTTTTTTAATTATGCACATTATATTTGAAATATATGAAAATTATTTATACATGCAAATATGTATGTGAATGAAACTAATTAAGAGCAGGAGTGAATGTTGGACTGTTGCATACATAACACACAGGTTTGTCTGCCTGTGGGATTATATTTATAATGTCATCAAAAAAAATTTTCAAAATTTTTAACCTTCCACGACGGTTTTTCAGAAAAACCATTGTAATATGTACATACCACGACGGTTATCCCAAAAAACCGTCGTGGTAAGGTTGTCTTCCACACAAAAAAATCTTGTTTTTTACAACCTACTACAACGGTTTTTTGGAAAACCCGTCGTGGTAGGTTAAAATTTTCAAAAAAAAAAAAAAATTCTTTTTTCTGATTTTTGGACCCCAAAAACTGTTGTGGTAGGGTGGTTTTTTTTCCAAATTTTTTTAATTTCTGGACCCTACCACGACGGTTTTTGGGTCGTGGTAGGCTCCACAAATAAAAAAAAATTAATTTTTAACCTGCCACGATGGTTTTTGTGAGAAGCCGTCGTGGTATGTAAACCGTCGTGGTACGTTAATATACCACGACGGTTTTCCCCAAAAGCCATCGTGTTATGTTAAAAGGCTAGAATTTTGAAAATTTTTTAATAAAATTAAAATTTTTGGAGTGCATATTAAAACCTAAAGACCAACCCATACCCAAAGCCACCAAATTTCCTCCCTCTATTTCTCTCTCTACACTCCCTCCCAACTTAAAATCTATAAAAACTACCTCCACGCTTCCTCTGCCCAATTTCTCCCTCAAAACTCCCTCCGCCCAATTTTTCTCTCTCCGCTTCCTCCCCCCACACCCAAGCCCTCCATTTTTCATTCTCTCTCTCGTCGCTCACGCCCACAGCCTAATCCATTTTTCCCTTTCTCTCTCACTACCCACGCCGCCCTTCCTCCATTTTTCCCTCTCTCTCGCTGCCAACACCGCCCATGCTGCCCATGCCAATCACACTCTGCCTTCCACCCCAACTCCGCCTTCCACCCGAACGCCGCCCATGCCGCCCGCATTCCACCTTCCACCTGCATGCCACTGTTGGGATCTAAATGTGCCATAAGGATAGAAAATCAATGTTAGGAATTTTCTGTAAATATGACATTTTGATATTAATAAGAGGAGGTTATTCATGTTTAATAAGTTGTGTCCTATTTACTTTCATTTGTTGATTGTATGTTTGAGCAAACATAAAATACTCCTTGACTGTTGGTAATATATCGGATTGCCATATGTATACGGGATATACATAGAAGACATGGTAATTTGATAACAGTCAAAATAAATAATCCGCAATCAATGGAATAAGATTTGGGGATCTTATTCATGATAAGATTGTAAAGGTTGTCTACTTCCTTGGAAGGATGGTTTGTCTTGACCATCGGATAGGTTCCGAGTGGAAACTTTAATGTATACCTGTATTGAGGTATGACATTGGACTGGACCTGAAGTGTTAATTGATTCGGTTTAATAATTCCGTTTATAAGAATCAATGACGCTTTGATTATCATCCTGTATTAATCTTAATCCTGAAATGATTACTTGAGTTTACATCCATGACTTATGCATTTTGATCCACTATAGGTGACACCTGATAATTGATGGTCAATATACTTGTGTTTTGGGTCCATGACTTATGGATGGAGAAATCAAGATTCATAGATATGGAATCCATAGCTATCTTAACGATAGTACATGTTATATACTTAAAGGCATTATTCGGGAATTGAAAGATAGTATAACAAGATCTTGGCCATCGGTTTACTTTGTGTTCTCTGATGGTTTACCAATTGTATGGTTTTATAATTGGTGGTTAAAATGATTGAAACGGTAAAACGGAAAAAGTCGTTAATTCAATCATGGATAACATATGGGGATTAAGTAAGTGATGAATAAATCATGGAAGAAACACCGCGTGAGAGAGCTTTCGTAATACGGTATATAAACAGGAGTTCAGCTTCAAACTTTTAATGGAATAGTTTTGAAGTTGATAATTGACGAATAATTAATCTGGGATTAATTTTTCACAATTATAGGAGCCTCTTTACATATTTCCATCGGGTCCCTCTATTAGCTCATATAGTTCCATATAGCATCTCAGGATTTGTTCCTAATGAGATCGGTAAATTAAATGAAATTTTGTAATGTCTATTAAGACATGGTACTCTCTAACATGCAATCCGGAAAAGGATTGGACATGTAGGATTGGTGTAGACAAATAATATGATTTGTCAACATGTAATTGGTTAATTTGAATTTTGGAAATAAGATTGTGTTTGAATTATTTAATTTTGGAAAACAAAGTTTTTCCCTCATAATCTAAATATAGTGTATAGTTTTTAGATAGGTGGAGAGAAGAAAATTTTGTTTCAAAATTGTTCAAATATATTTCTAACTTTAAATTATTAATTGCTTTAAATAATAGAGATTATTTGATGATTTTTTTCCTTTAAATTGTTGTGCACGGTTTTGAGAGGAGAAAAAAAAATTCAAATATTCCATTTATTTAAATTAATAAATATGGTTGATGTTTGAGGAAAAATATTTAATTCAAACAAGTGAATCTTATTTAAATTCAAAAAGGTTTAAAAGTAATTTGAATCTAGATAGGACTAGGATCTTTTCACTAGTCTAGATTCTTGATTTAAAATTTGAACCACCAATCTAGATTTATCCTTTAGTGGCCAAAAATTTGGAGGAGATTCTCTCCTTGGAAAAACGTTTTTAGGTTCAACGAATCTAGCCCTAAAGTTGTATGATCTTTTGGTTCAAAATTTATCCGGAAAAATAATTATTAATTATTTTTCAAGAAGGAATTAAATTTTGAAAAGGATTAGACTTCTATATAAAGGCTAAGAATTCTTGAGAAACTAATTTTTTGGTCATTCACAAGAGGAAAAACATTTTTGGGAGAGAGAAAGAAAACCAATTATGGTTTCTTCCACTTCATAAAATTCGGCTATCTTGTGAGAAAGAAAAAGAGAGCAAATTCCATTGAATCAAAACTGTGAGGAAGGTTAAACCGGGTGATAATTTTCATAGGAGGTTAATCTGTTCCTGTTTTGTAGTTTTGAAGAAAGAAGTTGGATCATATTCTCAACGAGGAACATCGGAATTGAGAAGAAGGGATCTAGACTTCGGAAAGCATTACCGGTCACTTGGATTCATAGAACGTGTGCCCACACACACTCTGAGACGTGGAACTCGAGAATAGTAGAGAAGACACGTTGGTCAAACGCTCTAGTAATTCTGGAATCTGAGAAATAAGGTACGCTTGATCATGAAATTAATTTATTGTTATATGCATCATGAGATTCTTTTCGGAAACGGCATAAAAAATTTTAAAACTTCCGCTGCACCGTAACTCTGATATCGGATCCGTTTTGTCCAACAATTGGTATCAGAGCCTATTCATAATTATGCATATAACATAAATTATTTGATCAAATAAATTTCTCTCTATGCATTAATGAAATATTTTAGACAGTTGGCACTCTAGGTTTTATTTTGTGTATGTTAAATATATTATGAATGGATGTACGGATGAATAAATGCTTTATATTATTTTTATAATATATGATGCTTGTTCAATTTTGCCGATCATGATTCCATAGAGGTTAGAATTTGTATTTAAGTTTTTCAAGTGTAATAGATACGGTCTATTATCACCGCAAGTTCGTTCTTTCAATTCCTAGAATTTTTGTAAGCGGAAACGGCATAGGAATTTTTTTGTAAAATTCAGGCTACAATGGATTCGAGGAGATTGAAGATAAACGAAGGTATGTAAATTTTCAAAGGATGTGATTCTTTGTTTTTTGGAATTAAAAAAAACATTTTTTTAATAAAAAATAAAAAAAAATCACAGAATCTTTATGAAAATTTAATTTTCCAATGATATGTGATCTTGATAATTTGGATATCAAAATAAAAAATTTAAATTTAAATTTAATGGATATTATTATGAATTTTAAAATTTTGAGATTTAAATTTGAAATTTAAAATTTAAAATTTTTGAATTTTAAAATTTAATAAACTGGATTTTTATTTAAATTTTGATATTTTGTAGTTTTGATTAAAATTAAAAATCACATATAATCTTTTTGAAATTTAAGTTTAATTTTAAATTTGAAAAGATGTGACATTGGAGAAGGAAGACACATTGAAGAAGGATACAAGGTATGGATCTAAAATTGAAGGCCGATATATGTTTCGGTTAATTTTGTAAATTTTGCAATTTTCTTTTCTCTAGGATGGAATATGATCCACGGCTATTTACATATTTTGCAAACTATGGATGATGTGTTGCTAGATAAATATGTTATACTATTTCGTGACGTATTGATAACATGCCATATAGACTAGGGAGTGCCACTTAATAAATATTGTTTATGCATGAAAAACAAAAACCCTAATTTAAAAGATTGAGTGGGAGAAGGTTTTATATACTAAGACCTACGGCCTCCATTATTGGTCCAATAGTTACGCATGGTAGTGCCTACTACTCGGTTTTGACCCGGGAATTCCTTTCGGATAGGTATCTTACCTAGAGCGCACATTGATTTGGATTTCTGAAAGGATAACAATTTTGGGCATATTTTATGTTTATGATCACCCCTCGGTGGCGGATATAAAATATGGATTCAAAATTGGAAACGATGGTTATACACTCATACTACTTTATTTATTAATCCTCCCTCGAGGCTCTGATATGTAAAGTAATGGCCAAATAAACGATAGTTAATATATGTTTAATAGAGTTTGCTCCATGGACAAATATGTATTAATCGGAAGGGATCTGTGTTCTTGGCTAGTTATTCTATGACTACCCCTCGGTAGCTTAGAAAGCAGAAGCTAGGAATTATCATTGTAAGGTATGTGTTTTAAGGGTTTTACACATAAACATTTAGATTGAATATAGATCTTTTTGTTTCATTACAAAATCAATTTTTATAAACTGATAGGATATTTGCTCATACTTATTACATGTTTTCTTATTATAAATCAAAATGTTGAGCCCTTTATCTGTGATACTTACGCAAAATAAATTAACTGGCGAAAACTTTAATGACTGGAAAAGGAACTTGCTTATCGTCCTGAATTTTGAGAAACACAGTTTCGTCCTAACCCAACCTAGACCACCTACGCCTGCGATCGATGCTCCTGATAGGGAATTTGTAGCGCTTGAGTGCTGGGACAATTCTAACGTAAGTGCATGTGCTATATTCGGGCGAGCATGTCTAAGGTGCTCCAGAAACAGCATGAGGAACATCAAACTGCTAGGCAGATCATGGATAACCTGGAGGAGATGTTTGGTGAACAAACTATCCAGGCTAAGACCGATGCTATCAAAGGTCTCATGAACTGCAGGCAGAAGGTTGGAACTCCCATCAAGGAGCATATGATGAAAGTCATGGCTTATTTGTCTGAGGCTCAGACAAATGGGGCTGAGATCGATGCTGCAACTCAATGGGTTATGGTTTTCCAAACCTGATCTAAGGATTTCGATTTGTTTCAGGCATCCTACAACCTTAACCGGAAGGAGATGTCTTTAACGGAATTGATGAAAGAGTTGCAAGCCTTTGAGAACATTTTTAAGGGTTCTGGATCTAAGGCTGAGGAAAATATGGCTGAACCTAGTTCGCCTGCTCCTAATCTCAAAAGGAAGAAGGAAAAGGGGAAGAACAAGGGAAACAAGCCTGTGGTGAATGCATCTGTTTCTAAGAAGTCTACCAAGACTAAGAAGCGAAAGGTGGATCTCAAAAAGGTTAAGTACTTTCACTGTGGGAAGAAAGGACATTTCAAGAAGGATTGCTAAGAATACCTGGCTTTGCAAAAGCAGAAAGGTAATTTCAATGTCCTGTATCTTGAGGGTTGTTTAGTGGAAGAATCTAAGGACAATTGGGTTATAGATTTAGGAGCTACTAACTATGTTTGTATTTCTCTATAGGAGTTCAAGGTAACAAGAAGTTTGCGTGAGGAGAACTTCACGTTAAGAACCGGTGTTGGGACGTTGGTGCAAGCTGAAGTAGTGGGAGAAGTGCATCTTTATTTTGATGAATTTAGGTTTATTGTTTTGAGACATTGTTTTTATGTTCCTAGTTTTAAGAGGAACCTAATTTCAGTAGTTTGTTTGATTAAAGATTCTTATTCAGTTTCTTTTAGTAATAAAGTTGTTATTAGGAAAAACAATTCTCTTATCTGTAATGGATGGATGCATGGAAATCTTTATTTTATCAAACCTAAGATGTACTCACTGCTTGATACAGAATTGGAAAAGAACTCTAAAAGACATAAGTCTTCTCACTCTAACAAATCATATCTTTGGCATTTACGACTTGGTCACATATGCCTTAATAGAATTCAAAGGATGGTAAAGGAGGAATGCCTTGACTTGTATGAGGTTGAACCTTAGCCACAATGTGAATCCTATTTGGAGGGCAAGATGACTAAACGACACTTTACTGCTAAGGATAGTCGTGCCGATGAACTTTTAGAACTTGTGCATACGGATGTTTGTGGTCCCATGAACATAGAAGCACGTGGTGGGAATGAGTATTATATCACTTGAAAGTATGGATATGTCTATTTGATGACCCGCAAAAGCGAAGCCTTTGACAAGTTCAAAGAATTTCGGGCTGAAGCGGAGAAACAATTAGGTAAGTCCATTAAGATACTTCGATCGGATCGAGGTGGGGAATACCTATCGGATGAGTTCTTAGGATATTTGATAGAGAATGTGATACAATCCCAGTTGACTGCACCTGGTACTCCTCAACAAAATGGTGTAGCTGAGAGAAAAAATAGGACCCTATTGGATATGGTCCGGTCTATGATGAGTTATTCCACATTACCTTTGTCATTTTGGGGGCACGCCATACAAACTGCATGCTATCTTCTGAATAACGTTCCCTCCAAATCAGTTCCTAAACCTCCTTACGAGTTATGGATGAGTAGGAAACCTAATTTGAATCATATTCGAATTTGGGGTTGTCCGGCACATGTCTTGGATAAGGAAGCGAAGAAGTTGGAGTCACGATCAGAAGTGTACTTGTTTGTTGGCTATCCAAAAGGGACAAAAGGTGGTCTGTTTTATAATCCGAAGTAAAATAAAGTCTTTATTTCTACACATGCAACATTCCTAGAGGAAAGTTATATGGAAGACTTTAAACCTCGAAGCAAAGTAGTGCTTGAGGAGATGACTTCAGGTTTGGATATTCCTAAAGTCACAGAAGACCCTGTGGAAAAACCACTAAAGAATCAACAACTACGGGAGCTTCGTCGTAGTGGGAGGATTATCAGGGAACCTGAAAGGTACATGTTCAATGGTGAAGCTTTTGAAGCAGAATCCATAGAACATGTTGAAGATCCGGCTACGTACAAAGAAGCTATAGAGGATATTGATTCTAGTCTTTGGCAAAAGGCTATGAACATCGAGATGGAATCTATGGATTCCAATGGGGTCTGGAAACTTATAGACTTACCCCAAGGCATAAAACTGATTGGGTGTAAGTGGGTATACAAGAGGAAGAGAGGTGTGGATGGGAAAGTGGAAACTTTCAAGGCAAGACTTGTAGCAAAGAGCTATACGCAGAAAGAATGAATCGACTATGAAGAAACCTTCTCGCCTGTAGCAATGCTCAAGTCAATCCGCATTCTTTTATCCATTGCGGCTGCTCTCGATTATGAGATTTGGCAAATGGATGTCAAGACAGCTTTCTTGAATGGCTCTCTTGAGGAAGATATCTATATGATACAACCAGATGGGTTCAAGGCAAAGGGCCAAGAAGACAATGTGTGCAAGTTGCTTAAATCCATTTATGGATTAAAGCATGCAACTCGTTCTTGGAATATTAGGTTTGATCAAGCAATCAAAACCTATGGATTCAAACAAAACATTGATGAACCATGTATTTATAAATGTATCAAGAATGAGAAAGTGGTTTTCCTAGTACTTTATGTGGATGATATATTGTTTATTGGAAATGTTGTGGCAATGTTATCATCTGTCAAAGTATGGTTAGCTAAACAGTTTGACATGAAGGACTTAGGAGAAGCTAGTTATGTTCTTGGAATTCAACTCTTTAGAGATAGAAAGAACAAAACGATAGCACTCTCCCAAGCTTCCTACATGATAAAGTACTTGAAAAGTTTTCTATGAAAGATTCCAAGAAAGGTGCCTAACCTTTCAAGATTGGAATCAAGCTTTCTAGAGATGACTGTCCCAAGACATCGGAAGAAAGGGAGCGTATGAAAAATGTACCTTATGCATCAGCGGTAGGTAGTCTTATGTACGCTATGTTGTGCACAAGGCCTGACATTTATTTTGTGATTGGAATGGTAAGTCGATATCAGTCGAATCCAGGACCGAACCATTGGTCTACGGTCAAGCATATACTTAAGTATCTACGGAGAACGAGGGATTATATGTTAGTGTATTCTGGTCAGGACCTTGTTCCTATTGGATACACAGATTCTGATTTTCAATCAGATCAAGATTCGAGGAAATCGACTTCAGGATCTGTCTTTACCCTTAGAGGTGGTGCCGTTGTGTGGAGGAGTATTAAGCAATCTTGCATTGCTGACTCGACCATGGAAGCCGAGTATGTGGCAGCCAGTAAGGCATCAAAGGAAGCGGTATGGCTCCGCAGGTTCCTTAGTGACCTTAAGGTCGTTCCTGGTATGGATAAAGCGATGGTGCTTTACTGTGATAACAGTGCAGCAGTAGCTAATACCAAGGATCTTAGGCATCATAAGAGGAGTAAGCATATTGACAGAAAATATCACATCATCAGAGGCTTTGTTGAGAGTGGAAATGTGACGGTTTACAAAATTGCATCAGAGGACAATCTTGTCGATCCTTTCACGAAGACTTTGGTGGCCAGAAGATTCGAAAACACGTCGAAGGCATGGGGATGCGTAATATGTCACATTTACTTGCTTAGGGCAAGTGGGAGATTGTTGGGATCTAAATGTGCCCTAAGGATAGAAAATCAATGTTAGGGATTTTTTGTAAATATGACATTTTGATATTAATAAGAGGAGGTTATTCATGTTTAATAAGTTGTGTTCTATTTACTTTCATTTGTTGATTGTATGTTTGAGCAAAAATAAAATACTCCTTGACTGTTGGCAATATATCGGATTACCATATGTATACGAGGTATACATAGAAGACATGGTAATTTGATAACAGTCAAAATAAATAGTCTGCAATCGATGGAATAAGATTTGGGGATCTTATTCATGATAAGATTGTAAAGGTTGTCTACTTCATTGGAGGGATGGTTTGTCTTGACCATCGGATAGATTCCGAGTAGAAACTTTAATGTATGCCAGTATTGAGGTATGACATTGGACTGGACCTAAAGTGTTAATTGATTCGGTGTAATAATTCCATTTATAAGAATCAATGACGCTTTGATTATCATCTGTATTAATCTTAATCCTGAAATGATTACTTGAGTTCGCATCCATGACTTATGCATTTTGATCCACTATAGGTGACACATGATAATTGATGGTCAATATACTTGTGTTTTGGGTGCATGACTTATGGATGGAGAAATCAAGATTCATAGATATAGAATCCATAGCTATCTTAACGATAGTACATGTTATCTACTTAAAGGCATTATTCGCGGATTGAAAGATAGTATAACAAGATCTTGACCATCGGTTTACTTTGTGTTCTTGATGGTTTACCAATTGTATGGTTTTATAATTGGTGGTTCTTTGAATGGAGAATAATGGAACTTTAAGTTAAAATGATTGAAAAGGTAAAACGGAAAAAGTCCTTAATTCAATCATGGATAACATATGGGGATTAAGCAAGTGATGAATAAATCATGGAAGAAGCACTGCGTGAGAGAGCTTTCATAATACGGTATGTAAACAGGAGTTCAGCTTCAAACTTTTAGTGGAATAGTTTTGAAGTTGATAATTGATGAATAATTAATCTGGGATTAATTTTTCACAATTATAGGAGTCTCTTTACATATTTCTATCGGGTTTTTCTATTAGCTCATATAGTTCCATATAGACTCTCAGGATTTGTTCCTAATGAAATCGGTAAATTTAAATGGAATTTTATAATGTCTATTAAGACATGGTACTCTCTAACATGCAATCCGGAAAAGGATTGGACATGTAGGATTGGTGTAGACAAATAATATGATTTGTCAACATGTGATTGGTTAATTTGAATTTTGGAAATAAGATTGTATTTGAATTATTTAATTTTGGAAAACAAAGTTTTTCCCTCCTAATCTAAATATAGTATATAGTTTTTAGATAGGTGGAGAGAAGAAAATTTTGTTTCAAAATTATTCAAATATATTCCTAACATTAAATTTTTAATTGATTTAAATAATAGAGATTATTTGATGAATTTTTTTTTCCTTTAAATTGTTGTGCACGGTTTTGAGAGGAGAAAAAAAAATTCAAATATTCCATTTATTTGAATTATTAAATATGGTTGATGTTTGATGAAAAATATTTAATTCAAACAAGTGAATCTTATTTAAATTCATAAAGGTTTAAAAGTAATTTGAATCTAGATAGGACTAGGATCTTTTCACTAGTCTAGATTCTTGATTTAAAATTTGAACCACCAATCTAGATTTATCCTTTAGTGGCCGAAAATTTGGAGGAGATTCTCTCCTTGGAAAAACGTTTTTAGGTTCAATGCATCTAGCCCTAAAATTGTATGATTTTTGGTTCAAAATTTATCCGGAAAAATTATTATTAATTATTTTTCAAGAAGGAATTAAATTTTGAAAAGGATTAGACTTCTATATAGAGGCTAGGAATTCTTGAGAAACTAATTTTTTGGTCATTCACAAGAGGAAAAACGTTTTTGGGAGAGAGAAAGAAAACCAATTGTGGTTTCTTCCACTTCATAAAATTCGGCTGTCTTGTGAGAAAGAAAAAGAGAGAAAATTCCATTGAATCAAAACTGTGAGGAAGGTTAAACCGAGTGATAATTTTCATAGGAGGTTAACCGGTTCCTGTTTTGTAGTTTTGAAGAAAGAAGTTGGATCTATTCTCAACGAGGAACATTGGAATTGAGAAGGAGGGATCTAGACTTCAGAAAGCATTACCGGTCGCTTGGATTCATAGAATGTGTGCCCACACACACTCTGAGACGTGAAACTCGAGAATAGTAGAGAAGACACGTTGGTCAAACGCTCTAGTAATTCCGGAATCCGAGAAATAAGGTACGCTTAATCATGAAATTAATTTATTGTTATATGCATCATAAGATTCTTTTCGGAAACGGCATAAAAAATTTTAAAATTTCCGCTGCGCCGTAACTCTGATATCGGATCCGTTTTTTTCCAACAGCCACCTACGCTGCCCACACTCTACCTTTTGCCCATACCCACGCTCGACAAGCCGGTAAGTTGCTTGGGTAAGGCACAGATTTGGGAATTTTTCATCCAAAATGCTGATTTTGTTCTACATGGTTGTTGCTTGTGAATTTTCTGTCCAAAATCCAATATGTTCAATCCGAATTGTTGATTTTATAGATTGTTGAGTTGCAAATATTCCGTCCCAAATGGCAAAATCTGTCCCCGTACATTTTCGGTGATTATTGATTGTGGTTGAATTAGTTTTAGATTGAATTAAATTGGTTGGGTAAGGCATGGATTTGGGAGTTTTCCGGAAAAAAGTGTTGATTTTGTGACTTAAATGTTTGCATTTTAGATGTTCCTTAAAATGCCTATTTGAGTGAGAATTAGTTTTAGATTGAATTAATTGGTTGGGTAAGGCACAGAGTTGAGAATTTTCCGGGAAAAAGTGTTTATTTTGTGACTTAAATGTTTGCATATTACATGTTCGATACAATACCTCTTTGTTTAGGTTGTGAGTCACTTCCGTAGTTAAGTAAAGTTTTTGTTTAGCTTCTTGATTTAGAAAGATTTAATGTATGCTTTCATGTGCTTTTTATGTGTTTCAGTACCATGATTTTGTAATTATTTAATGACGATGATTTTTTATTTTTAAAATGTTTCGATGCTTCGTTGTTTTAGATTAATTTAAAATGTCACAAGATAACGAGGAGGAATTGTCAACTCAAACTCAAATTGGAAAACCACAAAGAATCAACTCACCAAATTCAATCCTGATGAAGATGGTAAACGAAGAGCAACTATTCTGAGAAGAGTCCACATTGTTAGGTCGAAGGTAGAACAAATTGAAGTTTCATTTAACATGAAAGGGCAACCATTATGCAAGGAAGGAGATGAGTTACAGATTTGGATTGAAGTGCTTGCTCGAGAGCACATTCCCATTTGGATATCTGACTTTAGAGTGCCGATTCAGCCCCAAGGAAAGAAAGAGTGTGGGTGGAAGTCGTAACTTCTTTCATTGTGGAACCATCGTTTAAAAAACAAGCTTTAAAGTCATGTGCAGAGTCAGCGAAAAAGTTTAGATATGATATTTACCAAGCTTTTGCCAGGGATCATATTGATGAAGAAACTGTGTAGCAACGACTGCCAAAAGTGTTTCATAATTACCCCACCATCAGCTAAGATGATTGGAAAAAATTCATTGCGTATTGATGTACCCCGGAATTCAAAAGACTTTCCGAACAAGGAAGTGAAATAAGAAAGAAGAGCAAATACGGATCAACCGGGGGCCGAGACGGATATAGGAAAAGTGACCAAATTTATGTACGTGAATTACTTGGACAAAATGTTTAAATGGTATGTTGTGCTTTCAATTTTTTCCTTTATGTTTACTAATGGTAATTATTAAACTGCAGTTCGAGAAGACGAGAAAATGGGCAGAGCTGCATACTAGGTGGCTGGACATGCACATTTAAAATTATTGCCGATACAATAGTAAGTTTTCGAATCCATAATCTAATATATTCATCCCGTACACACCTTTATTTTTATGAGTGCATAACATATTCTCTAATTGTTATAGGATGACTTCAGTGAATAAGTGACACAAGGAAGTTTCGAATCTATGGGGACAGATGACATATTGACCAAGGCATTATATAATGTTGAGCATTCGGGTCAGATCCGAAGTCAATCTAAGTTTATCAAGCAGTCACAATACTCCAAGCTTTTGCAAAGTTCAAGGGAAAATGCTGAAGTCTCGGATATGAAATGGCAGCTGGCCGCATTGAAAAAAATCGTACAGGAACTTTGTGCGAAGCACGGTATCAACCGAAAGACTATGGCCGAGGGGACAACCGCACCGACTATTGATCAACACAACAGCTTCAAGGCTAGTTGCATCGTGAATGAAAAAGAAGCTGGGCCGTTGGATTCACAGCCCATGCCAAACACAAGTAAGGAATGCCAGCTCTTTCTTACTGATTTAGTTAACGACGGAGATGTGCTTGTTGCAATCGGCAGGGCATACATGGACTGTGTTCCAACTGACATAGTCCATGGGATTCCTTTATGTGAGGAAAATGTATGAGTGACAATTACGGTCCCAAAATTAAAACGTGCACTTCTACCCATTTCGACGAAGGATGCCACATGTATTGAAAAAGTTATCAGTGGGTTTGTTGCTTGGCCAAAAAGATTAGTCATCATTCAAACAAGTTTGAGCTAGGTAAGTTAAGGTCCCAGTCATGCTCTAGACCGAGAAGTTGAGGGAAGTAACCGAACTAAAAAGAGAGCAGGGAGGAAGAAAATACAATCACAACCGGAGGTACAATGACAACCGGCGCAACAAGAACTACCTTCCTTCGACTCTAGTCAAATTCCCTTCGAATTGAGACCTTTGGCATATTACGTACAAAGTTCCATGTGTGACAGTACCCAAATAGCCTGCCCACTACAACAGTTCATCATTGGCGATGACATGCCTATATATATTGGGTTTGAAGATGTATACTATTTCATAACATTGAAAGAAATTAGTGCAAACAACATAATAGTTTATATCAGGTAATACATTTATCCTTAAAAAATTTAATTATTTATCCTGCTTAATCTTATATTTGTTGTTTTTGCATAACAAGTGTGACTAATTATTTTGCAGATACTTAGCAGATTGTTGTGCAAGAGCAGGTATGGATTAACGATTCGAGTTTATTTCTCCAATCCTTGTCTACCCAGTTCAACAGAATGTAGATCGCGCCACCTACATTCGAGAGAGGGCCGAAATTATTCTACGGATCTTAAGAAACACACCAAAGGGAAAACTGTTTCTCATGCCATATAACTATAGCCAACATTGGATCTTGGCAGCTATTGATCTGTGGGATGAGTTGGTCCTGTATTTTAATCCTCTAGGAAACGAACCGGGTGATGATTTTAAACACCTAATTATGATGTAAGTATTATTTGATGTTCAAATCTCTGATTGACATAAAATAATTGTTGTTGTAATTGTTTTGAAATTGTCAAATTGTTAGGGTACTTAATGATTGGAAATTGTGGTGAGAAGAGGAATAAGAAAGCGACGTATCTACGAGACGTTGATTGATACTGTTCGATGTCCAATACAGGAAGGTTACGTGGAATGTGATTATTTTGTGTTAGCTTTCATGCAAGAAATAACCTTGACTGTTGACGGGCTAGCCGTCCTTGAAACCAAGGATTTTTATACTGATGTTGAAATAAGTTTGGTTAGGCAAGAGTGCGCTACATTTGTCATGCGGTTTATACAATATTGACTAAAAACAATATATAAATTTTGTATTCTCGTTATATTAATTTTTGTACATTGTGATCCATATAATTACAGATTATTTATCATTTTATTTTTGGCTATATAATAATGTATAACACACGGGATTTGCCATCTGTGAGAAATAAAACGAATTCGTAAATTTTTTTTTTCATTGTTACCTACCATGACGGTTTTTTGGAAAACCATGTTTTTGAAATTCAACCACATATAAATCTAAAAAAACAAGGGGGAAAAAATAATGTTAGTTTTTTTATTTTTTCAAATAAAACATTCTAATAATAATTTATTTATTTATTTATTATATAAAATAATTAACTAACCTGCTATTATGGGTCCAAAAATTACTCATGATTTTATTGTTTTTAATAAGTGATCTAATTGAATTTTAAATATTCTACTTACGATATCTTGTCTATCTTCAGTTTTTTGTCCTGGAATTATTGATAAATTTTGTTTAATTTTTGGTCATTTAGGATTACATGTAAATATTACAAATATATCAGGATTTCTATAATGTCTACAAATTGCCATTGCATTTTGATAATTTTCATATATCTTGGACTTCCTGTATAAGATGATGGTAAAATAATTCTTTTTCCAATTGCTTGTGCATCTGTATCACATCTAATTATAGCATCTTGAATACCTTTATATATTTCAGATCTTAAATTATTTTGATTTTGTTTGATATATTCTAGACGATCTTCTTCAATAGAAGCATAAATATCTACAATATACTGTTGAAAAAGTCGACTAGATCTAAATAATGTATTTCCTTATTGCATTTGTTGTTGAAGTTGAAAAAACATAAAATGATCTCATTGATATTCGATGTCTACGTGGTTATTTACCTACAAATTTTGGATTCCAACTTATATCGATTCTATATCCATATTCTCCATAAGGAAATAATAATGGATATTGTAATACCATATAAGATGGACGAAGTTTATTGATTCTTTGTAATTCTCCAGTTTGATTATGAATAATAATATCTCTTCCATCTTCATATTCACCAATATCTTCAACAATTAAAGCACCTATATCTGTTGAAGTTGGAAGATCATATTGTGTACTATCTCCTTGTCGTCTTCCTAGTAAGCTCAATTTTATTGATGGAATTTGATTATTTTTATAAGTATCTCAGACAGTTCTAAAAAGGTGTACTAATCTATTTGTTTCATCTAACATTGTAATTAAGTTTTTAACTATTGTCTCATTTAAATTATTAGTATCTAGAAGTGTAGCTATTCTGTTTTGAATTTTATTTTCTATAGCATAAATATATAATTATGCGAATCTTGGGGGATTATTATTAATTAGAGGTAAATATCCAATTAAATGATGTATTTGACCAGAAATTTTAAAAATATATTGTGCTAATGAATTATTAATATCTGTCTGAATATTTACTCCAAATGAAGTAAAAGCAAACATAGAATTATAAATTATAATATTTTTTTTTCTAAAATTTGTACTTAAAGTCCACCATAATAATTTAATAGATGATCTACAATTGGTGGTTTTTTTTATTTAAAGGTATGTTAATTTTTCCGTTTTGACAACATAAAAAATATTTTGGTGGATTTGTATTTCGTGTTTGTTCATTTTTCTAAAATAATGCTCCACAATATTGACATGTACAATTACAATATCCAATATCTATAAATTCATCGTTTGGATTTGAAAAAAAAAAAAATCATGTTGAAAAATCAAAGGGAAAAAATTTGGAAATGCTAGAATTTTTTTTATTTAAATTAATAATTATATAAAAAATAAAGAAAATATATATGATAAAGGAATTACTTTTTTCAAATGATGGCGAATTATAATTTTTCAAAAATAGATTTGATGTTATTTCACTGGTGTTATAAATTGAAAATAATTGTATAAATTTATTTCGATAACCAATAATAATTTCTGTATTTGATTCTTCAAAATGATTGTTTGAAAAATATAGATTTTTTTGATGTAGATGCTTCATTATTATTTATATAATTTTGATTCTTTTGCTGCTTTAATCGCCTTGAATAATCAGCGTCTTTATCAAGATTTTTTTCCATTCTTTTTTTTATATAGTATAAAACAGAAAAAATATAAGATGAAATATGATTAGAAAATAGAAATTATAGATATAAATGTATAAAAAAAACTCTAATTAAGCATTTAAAAAAAAAAAAAAAAAGAAGTTAGACAATAAAAAGATAATAATACGAAATATTAAAATAAAATATTAAGTGCAAAATTTTGTCGCATTATAGCAACTTAGAATAATATATTCTTATGAAAAAACTATAAATAATAATTAAAAGTAAAAATAATAAAATTCAAAAATTTAAAAAATTTCAATCACTTAAATAAAGATAAAAAAATACAAAAAAACTAATTTAATGAATAAATAAATATAGAAATACATTAACTATTTAAATAATTTTAATTCTAAAGAACGACATAAATAATAATTTAATTAGAATTATAAATATATATATATTTTTAATATAATTTTATACAACTTTTATATTTTCAAATTTTCCTAAACTATTTTTTAATTTTAATTTTTTTCATTACTGTTTATTTTTTAATAATATAATATAATTGTATTAATTTATTTTTTAAATGTATAAATTTGTTTTTTTTGTCTTTGATGAACTCAATATATTATAATTTTGACATATTAAAAGATAGTGTTCTATTTTATAATTTCAATTTTTTATTTTTAATTTTATTGTAAATTTATAAAAAATTATAATTACAAATTTTTACAAATTATTTTTTAATTTTAATATTTGAAGTTGTTCTTTATTTAATATCATGACTTAATTATGTTAATATAATTTTTTATTGTATTTATTCGTTTTTTTCCTTTTTATTTTTTTTCCGAAGCAATATTTATCATTTTCGCATATTGTTTTATTTCTATTATAACTATAAGTTAATTTTATTAATCAGTTTTTTGTTTTCCCTTCTAATTTTTTTTACTCAATAATTTATTATTTTTGCGTATTATTTAATTTGTGTAATTTTTTATTATTAAAAATATAAAAATAATAAATATGTAAAAAGTAAATACATATGCTTTATTTTACACTTCAATAATAAACTATCCATAAGCAGAGATTTTTTTTTTGGTTGTTTTGCTTTTCTGCTATTACTATTTTCACACTTTTAATTTTTTATATAAGTGTAAAACTGTAAATTATGCAGTTTGTCAAATGTGTCTAACAAATTCATGCTTTTATATAATAAATTGTTTTAATCTAAACTCATATATTTTATGTGATTCATGCATAATATTTCTATTTGTAAATTTGTTGTTAACTTTAATAAATCAGACATATTGCATTATTGAAGTAAAAGATTTAGGAAATTTTAAAGAAGTATATAAACAAATATGAAATTTAATTTGTTTACATTCATTTATTTAAAGTTGAGATTAATTGATGAAGATGTTAAATTATCTGTATTGTTTATAAACTGCAACTTTTTATAATATAAATTTAAAAAAAATTTGAAATCTGTATAAACTAAAAATTTAATGTTCCACTATAACATTACATAATATAAAATATTAAACCATACAATGAAATTAGAAACATTGAATAATACAAAAAATTAAAGCATACAACAAAAATTACAAATATTTGTAATTGTAAAGACATTTATATACATAAATTCTTGTAATAAATCAAAGGATTCAACAATCTAAAAAAATAAAAAACCCCCCGGGCAATAAAAATGGTAAAAAAATATATATATCAAATAATAAAAGAAATAATGAGCAAAAATAACAATAAGATAATGAGGAAAAAATGAACCTACAGTATAGACAATCACAAATATATTCTAATTTAAATAAATAATTTAATATATACATGTCATGGAAAACATTATAAAAATTTATACAAAACGTTTTCTACAAAAATGAACCAAAACTAAAAATTATTAGACTAAGTTTAGATCTCTTGTATCATAAGAATATTTATCAAGAATAACTAAAATGTAATTCAATCTCATCTTTAGTAGCTATCAGGTGAAATATTTGGGAACATGTATAAATAATAATAATAATAATAATAATAATAATAAGAAAAAAAACAATTGACAGAAAGAAAGAAACAATAAGAAAAGAGTAAACAGTAAAGGCAGAGAATTAAAAATGAGGGATAACTGGCAGAGAACCAAAACCCGAAGTTTGGAAAACATAAATGGAAAAAAATGAGAAGAGATAGAAGACGCCAAAGGCAGAAAACAATAAAGAGAGGAAAAATGAGAAAACACTAAAAAGTAAAGGAAAAAAGTAAAATGCTAACATATTCAATATGATTTTATTGTCAGAAAAACAAAAACTATCATTTTTCCCAAACATTCAAAGTAATAATAAAAACTATCAAATAACACATAATAGTTATTCAACATCTACTGTCAATGATATTATGTTCAGTAACATATACCAAATTACGTAATATATCTGGTATATGAATTATAATATATATAAATAGAGATCATCATAGCATTTTAAAATTTTTTAACAAAAGTTTTTTTAAAATACATTTACAATATGAAAAAAAGAAAAGAAGAACAGAGAAGGAAAAAAAAACATTCATCACAACAACAGTAATAAGCACGGCAGTTAAAAAAATTGCTAAATCATATAATATAATCATCTAACTTATAATAAGAATAATATTGACAAAACATCCGCAAAAAAAAAAAAATATATATATATATATATATATTTACGTTCTACTGGAAAACAAAAACCCGAAATGGGGGAAAAAAAAACCAAACACAATAACAAAACTAAATCCTCTGTAGGATCATTATAATAATAATAGGAATAATCATAAATAAATAAGATGGAAAGTAGAAAAATATTATAGAAACGGATTAAAAATTTGAAGAAATATAAAATCAACAAAGAAACTAATCATCATAATAAAAATAGAACATTAATAATATAAAAGGACAGATGATTATAATACAATAAAGCAACAATCAATTCTAATCAACAGACATAAATAAGAATAGTATCTGAATAAAAAGAGTAGCTTTGCATAGACATGAAGATGTCAAAATGATTGATTTTTCGGAGATAAGAAAGAGAAGAATAGAAGATTTTATGTGACAATTAAGGAAGATTCAAATGAGGGAAGTTAAGAAGGTCTTACAGAGGCAGTAATGGTAACATATGAGAATAAGGTAATAAATGAGGAAAAAGGTATTTATGAGACAAAATCTACTAAAAAAAATATTTGAGAAAAGTTTATTAAAAAAAGTTGGTAAAAGAGATAGACAATAAATTTTCTATATGTATAGGGACAAAAACGCATTTACTCGCAATAGATTACTAAAATAAAACAAATTAGAAGTATTAATGACAGATTTAGATATGTTAAAAATATCAGTCAAACTAATCATCACACTGTAAATAATAGACCTATAGCAAATAGCATATTTTCAACCAAAGCAAAATAATTTAGAAGCATTAAATGCGTGGGATAGATCAGCAAAAACAGAGTAAAATATCTAACTACATAAACTACATGAACAATCCAAAAAATTGAGTAATGGAAAAATCTAACAATCCATTTAAATCTAACTAAATAATAGAATACAGACATCAAATATGAGACAAAATTAGAAAGACCAAAAAAAAAAATTCGGACACAAAATCAAGAGACTATTACTCGGGGGAAAAAAACGGAAAAAAGAAACAAATATAAACATCACAGAGAGAAAGTCTTCAATATCTTGCTTCATACTCCCAATCGGCCACCTTAATACCATTGCCACTGCAATCTATAGAAATAAAGTAACAAAAATAAAAAAACTCAAAATCAATTAATATAAACCAAAAAAAAAAAAAAAGGGAAAAAAACCCTACTACAATAAATACAACAAATTTTTTTTATTATTTTTTTAAAATTCCCTTCAATTTTTTAAAAATCTTAACACTTTTTAAAAATACCCGGAAAAATTACCACGACGGTTTATTTAAAAAACCGTCGTGGTATCCGATAATTTATTTTTTTCCAAAATTCCATTTTTTATAAATTTTAAAAAACTCCCGGTTAGATACCACGATGGTTTTACCTAAAAACTAT
Source organism: Ficus hispida (assembly GCA_025413025.1). Lineage (NCBI taxonomy): Eukaryota > Viridiplantae > Streptophyta > Magnoliopsida > Rosales > Moraceae > Ficus > Ficus hispida. Next base: position 12,928,917 of record CM046374.1, read on the forward strand.
CATGGTTTATCAGATACCACGACGGTTTTTTTAAAAAACCGTCGTGGTATTGTGATCGGAAATCTTTTAAAATATTTTTTTTTCCAGCTATAATCTTACAGGCAGCCACACCTGTGTGTTATGCATGAACCAACCCATCAATAACTCATGTTCTTGTATTTATTAATACAAAGTCATGTATAAGTAATATAATGTGCACAATTAACATAGTTCATACAACTTATAAATTATATACAATGGAAAAAAAAACACTGTCAAGGTTTTTTTTTTTTTGTCTTCTCAACATGTGTCCACTTGGCATCTAAACGAAGTAAGTGTGAGGCATCATCGTCCAAATCATCAATCTCCTCCACAGGTGGCAATCCGTTTGTGAAAGATGGAATGTCGGTGCAATCTTCAACATCTTCTTGACCATCCCCGATTATTTTTGGCACCATTGGCACAACTAAAGATAACTCTAAATTGTTGGGATCCGTTGTGTAAAAGACTTGTACTACTTACGGTGCCATAATGAAATGATCATTTTTGCATCCTAATCGCCTAGAGTTCACCAGTCAAGGTCGCTGTCGGTATCGTCACTATATCTTTAATGAACCCAAAATAGTTCATGGAACTGTATACCGGTTTCTTGTCCTTTGCGGATGAAATATGCATAGACTCAGTACGAAGGCTCACACCACTATTTTGGATGGGATGCTTCTCATCTCTTTTGCGAGTGTAGAAGGAGTAACCATTGACAAAGTACGATGTATATCTTGTGACTATCGATGACGGCTCTCTTGCTAGCTTCATTAAGTCTTGGGAAACACCATCCTTCATATGAAAAGCTTTTCTTATTCACTCTCGAAATGTCCAGTTGTACTCATCTTGAATCCACTTCTCACATCTTGTTTTTCTTAGATTCGCATCTCTTAATTCCGTCATGTGAACCTCAATGAAAGGCTCCACTTCCTTAGCATTGTGCAAAACGTACAGACAAGCTTGTTCCCATTCATCTTGATTTACTGGTGAATGAATGCCCACGGATAGTCCTTTCGACGTAAATAGCCCGCTCATTGGCAACCCTATTGGGTCTGTGTTGGACAAATACTCAGAACAAAATTCAGCTGATTCCTCGGCTATGTAGTTTTCCACTATACATCTCTCCGGCCTATTTCGGTTCTTCACATAGCCATTCAAAACCTTCATGTACCTTTCGAAAGGATACATCCACCTCAAATAGACTGGTCCACATAACTTAACTTCCCGAACTAAGTGCACCGTTAGGTGGATTATTATATCAAAAAAGGCTAGTCAGAAATACTTCTCAAGCATGCACAAAGTCATCACCAATTCTGATTGTAGCGAATCTAGCATAAGTGGATCGATTACCTTGGAGCATATTGAATTGAAAAATGAGCATAACTTCGTAATTGCATATCTCATATCTTTCGTAAAAACTCCCCGCAATGCAAGAGGTAATAATTGTTGTATCAAGATATGACAATCATGTGTTTTCATTCCAATTAGCCTCAAATCCTTCATCGACACCAACCTTTTGAAGTCGGAAGAGTACCCACTTGGCACTTTCATGGAAGCAAGCCATTCACAAAGCTTTCTCTTTTCTTATCTCGATAATGTGTGCTTTGCCGGAGGTAAGTATGTGCCATTTGATCTTTTGTCGGGGAGCAAATTTGGTCTAATCTTCATCTCTTTAAGTTCCAACCGTGCCTTTTTCACCATCTTTAGTTTTGTTTGAAATGTCAAGCAACATGCCCACTATCGATTCACAAACGTTTTTTCTCAATATGCATAACATCTAAGTATTGACGAACGTAAAGTGACTTCCAATATGGAAGTTCATTGAAGATTGACTTCTTCTTCCAAGGTCCATCGACAACTGGAGACTTACGTTTTCTCTTTCCCAAAACTACTTTCACATCTTTAACTATCTCAAATACATCTTCGCCAGACAAAATCAGAGGAGCGGTTCTTTCTTCGGTATTACTATCAAAAGCCTTCTTTTGTTTGCGGTATCGATGATTTTTTGGCAAGAATCTCATGTGACCAAGGTAAACGGTTTTCTTATCATTCTTCAACCAGATGGAAGATGTTTTCTTCATACAAACTAGACAATCTATACAACTCTTCACAAGATAACCAGATAGGTTGTCAAGTGCAGGAAAGTCATTAATTGACCAAATCAACATTGCATGAAGATTAAACATATCTTGACGATAATAATCTTTAACTTGTAAATCATCTCCCCACAAGCTTTTAGGTCATTGATTAATGGTGCCAAGTACACGTCAATGTCATTCCCCGACTGTTGAGGGCCTAAGATTAATAATGTCAAGATCAAGAACTTCCGCTTCATGCATAATTTTGAAGGGAGATTGTAGTTGACAAGTATGATTGATCAGGTACTATACTGACTACTCATGTTACTATGTGGGTTCATTCCATTCGTCGACAAACCGAGGAGTAAATTCCTTAGTTCTGCACTAAAATCTGGATGATTGTCATCGAAGTTCTTCCATTATGGTGCATCGACCAGATGCCTAAGTTTGCGATCGTCAACACGTTTATCATGGTACCATGTCAAATTCTTAGTATGCTTGGCATTACGGAATAAATGACGCAAACATGGAGCTGATGGAATGTACCATAACACCTTAACTGGCACTCCTTTTCTACCATTCGATGGCATATTGCCCTTTTCTATCTTGACTCGTTACAAACCGGACATTCATCTAAATCTTCATATTCTTTTCAATAAAGGACGCACTCATTTGGACAAGCATGTATCTTTTCATATTCCATTCCCAAAGTGCTCAACGTCTTCTTCACCTCGTATATACTAGGTGACACTTTGTTATCCCCCAGTAGAATATCTTTTAAAAATTCTAAAAGAGTCGTGAAACTAGAATTCGTCCACCCTCTCGATGCTTTCATATTTCACAATTTAACCAAAGCCTCTAATTTCGTATATTTTATACACCGATATACAGGGACATTTCGCATTATTAATCATTGCCTCAAATAACTCCGGATGCTGCACAAAGATTTCTTCCAAATCATTTATCATATTGAACATATTATTACCAACGTCTTACTCAATAATAGGCTCTTTACATTTAGTACTTGTCGATATATATTTAACATTAAAAAAATCTTCGTCATGTAAATACCATGTTTGATAAGAACAAATAATCCCATGAGTGCGCAAATGCCCTCTAACATCATCAATAAAATAAGATCTATGATTACTACAAATTTGACACGGACACGACTTGGACTGGCTTGGACTGCATGTAACTGATGAATGTTGGCATTCCGGTTCGGATAAGGAGGGTTCTGGTTCTGGTTGTTCTGAGGGCAGTTCCTTGCATAGTGCCCCTCCTTGCCACACAGGTAGCAAGCGTTTGACCCCATCCTACACAGTCCCGAGTATTTCTTTCCACACTTCTCGCATGCGGGGTAGTTAGCGTTATTCCCCTTATTTCCTATGTTGTTCTTTTTCTGAGGAAAATTCCTTTGTTGCCCCTGGCTTGAAAAATTCCCTTTCCTCTTGTTCCTCTCAAACTGTTTGGAACCTTGTGCAGGGTTACTAGTTTGGCCCTTCAGGAACGCTTCCGAGCCTTGTCGGGGCTGTGTTGGCTTTGCTACAACTTTCTCCTCCCTTTTCGCCTTGAAGATTTGAGCCCTTGCTTCCTTGTCCTGGTTTATCCAAAACTCGGCTCTTATTGCCCGACTTATGCAATCAGACACCAGGGTAGGCGGGCTACTGCCAGCACTCACTTGCTTGGCAATGTCAATTCGAAACATCTTCATCATTCTCCTCACCTCTCCATTTCACTCGGTACCAAATCTGGGCATAACCGAGCCAATTGCTTAAACTTCTTGACAACTTCCTGTACCGTCATTGACCCCTGTCTAAAATTCGTGAATTCGTCCTGTTGAGCGGCAAGGACCTCCCTATTGTAGTACATCGTACGGAACTCGATCACAAAATCTTACCAACTCATGACCGTGACATCCTGACGCATCTGTACAGTCATCCACCAGTGCCGCACGTCCTTCTTAAGAGCAAAAGAAGCACAGAAAACTTTCTCCTACTCCATTAACCGCATGAAATCCAAAATGACTTGTATATCGATTAACAGTTATCGGCGGCTATAGGGTCAGTCGATCCTTCGAACTTAGGTGCTTTCATTTGCCTAAATCGCTCGTACAGGAGTCTTCCCGTACTGGCTGTAACGACCCGCCTAGCACAGGTCGTTACCATACATACATATCGTACATACATAATTACACAGCGGAAATTTTTTTTTTTTTTTTTTTATATACTGTACTTACATACGAAATATAAATGTATATCGAACATTAATTACGTTGTTTGGGTGTAAATAAAACTTATTTCATAATTACATAATATAACGAAACGCGTAGCGGTTTATTCCCACATTTCACAGTCCGCCAATCCATGCCCTCCATCTTGCATCAAGAATTATTTCCAGGCTGCTTACCTACAGCACAGACGTAAGACAGTGAGCTTTCGCTCAGCAAGTACAACTATTCTATACCGCAATTTACTTTAAATAAAACACATCACACATATCCTAACTAGCATACCACAATAATCATAACTTAAGCATTACATAATATAACTTATCTTAACTTATGCATGAGCCATTTATGCTTCATTATGCTTGCTTGATTAATCTTAACTTGCTTTCTTAACTTATCATAACTTATCTTGTCTTATCTCGTGGGCCCCATAACGTAAGTGTTCGTACCGGGCGCGCAACTATGAATTGGTTGGGGCGGCCAAACCATTTCCAATTCAATCCATAGTTCAACCCGACCTAACGCGGGTCGGTACGACACAGGCAAATTATTTGCCATCATAACTTTCATTATCTCATACTTAATTATATTAATTAGTGAGCATACATCGTGATATGTCACACAATTAATTTATAATCTTATCATCATAACCTATTCCATGGCATTCTAAATCATAGCATTTCAACTTTTTATAACACATAACATACCATAGCATATAACATAGCATATCATCATAGCATTTTATAACATATTCTTAACACATAATCATAGCATACTACAAAGCATGACATTTTCTATAACATTTCCTATAACTTAAAACTATCTACAACACATAAGAGATAACATTTACACTACATAGCATTTTCATCATACTTTGGCAAGTATACACAACAAAGCCCATGCTGTAGGCGGAGTTGTACTTACCTCGTTCGTAAAAGCTGTGTCCAAAAGTCGAGTTAAATCCCGTTGGGACACTTCGGCGTGCGACGTTCTGAGATTAATAAAAGTAAGGGTTAGAACTGTTGGTAATATAACCAACATTCTTATATAACCTTACTTATCTTTACATTGTCCTAATTGGTTACCTAAGTAACCCTAACCGGTTAAATCTTTAACTTAGGTTTTAAAAACAAACTTATTTCTTTAGAAAAGAATTCTTAGGTTTTGGTTTAAAAAATCCTTTTGTTCAATCTTTTAAAAAAAACTGAAAACCTTAAAAGGAGTCGTATAAAATTATTGACTATTGGAGACTGCCTTTGGAACAGTTTCTCAATGTCAATTTTGCAGTGTAATTACAAAAATATGCATTTTCTGTGTCAACTTTGTAAATCCTGTACAGGATTTCCATAATTCCTGTACAGTTCTCCGAAATTCATTTTCATCTTAAAATCCAGACTGAATCTGTAAAACTTGTCTTCATGAAAGTTGTAAACATTTAAAAACTCTACAACTTTTATGTTTTGGGTAAAACCCATTTCTGGCGTTTTCGTGGTCAAAACCCCTGAGGAACTTGTCCTGGCCGTGCTCGGGTCCTGGGCACCTTAGGCACGGGTTTTGGTAAAAACCGAGGCCATTGGAGCCTCATTTTACAAAACTGTCCACGTTGTCCTCTAGGAAAAACTCTACTTAAAAACTTTCATGTTTTGAGTTTCCCCTGATTCGGCCTCTAGAAGCCTCAAAAACTGTTTTTCCCGAAACTGGCCAATTTCTACCCGAGTTGGTAGTTTTCGGTTTAAAATTTCGTTTACGTCCTAAAACGTTCACCCTACCTCAACCGAACTCAGCGGGAGCCTAGAAAGTGGTCATGCAGCGTTTTCTAACGTCCAATATTCAACATGCAAATCAAATTTAGCATCAAACATAATGTACAAAAACCCTAACCATTTCACAAACATCTAGCATGCAAAAATCATAACCACCAAACCATAAATCCTAACCATAACAAGCACATAGCCTATAATCTTAATTTAGGGCAGAAAATTAAAGTGAGCTTATGCTCATTACAACACATACTTAAATACATTTAAATTTCTCCAATTGAAATTTAAATGAAAGCTTAAGAATTTGGAATTTTACCTCACCTTGAATCCGAATTTTTGGATTGGCTCTTGGCTCCCCTTTTTCCCTCTCCAACAGCCGGTCCTTTGGCCAACTTGTGCACCAATTGCTCTAGTGCTCTTAAATGATGTTCTAAGTGGAAATCAACACTCAAAACTCTAAATCCCCCTTTGGATTCAACTTTTCTCTCTTGCTTTCCTCTTGCCCCACACAACCGGCCCTTGGCCTAGAATTGGGTTCCAATTTTTTTTCAAACTTCCTTGCTTGCTCTCTAAGGTAAAACCGACTATCCCTAGGCTTAAAACACACTTGGTTTTTGCAAAATTTCCTTCCTTTCACTCTTGTTGAAGTTCGGATTTGGTGGAGGAAAATTTGGCCAAAGTTTGGTTGCTTTTCTCTAATTTTTTCTTTGAATTATGGCACCCCTATTTATAGAGGTTGAAACTTCTTGAAATTGCACACTTTAGTCCTCAAAAAAATCAGAAATTGGACTTAGGGGGGGGGGCATGTGGCCGGCCATTGCATGGCTAATGCCAACCAAATACTTTCCAATTTTTTTTTAAATGACATAATGATGTCATAATCCAAAAGGTGAATGAGGTAAGCCATTCTAAGGTTTGTTTGGCTCTTTACCTTGTTATGCAGTCCATTATTGTTTTAACACAGGTATTTCTAATACTGGATTCACTTATGCACAGTATTAGTTTACCGAACGGCAGTCCAAAATTTATCTGTGTGAAAACAAACTGTATAAAAATTTCCTTATTTCTTAAAACCCTTTTTGCCCTTTAATTCTACTTAATGTGCTTGTCTTTCTATGGTGGTTTTAAGTTCTAAACATATCATTTTATCAGTAAAAACGGCCTATACAGTATAATTCTATATTGCGGTGATTTTACTCGTACCGTCTTTTCTTTAACTTTTTGGGGTCAATTTTTTGGCTTTCTCGTCCACCATTGACTTTCTTGTCGACAGGTGACTTTCTTGCCGAGATTTGACTCCCGTGGTCAACAGTTGACTTTTTGGTCAACCGTCGACGTTTTTGGTCAAACTTTGACCAACATACATTTTTGGCCATTTTCATTCCTTTTTACCTAAAAGGACGTTTTCTTGTCCTAGAAATTATTTTTGAGTCTTTTAAAGTCATAAAGACTCACAAAACATTATAAAAACCCTTAACCGGGCTTTTTCATTAATATTCTTAAGGTACAATTTGAATTTTTTTGTACAAAGAATCATAATCGATAAATAACTAGGTATTACAATCTACCCCCCTTAAAAATTTTCGTCCTCGAAAATTAGAACAAACCGGGGTAGTTCTTCCTCATACTATCTTCTAATTCCCAGGTTGCTTCTTCAACCTTGTGGTTTCGCCACAACACTTTAACCATGGGAATCGTCTTATTCCTTAAGACCTTCTCTTCCCGATCTAATATTCGTACGGGCTTTTCTTCATAAGTTAAGTCCGTTTGAACTTCCACTGGTTCCTGGTTAAGCACATGAGAAGGGTCTGACACATACTTTTTGAGCATCGAGACGTGGAATACATTGTGCATTGACGCAAGTTCTGGCGGTAGGGCAAGCTTATAGGCTACTTTCCCAACTCTTTTAAGGATTTCAAATGGTCCAGTATACCTTGGACTAAGCTTCCCTTTCTTGCCAAAGCGCATTACTCCCTTCATTGGAGCTATCTTTATGAATACCGCATCTCCGACTTGGAATTCCAAAAGCCTTCTACGCTTGTCAGCATAGCTTTTCTGACGACTGAAAGCCACATCTAGCCTTTGTTTAATCTTTTTAATATCCTCTGAAGTCTTTCGGATAAAATCCGTGGTTTGAAGTTGTTTCTGACCCACCTCCTGCCAATGAATGGGGGATCGACATTTCCTTCCATACAATGCTTCAAAGGGAGCCATACCAATCGAAGCATGATAGCTATTGTTATATGAAAATTCGATCATTTGCAGCTTCTGATCCCAGTTTCCCATGAAATCCAGAACACATGCTCTCAACATATCTTCTAGCGTCTGGATGGTTCGTTCTGATTGACCGTCAGTTTGGGGATGGAAAGCCGTACTAAACTTCAGCTTCGACCCCATAGCATTGTGCACACTTGTCCAAAATCGAGAAGTGAAACGTCCATCACGGTCCGAGATGATCGATTTCGGTACTCCATGGTATCTGACGATCTGGGATACGTAGACTTCAGCCAATTTTTCTACCGAATAAGTGGCTTTGATAGCGATGAAGTGGGCGGATTTGGTTAGTCGATCAACAACCACCCAGATTGTGTCATTCCCATTTGAAGTTCTGGGCAGTCCTACGACAAAATCCATAGTGATTTGCTCCCATTTCCATTCGGGAAGCTCTATCTTCTGCAATTCTCCGCCTGGATGTCGATGTTCGGCCTTCACTCTCTGGCAAGTTAGGCATTTTGACACGTACTTTGCTATCTCATTCTTCATGCTTGGCCACCAATAATTCTCTCGGAGATCTTTGTACATCTTGGAAGCTCCTGGATGCACTGAATACGGCGTCTTATGTGCCTCTGATAGTATCTGATCCTTCAAAAACTTAAAGTCGGGAACACAAATCCTTTCTTTGAAGTAGATAACACCATCGGCAGAGGTCTTAAACTCCTTGTTTTTTCATTGAAAAGTTGCGTCTTCATCAAAGATGGGTCTTTTCCTTGATGCGTCTTGATAACTTCCAAAAGATTGGACTGGAGGGTCAGAGAGGACACTCTTCCCGTCAATAGCTCCAAGTTGAACTCAGAAATTTCTCTTTGTAGTGGCTTCGGAAAAATCTCAATAGACATCAGCATGCCTACCGATTTCCGACTTAAAGCATCTGCCACCCGGTTTGCCTTTCCAGGATGGTAAAGGATTTCACAATCATAATCCTTCACAAGTTCTAGCCATCTACGTTGTCTCATGTTGAGCTCTTTTTGAGTAAAAATGTACTTGAGGCTCTGGTGGTCTGTGTAAATTTCGCATTTATTCCCGTATAAGTAGTGCCTCCAGATCTTAAGTGCAAAAACTACCGCTGCTAACTCCAGATCGTGCGTAGGGTAGTTCTTTTCGTGCTCCTTCAATTGTCGTGAGGCATAGGCGACCACCTTTCCATGTTGCATCAGGACCGCTCCAAGTCCTATTTTGGAAGCATCACTGTAAATAACGAAATTTCCCGCATCTACGTCAGGAATTACTAACACTGGGGCGCTAGTAAGCTTCTTTTTTAGCTCCTGAAAGTTCTCTTCACATTTCGATGTCCACTCGAAATTCCTTCCTTTCCGGGTAAGAGCAGAAAGAGGGGTTGCGATCTTTGAAAATCCCTCTACGAATCGCCGATAATAACCAGCCAATCCAAGGAAACTCCTGATTTCCGTAACATTCTTAGGTCTGGGCCATAAACTAACTGCCTCTACCTTAGCAGGATCCACAGAAATCCCTTCTTTGGACACCACATGCCCCAAGAAATGCACCTTTTCTAGCCAAAATTCACATTTTGTGAACTTGGCATATAGCTGATGTCGTCTCAACGTCTCCATCACTACTCTCAAATGCTGCTTATGTTCTTCCTGGGACCTTGAATAAATCAAAATATCGTCAATAAAGACGATAACGAACTTATCCAAATATTCTTTGAACACTCTGTTCATAAGATCCATGAAAGCAGCTGGGGCGTTGGTCAGTCCAAACGGCATAACCAAGAATTCGTAGTGTCCATAGCGCGTACGAAAAGCCGTCTTGGAGATATCTGACTCCTTGATCTTGAGCTGATGATAACCTGATCGCAGATCGACCTTTGAAAATACCACTGCTCCCCTAAGCTGATCAAACAGATCGTCTATCCTCGGGAGGGGATACTTGTTCTTGATTGTGATCTTATTCAGCTCGCGATAGTCGATACACATACGCAACGATCCATCCTTTTTCTTAACGAACAAAACAGGCGCTCCCCACGGAGAGTAACTCTGTCGGATGAATCCCTTGTCGAGCAACTCTTGTAATTGCACTTGCAGTTCTCTAAGCTCAGCTGGTGCCATGCGGTAAGGTGCTTTCGATATCGGAGCAGCTCCAGGTAGCAACTCGATCTCGAACGAAATTTCACGTTCTGGCGGAGCCCTGGCAAATCCTTCGGAAAGATATCCACATATTCCTTAATAATGGGGACATCTTCCGGTGTTAATTCCATCTCCCGATCCTTGTCCACCATGTTAGCTAAGTACCCCTGACAGCCACTAGCTAACATTTTCCAAGCTTTCATTGCCGTAACCAATCTGGTTGTTGAGTTCCGAGACTGTCCATGGAAATTGAACTCCTCTTCATCGTAGGGATTGAAAGCCACACAACGCTTCCGGCAGTCGATCTTGGCGTTGTACTTGCCCAAGAAGTCCATCCCTAAGATCACATCGAAATCCTGAAGTCGGATCGCGATGAGATCTACATACAATTCTCTACCACAAATAATTACGGGAATATTCTGTATCCAGAAATCGGACCATAAAATTTCTCCGGATGGCAGAGAAGTTTTGAAAGGCTGCTCTAACTTATCAACACCTCTTCCTAACTTCTGGGCGAACTCTAAGGATATAAATGAGTGAGTGGCTCCAGAATCAAACAAGGCAATAGCTTCATGAGTGGTGATAGAGATCTGACCTGTCACCACGTGAGAAGTTCCTGCTTCAGCATCTCCTCTCGTGTAAGCATAGATCCTGGCTTGAGGTTCAGGAGCCTCCAATCTGCCTTGCGTGATCGAGGGTCCTTCGAGTCTGGCTTGGACTGCATGTAATTGACCGGGTGCGTTTCGGTTAGATGGTGGAGGGTTCTGGTTTTGGGGTTTCTGGTTGCAGCTTCTGGCAAAATGCCCCTCCTTGCCACATAGGTAACAAACATTTGTCCCCATTCTGCATACCCCTGGATGCTTCTTTCCGCATTTGGCACACTGCGGATACTCAACGCTGTTACCATCCCTTCCCCGATTATTACTCTTCTGTGGGAAGTTTTTCTGTTGTCCCTGGCCCGTGAAATTACCCTTTCTCTTATTCTTTCCAAACTGCTTGGAATTCTGGGCAGGGCTACTGGTCTGGCCCTTCTGGTTGGTCTCAGCGTTTTGACGAGGCTGTGTCTGCTTTACCACGGCCTTTTCCTCCTTTCTGGCTTTAAAAATCTGAGCCCTAGCTTCCTTGTCCTGGTTGATCCAGTACTCAGCTCTTATCGCTCTACTGACACAATCAGATACCAGGGTAGGTGGGCTACTGCCTGCACTGACCTGCTTGGAGATGTCTGTGCAGAACATCTTCATCATCCTTCTGACCTTTTCCTTTTCATTCGGAACCAGTTCCGGACACAGACGGGCTAGTTGCTCAAATTTCTTTACGGCCTCCATAACCGTCATCGATCCCTGTCGTAAACTGGTGAACTCATCTTGCTGAGTCGCCAGTATCTCCGCGTTGTAGTACATGGCACGGAATTCGGTTACAAAATCCTGCCAGTTCATGGCCATGACATCCCGCCGCATTTGAACGGTCATCCACCAGTGCCGTGCATCTTTCTTCAAGGCAAATGAAGCACAGAGAACCTTCTCCTGTTCTGTAAGCCGCATGAAATCCAAGATAACCTGGATATCGATCAACCAATTATCGGCGGCGACTGGGTCAGTTACCCCTTCAAATTCAGGCGCCTTCATCCGCCTGAATCTCTCGTACAGCAGATCCTCCCGCACTGGCTGTACATTGTCCTGTCCTCCTGCTTGTGCCATCGGAATCTCAGCATTCCGAGGAATCTCTGGTTGGACCTCTGGAACTTGTGGTACCACTGGCGGTACCTGTTGTACTGGGGTGGAACTTCGTTCACTTGGGGCCTCTGATTCAATTGCGCTATCTGTTCTCGCAATCTGTTAGTTTCTTGCTGCTGTTCGAGCAGCTGTCTTTGCAAATTTGCAACAATTGTCGCGAAATCCGGCTCGGGCGGATTTACTGGCATTGTTCGACGTGGGCTACCATCCTATCATACCATTTAGAAAAGATATTATCATACTATTAATATCCTTTCTTTCATTCATCATTTATCTTATCATAATGTAATACTTAACATTACATACTTATCATAGCATTCATAGTCATAATACAGACATTGTATCTCATAACATAACATTTGTCATTCATACCATACTTTGAACTTATCTTTTGTACATTTACAAAAAGTACATCATATTTACAATAATATACGTACATATATGTTCGTCATACTGTATACACAGGGTCAAAAATATGATGGAAGTGTCTACCACTTTACCATCGTACATAAGTACAAGCCTATCTCAAAAAAATAATAAGCTAGTACAAACAGTCTTAAAAGCAAAAATATATACATAATCGATCGATCTAATCCTAATCTAACTCTACAACTGTGACTACTGAGACGTCGGAGTCGGCCTCTCCGTCCTCATCGAAGATCTCCTCCGGATCCTCCTCGAAGTCATCTCCCTCCTCCGGCCACCCTCCAAACCCAGGCTCGTGCTCGGGCTCCTCCTCCTCATCATCGCTGGATAATACGATAATAGGAGGAATCGGGTCCTCGGGAACGTCCATCTCATCATCCCGTCATAGTCATCAGCCTCGACCTCAAAGTCGACCTCATGAGTAGGTACCTCTGGCATCGGGTCGGCAGCCATCGGGTCCTCCTGGTAGGCTGGATCTGGCTCATACACCGGCTCTGGTATCTCGGCGTCCTCT
>CM046374.1:12942142-13024937 GCA_025413025.1 Ficus hispida
CGTAACGTGTACGAAAAGCTGTCTTGGGACATCTGACTCCTTGATCCTGAGCTGATGATAGCCTGATCGTAGATCGACTTTTGAAAATACTACCGCTCCCCTAAGTTGATCGAAAAGATCGTCAATCCTCGGAAGGGGATACTTGTTCTTGATCGTAATCTTGTTAAGCTCACGGTAGTCGATACACATTTGTAGTGATCCATCCTTCTTCTTTACGAACAACACTGGGGCTCCCCATGGAGAGTAACTTTGTCGGATGAATCCCTTGTCCAGCAATTCTTGTAACTGCACTTGCAGTTCTCTAAGCTCGGCAGGTGCCATACGATAAGGCACTTTCGATATTGGTGCAGCTCCAGGCAGCAATTCGATTTCGAACGAAATCTCTCGTTCCGGCGGAAGTCCTGGTAAGTCTTCCAGAAAGATATCCACATATTCCTTTATAATGGAAACATCTTCCGGTGTCAACTCCACCTTACAATCTTTATCCACCATGTTAGCTAAATATCCTTGACAGCCATTAGCTAACATCTTCCAAGCCTTCAATGCTGAAACCAGTTTAGTTGCAGAATTCCGAGATTGCCCGTAAAAATTAAACTCCTCTTCTCCGTACGGGTTGAACATTACACAGCGCTTTCGGCAGTCGATCCTTGCGTTGTATTTACCTAAGAAGTCCATCCCTAAGATCACATCGAAATCCTGAAGCTTGATCGCGATGAGATCTACAAACAATTCTCGGCCACAGATAGTCACGGAAGCATTTCGTATCCAAAAATTGGACCACAAAATCTCTCCGGACGGCAAAGAGGTTTTGAAGGGCTGATCTAAACTATTCACACCTCTTCCTAACTTCTGGGCAAACTCCAAGGATAAAAATGAGTGAGTAGCTCCAGAATCAAACAACGCGATAGCATCATAGGTGGTGATAGAAATCTGACATGTCACCACATGTGAAGTTCCCGCTTCAGCATCACCCCTGGTGTAAGTATAGATCCTGGCTTGAGGTTCAGGAGCCTCCAATCTGCCTTGAGTGATTGAGGGTCCTTCAAGCCGTGCTTGGACAGCATGCAGTTGGCTGTTGGTGTTCCGACTCGGGTACTGAGGATTCTGGCCTTGGTTATTCAGATGGCAGTTCTTCGCATAATGCCCCTCCTTGCCACACAGGAAACAGGCATTCGACCCCATTCTACAAACTCCCGAGTGTTTCCTTCCACACTTGGCACATGCCGGATAGTCAGTGTTATTACCCTCATTTCCTCTATTGTTCCTCTTCTGAGGGTAATTCTTTTGTTGGCCCTGACCCGAGAAATTTCCCTTTCTCTTGTTCCTCCCAAACTGTTTGGAACCTTGGGCAGGGTTACTGACTTGTCCTCTCGGGGGCGTTTCAAAGTTTTGACGGGGCTGTGTCGGCTTTACCACGGCCTTTTCATCCTTCTTTGCCCTGAAGATCTGAGCCCTTGCTTCCTTGTCCTGGTTTATCCAATATTCGGCTCTTATCGCCCGACTCACACAGTCGGATACCAGGGTAGGTGGGCTACTGCCAGCACTAACTTGCTTGGCAATGTCAGTTCGGAACATCTTCATCATCCTTCTAACCTTTTCCGTCTCATTAGGAGCCAGTTCTGGGCATAATCGGGCTAATTGTTCGAACTTTTTGACAGCCTCCATTACTGTCATTGACCCCTGCTTTAAGCTAGCGAACTCATCCTACTGAGCTGCCAGGATTTCCCTGTTGTAGAACATAGTGCGGAATTCCATCACGAAGTCTTGCCAGCTCATGGCGGTAACATCGCGACGCATCTGTACCGTGATCCACCAATGTCTGGCGTCCTTCTTAAGTGCAAAGGAAGCACAGAGAACCTTTTCCTGTTCTGATAATCTCATGAAATCCAAAATGACTGGATATCAATCAGCCAATTATCTGCTGCAATCGGGTCCATCTGTCCTTCAAATTCAGGCGCCTTCATTCGCCTGAATCTCTCGTATAGTAGATCTTCCCGCACTGGCAGATTCACTGGAACTCCAGCCGGTGCTAAAGGAATCTCAACGTTCCGTGGAATCTCTTGTTGCACATCCGGTTGAACTTCTGGCACGGGAGGTACTCTATTCTGTTGAAAAGGAACCTCTTCAGCTTGAGGTCTCTGGTTCATCTGAATTAACTGTTCTCGCAATCTATTTGTTTCTTGCTGCTGTTCCAGCAGCTGCCATTGCAAATTTGCTACTATAGTTGCGAGATCCGGCTCTGGCGGATTTGCAGGCATTGCTCGACGCGTACGCACCATTATCTATCTCCTATCAATCCATAAGAAAAGATATTGTCATACTAGAAATATCCTTTCTTTCACGCGTTTATCTTCCATAATTGCAATATATCACGTCATAATATAACATAACATTAGCATCATACTATAGCACATAACAACTCGTAACATGCTTTTTATAATCGTATCATATCAATTCATACTTAAACTGGCTTTTTGTGTTCTTACAAAAAGTACATTTTATTTACAATCTCGTAAATACACTTTGATATGATTTCTGTACATATAGGGTCAAAATCTCTTATGGAAGTGTCTAACACTTTCTCATCATACAACAGTACAAGCCTATAGTCATAAAAATATAAGCTAGTACATATCAGTCGTGAAATAAAGAAAATACATATACATAGTCAGCCTACTCTACTGGCTCGATCGAAACTACGGAGGACGCATCGGAGTCTAAGTCATCATCTCCGTCGTGCAATGGGATCTCCTCAGGGTCCTCATCAAAATCCTCCTCTAGCCAGTCCTCAAGCTCAAACTCTGGCCCTGACTCCATATCCTCCTCATCATCGCTAGATATGTCGATGATAGGGGGGTCCTCTGGCTGAACCTCCGGAAGGACTATGAGGTCATCCGGATCAGAATCGTCGGCTGCCATATCAGCCTCGGCGTCCTGGGGCTACATCTCCTGTACTGGATCTGCTGGAACCTGATCCTCAGGAACAGCTGGACCAGCCTCAAAAATCGGCTCTCCATCCTCAGCATCATCGACTGGAGCTTGCTGACCATCCGCAACCCCAGCGGCCTGCATGGCGTGCATCACGGCCTCAGCCTCCAATATATCGGCTATCAAGTGCTCCACGGTTGAGCCAGGTACCAGCATAGGGACATACTGCAGGATCTGCTGAGGCAGTCCGTCCCGAAGCGTCTGGAGTGCGAATGCCATCGAGTTAGCCAAGTCCTGTGGGACATATGGCAACATCTCCTCCTGGAACCGCCGACAATAATGGCTCATGGGCTCCTCTGGGAAGGCATGCCAAACTACTACAAAACTGAGGTATCGAGTATGATACATATGTCGATACATCGTCGGGTCACGATGGGGTCCACCTGCCCCCTTATCCAATATCGGTCCATACCGTGCAACTAACAACGCACGGAAATGCGCCCAAGTCCGACTCGGCATAGATTGCTCCCCAATAGTCATCCACCATAGCCGAACATCCACTGCTAGACAACGGCTCGCTAAGGAGACCTGTAGTCGCTCCTCGATATGACAGAGACGGAAGATCTGCTCCATGTCGTATAGCCATGCTGCTAACGACACCGTCCGTCTAGTGCCATCAAAAAGCAACAGGCGCGACTCATAAAACGACGCTACTGCTCGTCGATCCTCGTATACTTGCGTGGGATCCATAACGTCGCGTCTAACATAACATAATTACATAGTCATTAATTACTCATAAAATAAAATCACTTACAATGATGGCGGCGACGGCAGGCATACTGTGAAATTGGGTAGCAGGGAACCGCTCTGATACCAACTCTGTAACGACCCGCCTAGCACAGGCCGTTACCATACATACATATATACGTACACTTACATACTTAAATCATGAGTGTAAGCAGCGGAAATTTTTTATTTTTTTTTTATACGGTACAAAATAAATGAAACGCATAATAATGTAAACGCTGTTCGAATGCGAAATAATGTACATAATAAGAACGAAACGCGTAGCGGTTAATATCCCCACATTTCACAGTCCACCCCGCCACGCTCGCCATCTTGTATCATCCGTTGCCAGTAGGTTGCTTACCTACAGCATAGACGTAAAACACGTGAGCTTTCGCTCAGCAAGTACAATATGTAAATCCGCAATAACTAACATAAACATAACTCTTCATAACTTTACATAATCATGGCATGTCATACATAACTTTCCATAGCATACATATCATAACATACATATCATGTCATAACATCGCATAATATATGCATGAACCAATTATGCTCTTATTATGCCATCTTATTCATTCTTAACTTATCTTACTTCTGGGCCCCTTATCATAATGTACGTACCGGGCGCGCAACTATGATTTGGTTGGGGCGGCCAGTCCATTTCCAACTCAAACCACAGTCCAACCCGACCTAACGCGGGTCGGTACGACACAGGCAAGCTTGCTTGCCATCATACTTACTTTTCATGAACTCATACTTGTTCTTATTAGTGAACATGCTTCGTGATGTCACTATTCATAATTATGCTCATATCTTAACATCATGCCATAATCTCATACTCATGAACTTATCATAGTCATATCGTAAACATAACATCATTCCATCATAAACATCAAACATACTTGGCAAGTATACAACAAAAGCCTATGCTGTAGGCGGAGTTGTACTTATCTTGAGTACTATGTCCTGAGACTTGTTGATCCACTTCAGGATATCTCTGCAGGCTATTTCCTGCTATATCAGAGGACATAGAGTAAGAATTCTGTTCTTACAGAATGTTGATAATCAAATCAACATTCATACGTATTTGTGGTTATATGTCCCCCCTTCCTTAATACAATGCCGGATACTTTCTTAGTATCACAGATAACCCTATGGTTTAAAACATACTTAGGTTGGTCACGTAAAGTAACCTTGGCTAAACAGCCATCCAAAGTAGCATTGGACTACTATTCTTAAATTTTGGGCCTACGCCTTCTAAAAACAACTCAATTGGTTATTTCAGATAACCCGAGTTTTTAGGCCCAATTAGTCATTCTTACTCTTTTATTGGGTTACGTTGGATAACCCTTGGGCTTAGGGCCCAAACCAATAACTCGGAATCTTTCTCGGTTATGGTTCACTTAACTTGATTAAAAACTCTTTCGTTACTTTGGAAAAACTTAGGATTTTAAGATCATTTTATAAAAACTTAGAATCTGATGAGCGGGTCTTTGTAAAAATCATTAAAAATAGAAACTGCCTTTGGAACAGTTTCTCACTGAGAATTAGTCAGTGGATGTGCAAAATGTCCTTTTCCTGCACTGTTTTAGAAGTCCCTGTGCAGGGATTTCTTGTTCACTGCACAGTTTTGAAATCCAATTTTCTATTTAAAAATCAAAGCCGAATTTGAAAACGTTTTCTTCATAAAAGTTTTAAAGCACTCAAAATCCTAAAACTTTCATTTTGAACTCGAGACCCAAATCAGTCTCTAACCCACTCCTTTAACCTGTTAAACTTACCTGGCCGTGCATAGGGTCTGGGCACGGTCAGGCTCGGGTTTTCACAAAAACGAAGGCATTGGAGCCTTATTTTTGAAAACTGTCACGTTGTCCCATAGGAAAAACCCTTATCTACAACTTTTGTGTTTTACGTTTTTCCAAAATCAGCCTCTAAGGGCCTCAAAACTGGCTTTCCAGAAAACTGGCCAGCTTGAACCCGAATTGGCAGTTTTCGTTCCTTTCTTGGTTTCTCGTCCTAATTCGTGCACACTACCTCAACCGAACTCAACGGGAGCCTAAAATCAACATACAACACTTTTTTAACATCCCGTTTTAACTCACATGAAGCTCAAACCCGTCCATGCAAGTGAAACAATAAAACTGCATTTTTAAGGGTTAGGGTTGGCTTGTTCTAGTTCCTACCAACCATAGCAAACACAAAACAATCTAATACCCTAACATGCCATTCATAATCTGTTTGACAGATTTTTTAGGGGACATATAACCAACTAATCTTTCTAATCATGCAACTCAAGAAATCAACAACATAAACATAGTTAAACTATCAATCAAACCATCATTCAAAACCATACTAAACTAATCAAGCACATACACCCTTAAATCTAGGCTAGGGCTCGGAAATTAATTGAGCTTATGCTCATTACAAACCAACTTGAAATACACTTAAATCCTCAATTTAAAACTTGAATTGAAAGATTTAAGGTTCAAGAGGATTTTACCTTACTTAATCCAATGGGTAGGCTTGCTTGGCTCCAAAAGTTTTCCTTTACTTCCTCCTTGGTACAGCCGGCCTTGCTCCTTCAATGAGCACCAGAAATTTTTTCCAGCCACCTAGGGGTTGCTCCACCCAACTCCGGCCACTCTCAACAGTTTCAGCCACTCACCAACAGATTTCCCTCTCACTTTTTCCTCTAACCTGCTGCTGCCTTACAGCCGGCCACCAATGGCCAATTGGCTTCCAAATTTTTTTCCAACTTTCTAACTTGCTTCCTAATGAAACCCGAACTCTCCTAGGACTATTTCCTTAAGTTTCCAAGCTTTTTCTCTCTTTCTTGGCTGCTCTCAAGTTTGGTTTTTGTGAGGAAGAAATTGGGCAATGTTTGGTTGCTTTTCACAATTTTTGTGAACAAAACTTTAAATGGGTCTACTATTTATAGGAGGAGGAGAACTCTTCAAATTGCTCCAAAAACCCTCCAAAAATTTCAATTTTTCCCTTAAATCCTCTTAGTTGGCCGGCCACCTAGCCATTCTAGAGCATTCCATATTACTTTCCATAATTTCTTTAATTATGGAATGATGTCATAATAATAAAGCTAAGTGATCTCATCCATAAAGCTTTATTTGGGCTTTTTCCTTAGTAAACAGTCCATTTGAATGCCAAACAGGTATTTCTAATACTGTGCTCTCTTATACACAGGAAAATTTTCTGAACTACAGTCCAAAATTTATCTGCGTAACCATGGGCTGTACGAAACTTTTCCTTTTTGCTCCAAGCCCTTTGGCCTTTATTATCCTACTTAATGTGCTTGATTTTTCTATGATGGTTTTAAAACTTATTCTTACTATCTGCGTTGTAAAAAGACTTTTCGCAGTATATACCTCGTACTGCATCACATACTTAAGTTTCGACATCTAGTTGATCTTTTTAGGCAATCCTTGACTTCTCTTAGTCGATGTTACCTTTCTTGGACAATGTTGACTCTCTTGGTCAACTTTGACTTTCGTGGTCAACTTTGACGTCTTTTGGTCAAACTTTGACCAAAATAAAAATCATCACGTTTTTATACCTTTTCACTAAAAAGGTATCATGCTTGGCTAAGCAATCATTTTTGAGTCTTATAGCGCATAAGAACTCACAAATTTCAATAAAAATCCTTAACCGGATTCTTTCATAAATACTGTCATGGTACAGTTTAAATTTCTATACAAGAAATTGTAATATTGAGAAAAATTCTAGTCATTACATGGTGAAAATTTGTAATTTTCACCTATAAATAGGGCATGAAGGGGGCGGTTTTGGCAGCTCAAAATTATCCCAAAACTCTGCCCAATTTTCTCCAAACCTCCCCTTGAAACCGAAACCCAAGAGAAAAAAATTGAATAGCCGGATTTTGTGAGGAAGAAAAGAAAGAGTGGAAAAAAATTGGAAACCCATTTTTAGCTTGAATGGCCGGTTGTGGGTAAGCAAGAAAAAGCAGAAAAAGTTCTAAGGATTTAGGGGTGAGTGGCCGGATTTTGTAGGATCAATCACCAAGGGACCAAAAGGTTCTGGTGCTCGTTGGAGGAGCAAGGCCGGTTAGGTTATGGGCAGCTAAGGGAAGATTCATTTCTTGAATCTTGAGGTAATCTCCTTTAGCCCTAAGCTGTTAATTTGAGCTTCAATTTAAGTGTATTTCCAGCATTGGATGTAAGAGCATAAGCTCACCTTTTAGTGCTTGATTATGCTTGATTAGGGTTGGTAGTCTCTAGTTTATGTTTTGATGTATGTTTGCAAATATGCCTACCATGTGTTTGTTGTATGTCCCCATAGGTTTGAATATGAATGTATGATTATGTGTATGATGGAATGGAACATTAGAAACCATTGCATGTGTGATCTTAGGCTCCCGCTATGGTCGGTTGAGGTAGTGTGCGCGTTTTAGGACGAGAAATGAATTTAAGAACCAAAACTGCCAGTCTCGGGTCAAGACTGGGCAGCGTTCTGGAAATGGTAATTTGAGGTCCTTAGAGGCCGAATTTGAAGAAACTCAAAACTACAAAGTTGTAGATAATGGTTTTTCCTAGAGGGTTACGTGGACTGTTTTTCAAAATAAGGCTCCAAAGGCCTCGGTTTTTATGAAAATCCGAGCCTGACCGTGCCTAGGATTTATGCACGGCCAGGTGAGTTCAACAAAGAATAAAGACATGTTAAATTCCGAAATGGGTTTTCCTCAAAACATGAAAGTTGTAGTATTATCTGAGATCTACAACTTTTATGAAGAAAGTTTTATCAAATTCGGAACAGATTTTAAAGTAAAAATTTGATTCTAAAAACTGTGCAGGAAATAGAAATTCCAGCACAAGATTTTCAGAAAAATAGTATATAAGCAGGAAATTCCTGCTCATGCATAGGATTTTCTAAAATAATACAAGAAAACTGTATTTTTCACCAGCCCCAATGTTTTGACTGTGAGAACTGTTCCAATGACAGTTTTCAGTCCTTAACAAATTTTATAAGTTAAGCAAAGGGTTTTTAAACCGAATTCACCAAATTTTCCGAGACAAAGGAAAATTGGATTTTTAAAGCTATAGATAAGTAACAAGACAGTAACGGATGATAACCGGGAAGGATACCCGAGTTATTAGGCTTGACCCCCCAAAGTCCAAGTTTGACCATAGAAGGTTGACTTTGGTTGACCAAGTTTGACCAAGGTTTATCACCTCAAGGGTTACCCAACATAACGTAGTAAGGTACCAAGATTATGATAAACTAAGATTTAGGGTTATTTGTAATAATCCAATGGATTATGAATCAAGAATGTTAAGTCATGTGCCCAAGGTTAGGATAGTAACCTAACCCGACCTGTTTGGTTGTGGGCTTAGCAATGAGGTTACTTATTGTAACCAAATAAGATGTCTTGTATAGGAGGGGACATATAACTAAGACTACGAACGCATGTTGGTTAGGTCATCAACAATTAACGATTATGATTTATGGTAAGATAAAAGGTGTGTAACTTTTATCTTACACCTTGTTTGGAAACAGGAGTATGAACTGTTGTCGTGCCATGATTCGGACGATTAACCAAGAGCATAGGACAACAAGTAAGTATAACTCCGCCTACAGCATGGGCAAAAATGTTTTTATAACA
Organism: Ficus hispida; assembly: GCA_025413025.1. Taxonomy (NCBI): domain Eukaryota; kingdom Viridiplantae; phylum Streptophyta; class Magnoliopsida; order Rosales; family Moraceae; genus Ficus; species Ficus hispida. Next base: position 12,951,495 of record CM046374.1, read on the forward strand.
TGTTTTTCAAGAAATCATGAATTGATATGCATGATTTATGTTACGATGCTTACGTATGATATGTTACGATGGTTACGTTACGATATGTATGTTATGATGGTATGATGTTATGTTACGATGATTACGTTATGATGGTTATGTTACGATGATATGATGTTACGTTACGATGGTTATGTTACGATGACATGAAGTTACGTTACGATGATTATGTTATAATACGAAGTCTATGTATGAAGATTATGTTACGGTGTTTATGTTATGGTTTATGTTATGTTATGTTTTAATATGGTGACATCATGTAGCATGCTCACTAATATTTAACTACATGGTAAGAACACAGTTTAAGACAAGCTAAGGTCATTGTGTAGTACCGACTTGCCATAATGACGAGTTTAAACGGTTTAGTCTATTGTTTGGGTTGAATTGGATTGGCTGCCCCAATCACAATCACTCCATGTTAAACAGTTTGTTTCATGGTCTGAGTTGAATTGGATCGGCTTCCTCCAGCCACTCCATAGCTATGGACTATGGTACGTGCATACATGACATGTAAAGAAACATAATCAAGATAATATACAAAAATTTAATTAATTATAAGAAAGCATAATCGGTCAATGCATTCTTTTATTAAAATGTTTTGCGGATTGCATGTTGTACTTACTAGGCATAAGCTCATTACTTACGTTCATGCTGTAGGTTAGCAACCTACCGGTAATACATGATGCAAGGCTGTGAAAGCTGGCGCTATAGACTGTGAAATGTGGGATGGACACCGCCACGGGTTTTGAAATTATGCTATGTAAAATATGATTTGAAAAATATATTTGAAAGATGTGTTTAATGTTATGTTGAAATATAATAAAGTGATAGTATGGATAAGGAACCGTTTTCAAGAAGAAAACTATTTTTAAGAAATTGTTTTCAAGAACAAGTTAACGAATGGTTTTTTTAAGGATGATGGCAACAAGTTGCCTCGTGTTGTACCGAACCGCATTAGGTCGGATTGGTCCACGGTATGAATATGTTAGCTTTCAATATGATTATGAAAGCTCGATACTCGAGTGAGTACTTATGAATATGCATGAAGTTAAGTTAAGTTCAAAGTAAAGTAAGAAAAGAAAAAATTTTTACTCCGAATTTTCAGCAAGTTTAAGCTTTTTAAATGAAGAAGTAAGTTAAGCAAGCATGGTAACGGCTCACGTTTGCGTAGTTGGCCCTTACGTGGACGGTCGGGGCGTTACAGGTTTTAACGTTAGTGAGCATGCTATATGATGTCGCTATATTAAAACATATAACATAACATACTAACAAATCATAACATAAATATCATAACATAAACCTCAAAACATAACATCATAACATAGTATCATAACATAGTATCATAACATAAACATCATAACATAGCATCATAACATAAACCATCATAACGTAAGCACCATAACATATAACATATGTAAATCATGTACATCAATACATGATTTCTTGAAAAACGTGTCATGTAAAAACATTTTGCCTATGCTGTAGGCGGAGTTGTACTTACCTGTCATCCTACGCTCTAGGTTTATCGTCCAAACATGGCACGACAATAGTTCTTACTCCTGTTTCCAAACAGGGTGTAAGATAAGAGTCATACATATTCTATCTTATCATAAATCATAATCAATAAATGTTGGTATCCCAACCAACATCCATGAGTGGCCCTAGTTATATGTCCCCCTACATTATCTTATGATAACTTGTTAGGTTACTTGCCGTAACCCTAGGGCTCGTGGCTCAACGTACTTAAACAATATCTTATTAGGTTACTTCAGGTAACCCTGGGTAGTAAGCCCAATCATACTTGAATAGTATTAGGTTACTAATCTTATTAAGGCCCAACCCACTATCTTGGGTATCTCATGTGGTTACTATAAGTAACCTAAATTATTTGGCCCAATAAAATTAGGTAACCTTCCCGGTTACTATTTGTCCTATAGTTGTTTATCATAGGACTTAGCTTATTTCATACATTGTTTGATAAATTTTAATCCCTTTTTATAAACTGCTTAAAACAGTCTTTTAACTTTGAAAACAATTTCTTAAACTTTGGTTATCAGTGCATGTGCAGGAATTTCCTACTTATGCACTGTTTTTCTGAAAATCCTGTGCTGAAATTTCCTGTTTCCTGCACAGTTTTGGGAATCAAATTTTACTTTAAAATATGTTTGGAATTTGAGAAAACTTTCTTCATGAAAGTTGTAGATATCGAATAATAATACAACTTTTGTGCTTTACTCAAAATCCAGTTCTGCCTTTAACCTGCCGATTTTTCTTGTTGAACCTGCCTGGCCGTGCACACTGGGTCTGGCTGACCAGGCTCGGGTTTTCACAAAAATAGAGGCCTTTAGAGCTTTATTTTTAAAAACCGTCCACATTGCCCCCTAGGATTTTCCATTTTCTACAACTTTGTGGTCTTGAGTTTCTTCAAATTCGGCCTCTAAAGGTCTCAAATTACCGTTTCCAAAATACTACCCAGTCTTGACCCGAGACTGGTAGTTTTGGTTTAGGTTGGTTCTTACATAAAATTACGCACACACTACCTCAAACGGTTACAACCGTGAGCCTACGTCAAGCATGCAGTGTAATAGTAATGTTATCAAGATCATACATTTATTCTTAAACTTATGGGGACATATAACAAGCATATAGTAGGCATACTTGCAAACCCTAACATCTCACAAGCATACCATCAAAAACATGCATCGAAACATAATTAGAGACCACCAAACCCTAATCAAGCATATACTAGTAAAACTAACTAGAGCATGAACATAATTGGTGAGCTTATGCTCTTACAATCAACTTTAGAAATACTCTTAAATCTCCAAATCAAAGCTCAATTGAAAAGCTTAGGGAACCAATGAGGATTACCTCATCCAACTCAAAGGTTGGTGCTAGGTTTTGATCCAAACTTTTTCCCCCTCGCTTCCTACTGAAACCGGCTTTCCTTAGCTTGGAGTTCTCCAAAATTTTCAGCCTCCACTAACTTGGTGATTCTCCAAATCCGACCACCACCCAACTATTTCTTTCTCTCTAAGGTTCGGCTTTTTTTGGGGGGGGGGGGGGGGGGGGGGGAGTGTGAGGAGAGATTTTGACATGGTTTTGGGGTGTTTTCTCATTTTTTGTGAATAAAATGAGCACCCCCCCTTCCCCCATCATCTATTTATAGGTGATAAATAATTTAATTTTTAGATTTATTTTTAATCCAAAATTTACATAATAGCCCTTAAGAGAAAAATGTTTGTCCATAAGTCCTTGAGAGCAAAATATTTACTCAATGGTCCTCAAGAGGTGGCCGGCCATGAGGTTGTCTTGGAGGCCAAGTTATTTGCTTACATCATGCTTACATCATTATACTTACATCATCTTGCTTACAATATGCTTATATCATCATGCTTACATCATCATGCTTATTTTTCTAAAAATTACACTTTGGCCCCTACGGACAAAATATTTGCAATTTAGTCCCTGAAGGTGGCCGACTATGGTGGAGCCACTTGGCTTCCAAGTCTTGCATAATTATCCACTTGATTCTAAAAATCCATTAATATACTCATGCAGTCCATTTCCTTACTAACTTAAATAATATCAATGTTGTTTTTCACCAAAAATAGTATTGTCATATTGGACTACAGTCCAGAATTCATCTGTATAAAATTGGACTGCGTATCGGATTTTCTTAAGACTTGAAACTATTTAGTCCTTATTGCTCTAAATATTGTGCTTGATTTTTCTAGGGTAGTCTCATAGCTTATTCTTACTCATTCATCCGTAATGACGGTTTTTCGCAGTATAATTTCTATACTGTTAATTATACTACAGTACCGTCTCAGTTAAACATAAAGTCAACCTGGTCAAACTTTGACCGGCATAAAAGCATAAATTCCTATTCTGTTATTTTTCTCAAAAGGCCTCATGCTTGACTTAAGCAAACTATTATTGAGTCTCGTAGCTAATTAAATGAGAACTCAAATATATACTGATAATAAATTATGAATTTCATATTGATATTCATAATTTTCATGAAACATTACATAAACACATAATACGGACTTAAATTCCTATATGGAATCACGAGTCTGTTCAAAAATTCGGTTAGTACAATCTACCCTCCTTAAAAATTTTCGTCCTAAAAAATTCATATACTTCTAGGTGGCTTTTCTTAAAATCCACCACAAATCCATAATGGTTTGTTCCCATTTTAATAGCTTAATGAGATCAGGTCTCTTATATAGAACCATAATTTTCTTTCATATTCTATCATATCCTCATACTTTCGTACTTTCATAACTTTCGTACTATCATACTTTCATACTGTCATACTTTCATGCTTACATATTTTCATACTTTCATATTTTCATACTGCATCACAAGAACTATCTACATAAAAACTTGGCAAGTATATCATATAACTTGCATATTTGAAAAGCATATCATATAATACTTCTCTTTAACTTTAGTTGAGGGCTCAGCGAATATATCATATTTAAAATATTTTTCTTTAACTTTAGCTGAAGCTGAGGACCCTCTAGTACAATGTTAATCTTGTACTATTAGAACCCTTTACTTTTCATGATAGCCCCTTTCTTAGAACTTGTTCCTCAAGGATTTGGCCCTTTACATAACGTGATGGCCCTTTCATAACATAATGGCCCTTACATAACATGATGACCATAACATGATGGTCCTTACATAACATGAGTTGGTTCTAATAAGCATAAGATTAAGCACTATACTTAAAAATAACTTCTTTGAATCTTTTCCAAGTTAATCATGGAAAACATAATAAATAGTATTATTGAAAACATATTACTTTTCGAGTGATGCAGTGAAAGATATCCTCATATCAACTAGCTACTTGTTGGCTAGTAGAAGCTTCTCTCATTGCGTCTAACATTTTCTTCATAGCACGAGTGCAGATTCAGAACTCTTAGGAATATCTAAAACTTCCCATTATGACATATTTTCTATTACTTAAAGATCATATCCTTACTTCTATCGTCTAACTCATAGCCATCATCGTAGTCTACTAAATCGTTGTTGGCAACATCCAACATACCCAAGGTCTTATTTAGAACATTCATAAAAATCCCATCAGCTTATTGAGGTCAAAGTTTCACAATCATGAAACTTAAATTCCCTAATGTTAATCATATTCCTTACAAGGAAAAATTCCTGAATATCACCATACCAAGGTGAGATAATTGGCTATCTGATCTCGAAGCCTATTCATTTCCTTATTGCTACTCTAGCAATTATTATTATAACTTAGCTACTACAGTTGCAAGATTAGGCTCTTGCAAAAATTTGGTTCGTTCGTACGCATGGCGAACTATCTTCTAATTCTAGTTCTTAATTCCTCACATTTCTAATACCCATTCTTTCATTCATTCGTATCTTCTCGTATCACGTCATAACTTATCATAAACAATATCTTAACAAATTCTAACTAAAGAGAAAAATAATAATTAACTTACTTGGGCATTTACAGAAACGATGCGAAGTAGAGTGAAGTAGGTTGGCAGGATACCGCTCTGATACCACCTGTAACGCCCCTAAATCTACGTAGAGTCAACTACGTAAACGTAGGCCGTTTCCTTACATACTTAACTTACTTGTTAAAATTACAAAATAATTTTTTTTCTTCGTAACTTAATTAAACTTATCCATATGGGTAAACTCTGTCATACCTACCCATTACTTGTTAAGCCGATTAAAAGGTCACACATAACCTTTTAAACCAGGGTTTTCAAACATCTCATACGTAACATGGTACATACTATTTAATCATACATGCACTAGTTCATAATTTAAAGAGTTTGCAGAAAATATGTGTAGTGATATCCCACACCGCCCTTCACTTGCCGCATTGTCTCCAGTGCCCACCAAGTAAAGTTGTAGGCATCTTATCTACAGTATGAAATATAAATGAGCTTTCACCCAGCAAGTACACACATGATCTCAAAAAAACATAACAAACATCGTGTAACTTAAGCATGAACCAATTATGATCAATTATGGACTTGAACTTATTATCTTGCTTAACATGTGGGCCTCTTATACGTACGTACCGATTGCGCACATTCCACAGAAAGTTAAGGTTTGCAAGGTCCCTAACAATTCTGGGAATCATGAAACATAACCCTTCCACATCAACAGAAGGTCTGAGAATTTTCTTAAACATACATGATCCTCCCGCATCAACAGGAGGTTGGTACGACACTTTACTTATCTTAGTTTAGTCTTAGTCTTGTTACATTTCCAAGACTAAGAATCTTTACATATGGTCTTATTAGTCATGATGCACATGAGACATAGACATGGCATTACCGTAAATCATGGCATAACTTGGCATATCATGGTATAACATGGCATATCTTGACATAACATGACATAACATGGCTTAACATGGCTTAACATAGCAAATCATGGCATAACATATAAATCATGAAAACATGTCATATCACATAAACCATAGCATACATGAAAACATGTTATACTTGAAAATAATATTTACTATTTTCATACTGTAAGTGAGGTTTGTACTTACCTCTTATGTACGTCCTGAGTTTGTTACTTCTACTAATCGCAACAACAGGTTAACTACCTGTTATAAATAACGACGTAAGTTAAGAATCATCATATCTTACTCTTAACTATACTGTTAGATGTTGGCATCCTAACCAACATTCATGAGAAATCCCTAGTTATATGTCCCCCCTCACACACTTTAATATTATCATGTTCGGTTACTAGGTGTAACCCTAGGGCACATGTCCCAATAATAATCAAACAGTATCCTGTTTGATTACTTAATAAACTTTGGGTTCAAGGACCAATAGTTCTTGGTATCCTATTAGGTTACTATTAGTAACCATAGGTATAAGCCCAAGTTATGTTTAAATTAAAAAGCCTATTAGGCTACTAAGGCCCAATAATTAAAGTGGTATCCTATTAGGTTATTATGAGTAACCTTGGATCCAACATCTTACATATAAAGTTCGTAACCCATTGGGTTACTATAACTTGGTCCACTTAATTTCTAGTAATCTTTCCGATTACTATTTATCTTATTTCTATTCTTACTAAACTGAGTCTGAGTAACTATTAAAAACTGTTTTGAGTAAAATTGTCTAAGTTTGGAAGTGTTTGTTGAAAACAGTCTCATAATTCCAGTTATTAGTGCATGTGCAGGAATTGCCTGTGCATGTATTGTTTTGAAAATCCTGTGCAGGAATGTCATATTTCCTGCCCAGTTTTTAAGATTCAGTTTCATTTTGAGATCTGCTTAGATTTTGAAAAAGTTTTCTTCATGAAAGTTTTAGATCTTGAAAAAACCCTACAACTTTTGTGTTTTGTTAAAAACCCAGTTCTGCCTTTAACTTACACTTTTTTCTTGTTGAATCTGCCCGGCCGTGCATATGGGTCTGGGTGGTCTAGGCTCGGGTTTTTGTAAAAACGAAGGCCTTTGGAGCCTTATTTTTTAAAAATGTCCACGCTACCCCCTAGCATTTTCAATTTCCTACAACTTTGTAGTTTTAACTTTTCTAAAATTCGGCCTCTAGATGCCTCAAAATTCTGTTTCCAGAACACTGTCCAGTTTTTACCCGAACTGGCAGTTTCGGTTTTTGGTTGGTTTTTACGTAAAATTACGCACACACTATCTCTAATGGTCACAACCGCGAGCCTACGTCAAGCATGCAGTGTATTATCTAACGTTTCCATGATCATGCATTTATTCATAAACATTCAATCATTCCATCATTCTCGTATTCCCGTTTGGTGATTTTCACCAAACTAGGGTTTTTAGGGTTTTCTACCAACCCTACTTGCATCATTCATCAAAATCACATAATCAATCACACCATACAACCTCTTAAGTGTGTGGGAACATATAACAAACATGTACAAAGCATTTCTACATACCTTACATACTTAGCACATAACATCATAAACATACATCAAAATCATAAATCAAGATCACAAAACCTAAATCAAGCACATTCTAGGCAAACCAACTAAAACAAGGACATAAATGGATGAGCTTATGCTCTTACATCCAAACTGAAAATACACATAAACTTGCTCAAAACTCACTAAAAAAGCTTAGGGTTTTGAGAGGGTTACCTCTAGCTCTTAAAAATGAATCACAAGCTTGGGTTCTGAAATTTTTTTTCTAGCTTTCCTTCACTAGAAATCCGGCCACTCTAGCTTGGTTTTTCTCTATTAGGGGTTCGGCTTTCTTAAGGGGAAGAGAGAGTATGAGGTGAAAATTGGACATAGTTTTGGTAAGGTCACACAAAATGCTTAAAAATCCATCCCCTCCCCCCCCCCCCATCACCTATCTATAGGTGTAAATTATTTTCTTTCTTGATTTATTTTTATTCTCTAAATTACACATCTAGCCTTGAAGCAAAAATAATTGCTCATTTGTCCTCAAGAGGTGGCCAGCCATGAGGTTGTCTTGGAGGCCAAGTTATTTGCTTACATCATACTTACATCATCATGCTTACATCATGCTTACATCATCTTGCTTACATCATGCTTATATCATCATGCTTACTTTTCTAAAAATTACACTTTGGCCCCTACGGACAAAATATTTGTAATTTAGTCCCTGAAGGTGGCCGACTATGGTGGAGCTACTTGACTTCCAATTCCTACATAATTATCCACTTTATTCTAAAAATCCATTAATATTAACATCCAGTCCATTTCCTTACTAACTTACATAATATCAATACTGTTTTTCACTAAAAACGGTATTGTCATACTAAACTGCAGTCCAAAATTCATCTGCGTAAAATTGGACTGCGTATCGGATTTTCATAGGACTTAAAACTATTTAGTCCTTATTACTCTAAATATTGTGCTTGATTTTTCTAGGATGATCTCATAGCTTATTCTTGCTCATTCATCCGTAATGACGGTTTTCCACAGTATAATTTTCATACTATTAATTACACTGCAGTACCACCTCAGTCAGACATAAAGTCAACCTAGTCAAACTTTGACCGGCATAAAAGCATAAATTCCTATGCTGTCCTTTTTCTCAAAAGGCCTCATGCTTGACTTAAGCAAACTATTATTGAGTCTCGTAGCTAATTAAATGAGAACTCAAACATATACTGATAATAAATTATGAATTTCATATTAATATTCATAATTTTCATGAAACATTACATAAACACATAATACAGACTTAAATTCCTATATGGAATCACGAGTCCATTCAAAAATTCGGTTATTACAGAATGTAATGATTTAAGATAGGATGACTCTTATCTTACGCCTTAATTGAAACAGGAATAGAACCTATTAATGTGCCTTGTTGGAATATTAGGCCAAGAGCATAGGGCATCGGGTAAGTACAAACCTCACCTACAGTATGAAAAATAGTAAACTATTTTCAAGTATGATTTGTTTACATGTATGCCATGATATGCCGTGTTTATGTATATGTCATGTTTTTACTATTATGCCATGTTTTACGATGATGCCATGTTTTATAAACATGTATCAAGTTGTTTTATGCCATTGATCGTAATGTCATGCCATATTTATGAATCATATGTATCATGACTAATAAGATCACAAGTAAAGAATCTTAGTCTTAGTAAAGTAACAAGACTAAGACTAAACCAAGACAAGTAAAGTATCGTACTAACCTCCTGCTAACGCGTAGAGGATTATATATATTCAAGAAAATTCACAGACCTCCCGTTGATGCGTGAAGGTATAATCAACCTTCCATTGATGCGTGAAGGATTATGTATATGATTCCCATAATTGTTAGGGACCTTGCAAACCCTAACTTTCTGTGGATTGCACGCATTTGGTACGTACACAAGGGGCCCATATGTTAAGCAAGATAATAAGTTCATTTCATAATGAAGCATACAATATTTATAAATGATCATAATTAGTTCATGCATAAGTTGCACGATATTTGTTATGTTTTTGTGAGATTATGCTTGTACTTGCTAGGTGAAAGCTCATCGATTTATTTCATAATGCAGGTAAAAAGACTGTAGCTTAATTGGTGGACCATATGGAGGATGCGGCAAGTGACAAGTGGTATGGGATATCACTACGTTGATTTTCCGCAAACTCTTTAAATTATGAACTTGTACATGTATGATTAAGTAATATGTACCATGTTACGTATGTGATGTTTCAAAAGTCCGGTTTAAAAAGTTATGTATGACCTTTTAATCGGCTTAACAAGTAATGGGTAGGCATGGAGAAGTTTACCCATATGGATAAGTTTAATTAAGTTACGAACAAAAAAAAAATTTATTCTGAAATTTTCTGAAAGTTCAAGTATTAGAAACTAAGAAGTTAAGTAAATAAAGTAATGACCCATGTTTTCGTAGTCGGCCCTACGTAGATGGCTGGGACGTTACACTACCGGCCCTAGAGAAGATGTTTTAGACTTCATGATGATGATTTTGGTAGGAGGGATGGCTTCATGGTCAGATGAGGTATGTTTTGGTCTCTTTAGTCATGTTTGTTGGCTTGTCACCATAGGTGTTATCCATAGTTTATGACATTTTTATCATTTTGTTATAGTTATTTATTTAAAATAAAGTCAATGGCATTTCCGTCTTGTATTTTGTTGGTATATTTTTATGCTTATTTTGTAAGAACGGAGGTAGTTTCCCCTCACTCTCATATTGTTTGGATGTCCAATTCACTAAAATTAATAATATACAGTGTTGGGGTTGACCTTTTTGCTATAAGTTTTTTGTTCCCGATCGATCAAAGTTTTCCATCGAATGTAGTGGTATTGTTGAAACAGCTACCTGGGTACTCGATGATTGGTGTGCCTTTTCAATTTTCTATTGTTAGATTTCGTTGTACGTTTTACCCCTTTGTGCGTTTCATTAGAATTTACTAGTAAAACCGATTTATAATTGAAATAAGTTTTTTTGTATTATGAGGTCATTCAAAATATTGATGTTTATCTTTTATTGATTTGAAAAACAATTATCTTTTTCAAAAAAAAAAAAAAAAAGAGAAGTCAGTGCTCTTGAAAAAGGTGAAAGATAAAAATAAAAAAAATAATTAAAAAAAAACTAATTTGCTTGGATGTATGATTAAAGGCATGCCGGCATTAAAAAATCAGGAAAGTAAAAGTACTAAAACACCCTTTATATTTAGTCTAAATATCATTTTTCCCTCTTTATTAAGTACACAAGTACCCAAAACACCCTCTATGCTTTTAAAATTAGTCATAAATTACTCTGGAAAATTTCAAGATTACCTTTTCAATCTATCTTAAATATTATTATAATTATGAATTAACTAAAAAATTAAACAACAAAATATGAAAATGAACAAAGAAATATTTTTATTAGTAGGAGAAATTTTTAAGTTCTAAGATTGACATTTTCAATTGTTTAGTTTAATATTGCTTTAAATTGTATTTAATATAAGTTAATTAGGAAGGATAATAGTATTTTCAAAAAAGTAAATGCTTTAGGGATTATTGTGTGATTATGTTACAAACATAGTGTTTTTGGACAGTGTATAATAAGAACAAGACCAATAATAATTAGACGAATATAATGGATGTTTTGAGTATTTTACACCGGAAAATATTGTACTATGAAGTGATCTTTTTCTTTTCTTTTCTTCTTTTCTTTTATTCTATTTTTCCCTCTGTTAGAAGAGATCTTTTTCTTATTCTATATGTCTGGTAATTTGGCTTTATTCTTATTCCAACTAAAGCTTGCCCCCGGTGTTTATGCAAACATCATTGGCCACCCAAAAGTGATATTAGTATGTGAGTGTAAAGAAAATTGAGATAAGTGCAACTTGAGATTTAAAAATAGCAAGAGAATTTAGGTAGGATTAACTTTCTCTAATTTTGTTAAGTCGAATATTTGGACCTTGTTTGACAATACTTACCAAATATCTAGTTAGCTCTTAATTTAATTTAAGGTAATTAGATTAATTATATATTCAGCTATGATGCAACTTGTATTTATTTTATTATTAGTTTAAAAACATGTGCAATGCACATGAATAGACATATTTAAGGAAAAATTTTATCTATATAGAAAAAAAATATATAAGTAAAAAATATGCAAAAAACAAAAAAAGAAAATCAACAATGTATCTGAAAATAAAATTAAAAAAAGATGGATGAAAAAACATAAAAAAATAAAATGACTAAAATATTGAAAATAGAGCAACACAAAAATAGACTAAAATGAAAAAATAAAATAAAATTGAGCCAAAAGAAGAAGGAAAAAAAAATAAAAGAAATTGAAGGACTATAAACTCCACCCCACGCTCCCTCCCTCCCTCCCTCCATTCCGTGTGTCAGGAACAAAAGAAGATAAAGTACTCTCTCTCCCTCTCTTTCTCTCAGTCTCCCTCTCCCTCTCCCTCTCTTTCTCTCTAAAAGAAAATAAATAAGAAAAAATGATAATAATAATAATAATAATAAAAGTACAGAAAAAAAGAACATAAACATATTTAATATGAAAAAGAAAACGCGTTAGTACATATGTGAAAAGCAAGTGGGAAATAGGTCACTGAACTTTGAAAGAAAAAGAGAAATGAGTGTTCTTGAAAAAGGTAAAAGATGATAAGAAACGAAATATGTTTGGATGTATGATGGGTATTAAAATATCAAAAAAGGAAAAGTACTTAAACACCCTTTATATTTAGTCTCAATATTCCCTCTTTACTTATACAATTGCCTAATTCACCTTCTTTTTTTTAAATCAGTCATAAAATACTCTTGAAAATTTCAAGATTACCTCTTAAATCTATCTTAAATAATTGTGAATTAACTAAAAAAATTAAACAACAAAATATGAAAATGATCAAAAAATATTTTTATTAGCAGGAGAAATTTTTAAGTTTTAAGATTGACTTTATTTAATTGTTTAGTTTAATATTGCTTTAAATTGTATTTAATATAAGTTAATTAGTTAGGATAAAACTTAGTATTTTCAAGAATGCGAATGCTTTAGGGATTAATGTACTATGAAGTGATTTTTTTCTTTTTTCTTATTTTCTTTGATCTTATTTTTTTCCCCGTTGGAAGAGATCTTTTTCTTATTCTATATGTCTGGCAATATGGCCTTATTCTTATTCCATCTTTGCCGCTTACCCCCGATGTTCGTGCAAACATCATTGACTACCCAAAAATGATGTTAGTAAGTGGGTCTTAAGAAAATTGAGATAAGTGCAACGTGAGATTTAAAAATAGCAAGAGAATTTAGGTAGGATTAACTTTCTCTTATTTTAAATCTAATATTTGGACCTTGTTTGACAGTACTTACCAAAGATCTAGTTAACTCTTAATCAATTTAAGGTAATTTGATTAATCATATATTGGATAGGACTTGCATTTCTTTTATTATTAGTTTAAAAATATGTGCAATACACATGATTAGACATATTTGAGAAAATATTATCTAAATAGAAAGAATATATATAAATAAGTATTGATAGGGCCCAGTAAATTTGATGGGTGACGTGTCGGAGGTATCAATGTGGCTATCTATGGCTGGCTAGGGATGGCTCCAACATGGCTAGAGATGTTAAAGAGTTGAACTAGAATACTAAGGTAGCGCCTCCATCATGATTTGGTACAGATTAGACTTGGAGGAAATCAAAGGAGGATGGCACCCAGGACATCCTCTGTTGCCAAATCACTGAAAAGAACTTACAAGCAAACATAAGAGAATCGACCAAAAGAAACTGGTCATGAGTGTAAGAACCCAAAATTTGTGATAAACCTATGATTTCCTTAGAGACAAGGAAAATCTAAGTCTGACCTTGTATGTCGATATGAGGCTCATGATCTGAGTTAAATATGTAACGACCCGCCTAGCACAGGCCGTTACCATACATACATACTTATCTTCTCGTACATACTTACATACTTATGAAACACAGCGGAAATTTTTTTTTTTTTATATGGCATACGAGTGCAACATATAAAAGTGTCTTTATCAAAATATTTACCATAACATAATTACGTAAAGGACAAAACGCGTAGCGGCTACATTTCCCACATTTCACAGTTTGCCCCGCCATGCCTTTCCATCTTGCATCAACCATTGCTGACGGTTGCTTACCTACAGCATAAACGTAAGACAGTGAGCTTTCGCTCAGCAAGTAAACCTCCTATACCGCGACATAAACAAACATGATCTAATCTTTCACATACTAACTTAACTTACCATAGCATATCGTACATATCATGACTTCCTTTTCATAGCATAACATACATCATAATGCATAGTCCATTTATGCTTATTTTATGCTCAATTCATGCTTAACTTACTTTCATTTCTTATCTTACTTATGGGCCCCTTACTTGTGTGTATGTACCGGGCGCGCAACTATGGAGTGGTTGGGGCGGCCAAACCATTTCCAACTCAAACCATAGTCTAACCCGACCTTACTCGGGTCGGTACAACACAGGCGACTTGCTCGCCATCTTACTTTCCTTTCATCTTATCATGTTATACTTGATCTTATTTTATAAGATTTTGTGAACATGCTTCGTGCTCTCATACTTCCATGATTCATGCAATCATAACATAATATTCATCATAAACATACCTTAACTTATCATACTACATAACCTAGCATACAACATATGACATATTGCATAGCATATCAATAACATAACATAACAACAATAACCTTACTTAGCACTAACAATATAACATAGCAGCAACAACAACATAACATAGCATCAATAACAACATAGCATAGCATCAACAACCGCATAACATATATCCCTAGCATACATCTAACATACTTAGGCAAGTACCACAACAAAGCCTATGCTGTAGGCGGTGATTGTACTTACCTCTCTTGCGATGTCCTGCGTTATGCTGCTCCTTTTTCCGAGTACAGCAATAGGTTCTCTCCTGCTCCTTGAAGGACATAGGTGAGGTTCTTAGTTAGTGTTGTGGAAATGTTGATAATCTAATCAACATGCTTACATAATCCTAATTATATGTCCCTGATACTAGATGTCTTACTGGGTTATAGATAGTAACCCTATTATTAATAGAACCCAATATGAATTAATTCCTTAAGAGGTTACGTTGGATAACCTCATGTGCTAAACCTATACATACTGTCAGGGTTCGATTACTTTCCTAACCTTAGGCTTTATCATAATTATTGGGTTTCCTTAATTAACTCTATATCTTAGCCCAATTTATTACTCTTGGTATCCTTTAGGGTTATCTTGATTAACCCTTAAGGTTAATAATAGTTGAACTCTTAATTAACTAAAGTTAACCCTATATGGGTTAAACTTGAGCTTTAGGCTTTGGCCTAATAACTCGAATATTACATCCGGTTATTACCCGTAATCATTTTGCTTACCCAATTTGGTTTAAAAATCCATTTTCCATTTCTTTGGAAACTTGGGTAATTTTAACTTCAAAAATCGTTTACTTAACTCATAAAAATTCATATCCTTAAAATAGGTTTTTATAAAATCATTTAGGACTGGAAACTGCCTTTGGAACAGTTTCCCTCGTCAAAACAGTGGTTTTGGAAAAGATACAATTTTTCTGTACTGTTTTTAGAAAATCCTGTACAGGAATTTCCTATTCCCTGCACAGTCTTTATAAAATCGTGTCAGTTTAAAAATGAATTCCGATTTTGAAAAAGTTGTCTTCATGAAAGTTCTAGCTCTCGAAAAGTCCTAAAACTTTCGTGTTTGGAGAAAAATCCAGTTCTGCTTGTATTTGCGTCAGTTTTTGTTTGAAACTGGCTGATCCTGTAATCTGGGTCTGCGCAGACCAGCCACGGGTTTTTGTAAAAACAGAGACCATTGGAGTCTCATTTTGGGATTCTGCCCGCATTTTCCTTGAGGAAAAACCCTTCTGAACAACTTTCATGTTTTAAGTTTTACCCAGTTCGGCCTCTAAAGGCCTCAAATTTCTCTTTTCCCGAAACTGGGCAGTTCACATCCGAACTGGCAGTTTTTGGTTTTAAATTCGTTTTACGTCCTATTATGTGCATCTAACCTCAACCGAACACGTGGGAGCCTATATAGCATACATGCAGCGTTTTCTAACGTCCCATAAGAACCAACATGTAACTCCAACGTGCCCATGCAAACCAAAACCCGCACTAACCTAGCCTAGGTTTGCATGGTTCTAACTTTGCATTACATTCATACATGCATCAATCATTCACCCTTAAACTAGCAGCCAATCATGCACTGCCTAGGGCAGATTTTGGACCAAAAATCAGGGGACATACAACCCTAAGCATCAAGCATGAAAATCAATCACAAACAAGCACAACAATGCAAGAATTCAAGCCATACACCCTTAGATCTACAAATCAAGCACATACAACCTACTAGGGCATCAAATGGAAGATGGACTTATGTCCTTACAACCAAATTGAATCACCTTATAACTTTGAATTTGAACTCAAATAAAAGAGTTAGGGCTCTAGATTTTTACCTTAGACCAAAGTCAAGTTTTGGTCACAAAATTTCTTCCTCCCTCTAGTTCACCCTAGCTCACGGCCACTCCCCAAAGTGAGCTCCAAAATTTCAGCCACTTGATGGCTGCCTTACCAAGGTTCGGCCACACCACACCAAGCTTTCTTTCTCAACTTTTTTCTCTCTCTTTCTCCTTCCCTCACAACCGGCCACTAGGCCAATTGGTCTCCAAAAATTTTCCAAACTTTTTTCTTGGCTTTCCACTCAAAATCCGAACATTCCCTAAGCAAAACCCCTTTGGAAATTTTGATTTTTCTCTCCTCTTTCTCTCTTCCTTGGCTGCTGATTTTCAAGAAGAAAAATGGCAAGAATCTCCCCAAATTTTGAATAAAATGAATAGCAACCACCCCTATTTATAGGCAAGAGGAGAACTTTTCAAAATTCAATTTTGACCCCTAAAGTTTTGAAAAATTTGCCAAATGGCATGCTAGGTGGCCGGCCATCCCCCTTGGAGAACAAGCAAAAATTGTTCTAGAACAAGACACTTGTCATCTAATGCTTGGTTCATGGAATTATGATGTCATAATTCCAAATAAGGATGATGTCATAATTTAAAAGGTATATGATGTCATCCTAAGGCCTTGTTTGGCTACTTTTCTCTAAAATAATCCATTTTTGTGTTACACAGATATTTCAATACTGTGTTCACTAATACACAGTATAATTCAGTACTGTTTTACTCGACTGCAGTCCAAAATTTATCTGCGTAAAAATGGACTGTAAAAAGTTTTTCTTATTTTTTCGAGCCCTTTTGGTCTTTAGTTCCCACTAGGTGTGCTTGATTTTCTAAGGTGGTTTTTAAAACCTATGCATGCTATCTTAACCGTAAAGACGGTTTTCGCAGTATACTTTATTTTTCAATACTGCAAAATCACTCTTTTGATCGTTCTTGGTCAAACTTTGACTTTCGTAAAATTCATGTACTTTTCGCCCCTTTTTTACTCAAAAGGTCCGTTTCTAATCTACATAGTCCATTTTGAGTTTTATTGATACTGAAAACTCATAAAATGTAAGAAAACTTTTAACCGAGTTTCTCTTTCAATAATACCTTGATGGTATACATTTAATTCCTTTGAAAGGAAATAGTAACATCGGAAAATCTAGATATTAGAATCTACCCTCCTTAAAAATTTTCGTCCTCGAAAATCAGAATAATTCGGGTAGTTCTTTTCGTTTGGTCATTTTGGGGTGAAAAACCGTATTAATCTTTAATTTCGACCCCATGGCAGTATGAACATTCGTTCATAATCGAGAAATGAAGCGTCCATTCCGGTCTGAGATGCTTGATTTTGGTGCTCCATGCAGTTTCACAATCCGAGATATATAGCTTTCAGTCAATTTTCTGCAAATCTCCTCCAGGATGTCGGTGTTCAGTCTTAACTTTCTGACAAGTTAAGCACTTTGACACGAATTCCGTCACTTTATTCTTCATGTTTGGCCACTGTTAATTCTCTCAGAGGTCTTGGTACATCTTAAAAGCTCCTGGATGTACCAACTATGGCGTCTTATGGGCTTCTGACATCGTCTGATCCTTCGTTGCCAAGATTTATCCGGTTGCTGAGCTCCGCAATTGTCCGTAAAGGTAGAACTTTTTCTTGTCGAAAGAGCTAAACGTCTCTCAACGCTTTTGGGAATCAAATTTAGCGTTGTAATAACTTAAGAAATCTGTTTCTAAGATCATATCGAAATCCTAAAGCTTGATTGCGATGAGATCTACAAGCAATTCTCTGTTATTATAATTACAAAAATATTTTACATTAAAAAAAGAAAAATTCAAACCACAAAATCTCTTTAACAAGCAAAGAATTTTTTTTTAAAAGGCTGTTTTAAAAATTATCTATACTACTTCCTAATTTCTGGGCAAACTCCATAAATACAAACAAGTGAGTGGCACCAGAATTAGATAATATAATAACGCCTTATGTGGCGACAAAGATCTATCTTGTCCCTTCATGCGAGGTTCCAGCTTCAGCATTTCCATCGGTGTAGGCGTAGATCCTAGCTTGGGGTTCAGGAGCCTCTAATCTTCCTTGTGCAATTGAGGGTCCTTCGAGCCTTGCTTGGACTGCATGTAACTGGCTGCTGGCATTCCGGTTTGGATACTGAAGGCCCTGGTTCTGGTTGTTCTGGGGGCAGCTCCGTGCACAGTGCCCTTCCTTGCCACAAAGGTAGCAAGCATTTGTCCCCATCCTACACACTCCCGGGTGTTTCTTTCCACATGTTGCGCACGCAGGATAGCTGACGTTAGTATTCTCGTTCCCTCGATTGTTCTTTTTCTGAGGGAAATTCCCTTGTTGATCCTGGCCCGAGAAATTTCCTTTTCTCTTGTTCCTCCCAGCTTGATTGGAACCTTGTGTAGGGCTACTAGATTGGCCTTTCGGTTGCGACTCTGAGTCTTGTCGAGGCTGCGTTGGCTTTGCTGCCGTCTTTTCCTCCTTTTTAGCCTTGAAGAATTGAGCTCTAGCCTCCTTGTCCTGGTTTATCCAGTATTCGGCTCTTATCGCCCGGCTTATGCAATCGGACACCAGGGTAGGCGGACTGCTGCCAGCACTTACTTGCTTGGCGATGTCGGTTCGAAACATCTTCATCATCCTTCGTACCTTCTCTGCTTCACTCGGGACCAAATCCGGGCATAACCGAGCCAGCTGTTCAAACTTCTGTACGGCCTCCATTACCATCATCGACCCTTGTCTGAAGTTCGTGAACTCGTCTTGTTGAACGGCAAGGATCTCTCTGTTGTAGTACATTACGCGAAATTCGGTTACAAAGTCTTGCCAGCTCATGACCGTAACATCATGGCGCATTTGCACGGTCATCCACCAATGTCGCGCATCCTTTTTCAGAGCAAAAGAAGCGCAGAGAACTTTCTCTTGTTCTGTTAGCCGCATGAAATCCAAGATAACTTGGATATCGATCAACCAATTGTCCGCGGCGATCGGGTCCGTCGGACCTTCGAACTCAGGCGCCTTCATTCGCCTGAATCGCTCGTACAGTAAATCTTCCCTCACTGGCTGTAGGTTTATTTGTCCTCCAGCAAGTGCCATCGGAATGTTAGCATTCTGAGGAATTTCTGGCTGACCCTCAGGTACTGGGGGTACTATTGGAGGTACTGGTTGAGCTCGGGGTGGAACCTCATGAATCCGGGGTCCTTGGTTCATCTGAGCTATCTGAGCTCGAAGTCTATCCGTCTCCTGTTGCTGTTCTAGTAGCTGCCGTTGTAGACTTGCCACAATGGTCGATAGATCTGGCTCGGGCGGGTTGAGTGGTACCGTTCTTCGTGGACGTACCATCTTTTAAATCCTATAAGAAAAGATATCATCGTACTATTAGTATCTTTTCTTTCATACATGGCTTATTACGTCACATCATACCATAACATCATTAATTTCATATCATAACATAAAAGGTATCATAACAGATACTTATCATAATATAACATAACTTTCATAATATATAACATACTTTTGTTATATAAATCCCGTGTCTGCACGGTCTTTATGTACACTTTCAAAAGTACATCATATACATACTCTGTATATTGTAATTTACAATACTGTAATTACAAATAGATTATATCATACTGTACATACATATCTTTATATATACATAGTCAAAATATGATGGAAGTGTCTATTACTTTACCATCGTACTGTATATAATCAAATAAGTGATGGGAGTGTTTACCACTCTACCATCGTTTATAGTCAAAAGAATAAACACATATCGGCCCTAACTAAACTATAACCTCAAGCGTGATCGTCGAAACGTCGGATTCGGCGTCAGAGTCTACGTCCCAATCTCCATCGTGGAATAGTATTTCCTCGGGATCGCCCTTGGCGTCGTCAACGTCCTCCACCCAGTCACCTTGCTCGGCTTCGGGCTCCATATCGTCCTCGTCGTCCTCGTCGTCACAAGGGATGATAATAACGGGAGGGTCTTCCGGTGGGTCCTCCGGAGCAATCAAATCATTAGCAGCGTCTTCGGCGTCCATCTGGTCCTCAGCCTCAAGGGCTGGGATCTCCTATAAGGGCATGGCAGGAATCGGGTCCTCGGGAAACATCGGACCCACCTCATACTGGGGTTCTCCTATCCCGGCATCGATCCATGCGAGCTCCATATTCACGCGTCTATCATAGCATAATCCTATCGTAAATACTTACGCATATACATAAAACACATATGTAGCTTACAATGATGGTGGCGATGGTAGGCAGACTGTGAAATCGTATCGCAGGGAACCGCTCTGATACCAACTCTGTAACGACCCGCCTAGCACAGGCCGTTACCATACATACATACTTATCTTCTCGTACATACTTACATACTTATGAAACACAGCGGAAATTTTTTTTTTTTTTTATAGGCATACGAGTGCAACATATAAAAGTGTCTTTATCAAAATATTTACCATAACATAATTACGTAAAGGACAAAACGCGTAGCGGCTACATTTCCCACATTTCACAGTTTGCCCCGCCATGCCTTTCCATCTTGCATCAACCATTGCTGACGGTTGCTTACCTACAGCATAAACGTAAGACAGTGAGCTTTCGCTCAGCAAGTACAACCTCCTATACCGCGACATAAACAAACATGATCTAATCTTTCACATACTAACTTAACTTACCATAGCATATCGTACATATCATGACTTCCTTTTCATAGCATAACATACATCATAATGCATGGTCCATTTATGCTTATTTTATGCTCAATTCATGCTTAACTTACTTTCATTTCTTATCTTACTTATGGGCCCCTTACTTGTGTGTATGTACCGGGCGCGCAACTATGGAGTGGTTGGGGCGGCCAAACCATTTCCAACTCAAACCATAGTCTAACCCGACCTTACTCGGGTCGGTACAACACAGGCGACTTGCTCGCCATCTTACTTTCCTTTCATCTTATCATGTTATACTTGATCTTATTTTATAAGATTTTGTGAACATGCTTCGTGCTCTCATACTTCCATGATTCATGCAATCATAACATAATATTCATCATAAACATACCTTAACTTATCATACTACATAACCTAGCATACAACATATGACATATTGCATAGCACATCAATAACATAGCATAACAACAATAACCTTACTTAGCACTAACAATATAACATAGCAGCAACAACAACATAACATAACATAGCATCAATAACAACATAGCATAGCATCAACAACCGCATAACATATATCCCTAGCATACATCTAACATACTTAGGCAAGTACCACAACAAAGCCTATGCTGTAGGCGGTGGTTGTACTTACCTCTCTTGCTATGTCGTGCGTTATGCTGCTCCTTTTTCCGAGTACAGCAATAGGTTCTCTCCTGCTCCTTGAAGGACATAGGTGAGGTTCTTAGTTAGTGTTGTGGAAATGTTGATAATCTAATCAACATGCTTACATAATCCTAATTATATGTCCCTGATACTAGATGTCTTACTGGGTTATAGATAGTAACCCTATTATTAATAGAACCCAATATGAATTAATTCTTTAAGAGGTTACGTTGGATAACCTCATGTGCTAAACCCTATACATACTGTCAGGGTTCGATTACTTTCCTAACCTTGGGCTTTATCATAATTATTGGGTTTCCTTAATTAACCCTATATCTTAGCCCAATTTATTACTCTTGGTATCCTTTAGGGTTATCTTGATTAACCCTTAAGGTTAATAATAGTTGAACTCTTAATTAACTAAAGTTAACCCTATATGGGTTAAACTTGAGCTTTAGGCTTTGGCCTAGTAACTCGATATTACATCCGGTTATTACCCGTAATCATTTTGCTTACCCAATTTGGTTTAAAAATCCATTTTCCATTTCTTTGGAAACTTGGGTAATTTTAACTTCAAAAATCGTTTACTTAACTCATAAAAATTCATATCCTTAAAATAGGTTTTTATAAAATCATTTAGGACTGGAAACTGCCTTTGGAACAGTTTCCCTCGTCAAAACAGTGGTTTTGGAAAAGATACAATTTTTCTGTACTGTTTTTAGAAAATCCTGTACAGGAATTTCCTATTCCCTGCACAGTCTTTATAAAATCGTGTCAGTTTAAAAATGAATTCCGATTTTGAAAAAGTTGTCTGCATGAAAGTTCTAGCTCTCGAAAAGTCCTAAAACTTTCGTGTTTGGAGAAAAATCCAGTTCTGCTTGTATTTGCGTCAGTTTTTGTTTGAAACTGGCTGATCCTGTAATCTGGGTCTGGGCAGACCAGCCACGGGTTTTTGTAAAAACAGAGACCATTGGAGTCTCATTTTGGGATTCTGCCCGCATTTTCCTTTAGGAAAAACCCTTCTGAACAACTTTCATGTTTTAAGTTTTACCCAGTTCGGCCTCTAAAGGCCTCAAATTTCTCTTTTCCCGAAACTGGGCAGTTCACATCCGAACTGGCAGTTTTTGGTTTTAAATTCGTTTTACGTCCTATTACGTGCATCTAACCTCAACCGAACACGCGGGAGCCTATATAGCATACATGCAGCGTTTTCTAACGTCCATAAGAACCAACATGTAACTCCAACGTGCCCATGCAAACCAAAACCCGCACTAACCTAGCCTAGGTTTGCATGGTTCTAACTTTGCATTACATTCATACATGCATCAATCATTCACCCTTAAACTAGCAGCCAATCATGCACTGCCTAGGGCAGATTTTGGACCAAAAATCAGGGGACATACAACCCTAAGCATCAAGCATGAAAATCAATCACAAACAAGCACAACAATGCAAGAATTCAAGCCATACACCCTTAGATCTACAAATCAAGCACATACAACCTACTAGGGCATCAAATGGAAGATGGACTTATGTCCTTACAACCAAATTGAATCACCTTATAACTTTGAATTTGAACTCAAATAAAAGAGTTAGGGCTCTAGATTTTTACCTTAGACCAAAGTCAAGTTTTGGTCACAAAATTTCTTCCTCCCTCTAGTTCACCCTAGCTCACGGCCACTCCCCAAAGTGAGCTCCAAAATTTCAGCCACTTGATGGCTGCCTTACCAAGGTTCGGCCACACCACATCAAG
Organism: Ficus hispida; assembly: GCA_025413025.1. Taxonomy (NCBI): domain Eukaryota; kingdom Viridiplantae; phylum Streptophyta; class Magnoliopsida; order Rosales; family Moraceae; genus Ficus; species Ficus hispida. The sequence continues at coordinate 12,975,078 of CM046374.1, forward strand.
CTTTCTTTCTCAACTTTTTTCTCTCTCTTTCTCCTTCCCTCACAACCGGCCACTAGGCCAATTGGTCTCCAAAAATTTTCCAAACTTTTTCTTGGCTTTCCACTCAAAATCCGAACATTCCCTAAGCAAAACCCCTTTGGAAATTTTGATTTTTCTCTCCTCTTTCTCTCTTCCTTGGCTGCTGATTTTCAAGAAGAAAATGGCAAGAATCTCCCCAAATTTTGAATAAATGAATAGCAACCACCCCTATTTATAGGCAAGAGGAGAACTTTTCAAAATTCAATTTTGACCCCTAAAGTTTTGAAAAATTTGCCAAATGGCATGCTAGGTGGCCGGCCATCCCCCTTGGAGAACAAGCAAAAATTGTTCTAGAACAAGACACTTGTCATCTAATGCTTGGTTCATGGAATTATGATGTCATAATTCCAAATAAGGATGATGTCATCCTAAGGCCTTGTTTGGCTACTTTTCTCTAAAATAATCCATTTTTGTGTTACACAGATATTTCCAATACTGTGTTCACTAATACACAGTACAATTCAGTACTGTTTTACTCGACTGCAGTCCAAAATTTATCTGCGTAAAAATGGACTGTAAAAACTTTTTCTTATTTTTCCGAGCCCTTTTGGTCTTTAGTTCCCACTAGGTGTGCTTGATTTTCTAAGGTGGTTTTTAAAACCTATGCATGCTATCTTAACCGTAAAGACGGTTTTCGCAGTATACTTTATTTTTCAATACTGCGAAATCACTCCTTTAACCGTTCTTGGTCAAACTTTGACTTTCGTAAAATCATGTACTTTTCGCCCCTTTTTTACTCAAAAGATCCGTTTCTAATCTACATAGTCCATTTTGAGTTTTATTGATACTGAAAACTCATAAAATGTAAGAAAACTCTTAACCGAGTTTCTCTTTCAATAATACCTTGATGGTATACATTTAATTCCTTTGAAAGGAAATAGTAACATCGGAAAATCTAGGTATTACAAAATATCAGTATATGTTTGAGTTCTCATTTAATTAGCTATGAGACTCAATAATAGTTTGCTTAAGTCAAGCATGAGGCCTTTTGAAAAAAAGAACAGAATAGGAATTTATGCTTTTATGTCGGTCAAAGTTTGACCAGGTTGACTTTATGTTTGACTGAGGTGGTACTATAGTGTAATTAATAGTATGGAAATTATACTGCGGAAAACTGTCATTACGAATGAATAAGTAAGAATAAGCTATGAGACCACCCTAGAAAAATCAAGCACAATATTTAGAGCAATATGGACAAAATAGATTCAAGTCCTAAGAAAATCCGATACGCAGTCCAATTTTATGCAGATGAATTCTGGATTGTAGTCCAGTATGGAAATACTGTTTTTGATGAAAAACAGTATTGATATTATTTAAGTTAGTAAGAAAATGGATTGCATGATTATATTAATGGATTTTTAGAATCAAGTGGATAATTATGCAAGAATTGGAAGCCAAGTGGCTCCACTATAGTCGGCCACCTTCAGGGACTAAATTATAAATATTTTGTCCGTTAGGGTCAAAGTGTAATTTTTAGAAAAGTAAGCATGATGATGTAAGTATGATGATGTAAGCATGATGATATAAGCATGATGTAAGCATCATCATGATATAAGCAAGACGATGTAAGCATGATGATGTAAGCATGATGTAAGCAAATAACTTGGCCTACAAGACAACCTCATGGCTGCCACCTCTTGAGGACCATTGAGCAAATATTTTACTCTCAAGGACTTATGGGCAAATATTTTTCTCTTAAGGGCTATTATGCAATTTTTGGATTAAAAATAAATCCAAAAATTAAATTATTTAGCACCTATAAATAGGTGATTGGGGGGGAGGGGGGGCTCATTTTGTTCACAAAAAATGAGAAAACACCCCAAAACCATGCCAAAATCACTCCTCACGCTCTCCCCCCTAAAAAGCCGAACCTTAGAGAGAAAGAAATAGTTGGGTGATGGTCGGATTTGGAGAATCACCAAGTTAGTGGAGGCCGAAAATTTTGGAGAACTCCAAGCTAAGGAAAGCCGATTTTGGTAGGAAGCAAGGGGGAAAAAGTTTGGATCAAAACCTAGCACCAACCTTTGAGTTGGATGAGGTAATCCTCCTTAGTTCCCTAAGCTTTTCAATTGAGCTTTGATTTGGAGATTTAAGTGTATTTCCAAAGTTGGATTGTAAGAGCATAAGCTCACCAATTATATTCATGCTCTAGTTAGTTTTACTAGTATGTACTTGATTAGGGTTTCGTGGTCTCTAATTTATGATTTGGTGTACGTTTTTGATGGTATGCTTGTGAGATGCTAGGGTTTGCATGCATGCCTTTAAGATGTTTGTTATATGTCCCCATAAGTTTAAGAATTAATGTATGATCTTGATAAAGTTAGTATTACGCTGCATACTTGACCTCTTTCTAGTTGCTCGAGAACAATTAGGATGGAAAAAATTACTATAATTCATCCTCGCCTACGGATCAGTCGAATAGGCTCACGGTTGCGACCGTTTGAGGTAGTGTATGCGTAATTTTACGTAAGAACCAACCTAAACCAAACTGCCAGTCTCGGGTCAAGACTGGGCAGTATTCTGAAAACGGTAATTTGAGGTCCTTAGAGGCCGAATTTGAATAAACTCAAAACTACAAATTTGTAGAAAATGGAAAACCCTAGGGGGTAGCACTGACAGTTTTTAAAAATAAGGCTCCAAAGGCCTATGTTTTTGCAGAAGCCCGAGCCTGGTCAGCTAGATCCAGTGTGCACGGCCAGGCAGGTTCGACAAGAAAAATGGATAGGTCAAATGCTGAATTGCATTTTGAGTAAAACACGAAAGTTGTAGCATTATTCGAGATCTACAACTTTTATGATAAATATTTTTCTAATTCCTAACAGATTTTAAAGTGAAAATAGATTCCCAAAACTGTACAAGAAATAGGAAATTGCTGCACAGGATTTTTAGAAACAGTGTAAAAGTAGGAAATTCCTGCACATACACTGATAACTGAAATTAAGAAACTGTTTTCAAAGTTAAGAGACTGTTTTAAGCAATTTATAATAAAGGGATTAAAATTTATTAAATAATGTATGAAATAAGCTAAGTCATATGGTAAACAACTATAGGACAAATAGTAACCAGAAAGGTTACCTAATTTTATTGGGTCAAATAATTTATGTTACTTATAGTAACCACACAAGATACCCAAGATAGTCGGTTGGGCCTTAATAAGATTAGTAACCTAATATTATTCAAGTATGATTGGGCTTAGTACCCAGGGTTACTTGAAGTAACCTAATAAGATATTATTTAAGTATGTTGGGCCATGAGCCCTAGGGTTACAGCAAGTAACTTAACAAGTGATCATATGAAGATGTAAGGGGACATATAACTGAGGCTACTTATAAATGTAGGTTAGGACACCAACATTTAATGATTATGATGTATGGTAAGATAGAATATGAATGACTCTTATCTTACACCCTGTTTGGAAATAGGAGTAGGAATGTTGTCGTGCATGTTTGGACGATAAGTAAGTACAACCCCACCTACAGTATGGGCAAAACGTTTTTACATGGCATGTTTTTCAAGAAATCATGTATTGATGTACATGATTTACATATGTTATATGTTATGGTGCTTCATTATGATGTTTATGTTATGATGTTTATGTTATGATGTTATTTTATGATGCTATGTTATGATACTATGTTATGAGGTTATGTTATGAGGTTTATGTTATGATGTTTATGTTATGATGCTATATTAGGATGTTATGTTATGAGGTTTATGTTATGGTGTTTATATTATGGTTTGTTAGTATGGTATGTTATATGTTTTAATATAGTGACATCATGCAGCATGCTCACTAATATTAAACCACATGGTAAGAACACATTTTAAGTTATAAGAAAAGACAAGCTAAGGTCATTGTGTCGTACCGACTTGCCACGAGGGCGGGTTTAAACGGTTTAGTCTATGGTTTGAATTGAATTAGATTGGCTGCCCCAATCACTCCATGTTAAACGGTTTGTTTCATGGTTTGAGTTGGATAGGACTGGCCTCTCTAGCCACTCTATAGCTATGTACCACGGTACATGTACGCATAACAAGTAAGGGCGCAGAATCAAGATAAAATATGAAAGTATAATTGATTCATAAGAAAGCATAATCAGTGCATGCATTATTTCATTAAAATGTTTTACAGATTGAATGTTGTACTTACTGGGCATAAGCTTATTACTTACGTTCATGCTGTAGGTTAGCAACCTACGGCAATTGTGTGATGCAATACTGTGGAGAGGCTGGCGCTACAGATTGTGAAATGCGGGATGGACACCGCCACGTGTTATGTAAAATATGTTTGTAAAATGTATTTTATGTTATGTTATAATATAATAAAGTGATAGTATGAACAAGGAATTGCTTTCAACTGTAACGCCCCGAAATCTACGTAGGGCGACTACGTAAACGTGGGCCATTACTTACATACTAACTTACTTGTTAGTTTCTAATACGTGAACTTTCAGAAAATTACATAATAATTTTTTTTTCTTCGTAACTTGATTAAACTTATCCATATGGGTAAAGTCCATCATGCCTACCCATTGCTTGCTAAGCCGATTAAAAGGTCACACCTAAGCCTTTTAAATCGGGGTTTTGAAATATCCCATACTTAACATGGTACATACTACTTAATCATACATCATACATGTACTAGTTCATAATTTAAAGAGTTTGTGAAAAATCGGCGTAGTGGTATCCCACACCGCCTTTCACTTGCTGCATTGTCTCCAATGCCCACCAAGTAAAGCTGCAGGCATCTACCTACAGTATGAAATTCAAATGAGCTTTCACCCAGCAAGTACAAACATGATCTCACAAAAACATAACAAACATCGTATAACTTATGCATGAACCAATTATGTATCTTTTATGATCAATTATGGACTTAAACTTATTATCTTGCTTAACATGTGGGCCCCTTGTGTACGTACCGATTGCGCATTCCACAGAAGTTAAAGTTTGCAATGTCCCTAACAATTCTGAGAATCATGAAACATAACCCTTCTGCATCAACAGAAGGTTGATGTTGATTATGCCCTCACGTATCAACGGGAGGTTGATAATCATATACATAACCCTTCACGCATCAACGGAAGGTCTGAGAATTTTCTTGAATATACATGATCCTCCCGCATCAACAGGAGGTTGGTATGACATTTTACTTGTCTTGGTTTAGTCTTAGTATTGTTACATTTCCAAGACTAAGAATCTTTATGTGTGATCTTATTAGTCATGATGCACATGAGACATAAACATGGCATTACCATAAATCATGACATAACTTGGCATATCATGGTATAACATGACATATCTTGACATAGCATGGCATATCACATAACATATGGCATCATAGTAAAAACATGACATATACTTAAACATAGCATAAATGAAAACATGTCATACTTGAAAATAGTATTTACTATTTTTCATAATGTATGTGAGGTTTGTACTTACCTCGTATATTATGTCCTTCGTTACGTTGCTCCAAGTCAGGACGCAACAACAGGCTATCTCCTGCTATTCCAAAGGACATAGGATAAGGGTTCTATAAACCATACTTATAAAATATTGTAACCTAACCAACATTCATACCTAACTTAGTTATATGACCCCCTATAAAACACTTGATCCTTACTCGGTCATCACAGATAACCCTAGAGTTTTAGGTTCAACTACTACTCCAAGTATCTTGTTGGGTTACATTGAGTAACCCTAAGTGAGAGCTTAGGTCAACTTGGGTTGACTCTTGTTGGGTTGCTAAAACCCAACTTAATTAATTAATTTCTATTGGATTATAATAGATAACTCTGACCTAATCCAATAACTCGGTATCTTTCCCGGTTATTGTTGGTCACATCTTCATCAAAACTTAATTTCTTTGTTTTGGAAAAACTTAGGGTCTTAGAAATCCTTGTTCAATCTTATCAAAATTTGTAATCTTAGGAGTGGGTCTTATAAAAATTATTGAGTGTTAGAAACTGCCTTTGGAACAGTTTCTCACTGCCAATTTATCAGTGTATGTGCAGGAAGATCCTTTTCCTACACTGTTTTTAAAAAATCATGTGCAGGAATTTCCTACTCACTGCACAGTTTTTAGAATCCAATTTTATTTGAAAATATGAATTGAATCCGAAAAAGTTTTCTTCACAAAAGTTTTAGATCTTGAAAAACCCAAAAACTTTTCTGTTTTACTCGAGACCCAGTTCGGTCTCTAACCTACTCATTGACCCTGTTGAACTGCCTGGCCGTGCATGAATTCTGGGCATGACCAGGTTTAGATTTTTATAAACACAAAGGCCATTGGAGCCTTATTTTAGAAAACTGTTCACGTTGTACCTAGGACATCCTCTTCTCTACAACTTTTATGTTTTAAGTTTTTCCAAATTCAGCCTGTAAGGGCCTCAAAACCGTCTTTCCAGAAAACTGTCCAGTTTTACCTGAACTGGCAGTTTCTTGCTTAAGTTCATTTTTACGTTCAATTTACGCTCACACTACCTCAAACGGTCGTAACCGTGAGCCTATAACAATCATGCAGCGCATTCTAATGTTCATTCTATCATCATACATCCATACAATTCATATACATTCCCATGGATATCTTGCATCAAAATTAGGGTTTGTGAGAATGAGTTTGCAAAATCATGCATCAATCATGCTATTAACCTAATTCAAACCACAACATACATAACTTACAACCCTTAGGCAGATTTGGGGACATATAACTACCTCATAGAACATTCATGCAAAACCCTAAAATCATACTATCATAGCATCATAATCATGCATAGCTTGAAAATCAAAACCACTTGTTAACCTAATCAAGCACAAAACCCATAAATTTAAACTAGGGCTTGAAAAATAAATTGAGCTTATGCTCTTACAATCCGCTTGGAAATACACTTAAATTTCTGAAAACAATCTCAATTGAAAAAGCTTAGGAGTCAAAGAAGATTACCTTTGCCAATCACAAAGATTGGTGCTAGGTTTTGAACCGAATCTTTTCTCCTTGCTTCCAAACCCAACCGGCCTTTCCTAGGCTTGGTGGGTTCCAAAATTTCGGCCAGCCTTGGTTGGTATCTCTCCAAGTTTTCCGACCACCACTTGTCCTTCAATTTCTCTATTCTTTTTCTTCCTCTAGGGTTTGGATTTTAGGGTGATAATGGGAGAAGAAATTTTGACATAGTCTAATTGTATTTCCTCATTTTTGTGAACCAAATGAGCACCCCCCTCCCACCACCTATTTATAGGTGAAAAAGATTTAATTTTTTGGATTTATTTTTAATCCAAAATTTGCTCTTTAGTCCTTGAGCCAACAAAAATTGCTCTCCCAATCCTTGTGAGGTGGCCGGATATCCCTTGGTGAACAAGGAAAGATTACTTAACTTAATTTCCGAAAATTCAATAAATCCTTAATTATCCAAATGGTGAGGTGTCCTCCCTTTTAGGCCTCGTTTGGCTTTTCTCTTAAAATGCAGTCCATCTTCATGCTAAAACAGATATTTTCAATATTGTTTTCACTAATGACAGTATTGTTATACTGGACTGCAGTCCAAAATTCATCTGTAAAAATTTGGACTGCGTAAAATTTTTCGTATAGCTTTAAGCTATTTAGCCCTTAATATCCTAAATAATGTGCTTGATTTTTCTATAGTGGTTTTGAATCTTATTCTTACTATCTTATCCGTAATGACGGTAACTGCAGTATAATTTCAATACTGCTTACTATAATACAGTACCATCATATTCATACCTTTGACTTTTCTGGTCAAATTTTGACCTGTCAAGGTCATAAATTATAATTTTGCCTTTTCACCAAAAGGCTTCGTTCTTGACCTAAGAAACATATTATTGAGTCTCATAGTTAATTACTCGAGAACTCAAGCATATACTGAGAATAAATTATGAATTTCATATTGATATTCATAATTTTCATGAAACATCACATAATACATAATACGGACTTAAATTCCTGTATGGAATCACGAGTCCGTTCAAAAATTTGATTATTACAATCTACCCTCCTTACAGAATTTTCGTCCTCGAAAATTAGAATAATTCTAGGTGGCTTTTCTTCAAATTCACTATCAATCCATAGTAGTTTGTTCATGTTCCCATTTAATACTTTAATGGAATCAGGTCTCTTATATAGAATCATAATCTTCTTTTATATTCTATCATATCCTCATACTTTCATACTTTCATATCTTTTGTACTATCATACTTTCATGCTTACATACTTTCATACTGCATCACAAGAACTATCTACATAAAAACTTGGCAAGTATATCATGTAACTTGCATATTTGAAAAGCATATCATATAATACTTTTCTTTAACTTTAGTTGAGGGCTCAGCGAATATATTATATTTAAAATATTTTTCTTTAACTTTAGCTGAACCTGAGGACCCTCTAGTACAATGTTAATCTTGTGCTATTAGAACCCTTCACTTTTCATGATGGCCCCTTTCTTGGAACTTGTTCCTCAAGGATTTGGCCCTTTACATAACGTGATGGCCCTTTCATAACATAATGGCCCTTACATAACATGATGACCATAACATGATGGTCCTTACATAACATGAGTTGGTTCTAATAAGCATAAGATTAAGCACCAACTTAAAAATAGTTTTCTTTGAATCTTTTCCAAGTTAATCATGAAAAACATAATAGATAGTATTATTGAAAACATATTACTGTTCGAGCGATGCAGTGAAAATATCCTTATATCAACTAGCTACTTGTTAGCTAGTAGAAGCTTTTCTCATTGCTTCTAACATTTTCTTCATAGCACGAGTGCATAATCATAACTCTTAGGAATATCTAAACTTCCCATTATGACATATTTTCTGTTGCTTAGAGATCATATCCTTACTTCCATCGTCTAACTCATAGCCATCATTGTAGTCTACTAAATCGTTGTTGGCAACATCCAACATACCCAAGGTCTTATTTAAAACATTCATAAAAATCCCCTCAGCTTATTGAGGTAAAAGTTTCACAATCATGAAACTTAAATTCCCTAGTGTTAATCCTATTCCTTATAAGGAAAAATTCCTGAATATCACCATACCAAGGTGAGATAATAGGCTATCTGATCTCGAAGCCTATTCATTTCCTTATTGCTACTCTAGCAATTATTATTATAACTTAGCTACTACAGTTGCAAGATTAGGCTCTTGCAAAAATTTGGTTCGTTCGTACACACGGCGAACCATCTTCTAATTCTAGTTCTTACTTCCTCACATTTCTAATACCCATTCTTTCATTCATTCGTATATTCTCTTATCATATCATAACTTATCATAAACAATATCTTAACTAATTCTAACTAAAAAAAATAATTTAACTTACTTGGGCATTTGCAGAAACGATGTGAAGTAGAGTGAAGTAGGCTGGCAGGATACCGCTCTGATACCACCTCTGTAACGCCCCGAAATCTACGTAGGGCCGACTACGTAAACGTGGGCCATTACCTTACATACTTAACTTACTTGTTAGTTTCTAATACGTGGAACTTTCAGAAAATTACATAATAATTTTTTTTTCTTCGTAACTTGATTCTACTTATCCATATGGGTAAACTCCATCATACCTACCCATTGCTTGCTAAGCCGATTAAAAGGTCACACCTAAGCCTTTTAAACCGCTGTTTTGAAACATCCCATACTTAACATGATACATACTACTTAATCATACATCATACATGTACTAGTTCATAATTTAAAGAGTTTGTGGAAAATCTGCGTAGTGGTATCCCACACCGCCCTTCACTTGCAGCATTGTCTCCAGTGCCCACCAAGTAAAACTGCAGGCATCTACCTACAGTATGAAATTCAAATGAGCTTTCGCCCAGCAAGTACAAACATGATCTCACAAAAACATAACAAACATCGTGTAACTTATGCATGAACCAATTATGATCAATTATGTATCTTTTATGATCAATTATGGACTTAAACTTATTATCCTGCTTAACATGTGAGCCCCTTGTGTACGTACTGATTGCACGCATTCCACAGAAAGTTAAGGTTTGCAAGGTCCCTAACAATTCTGGGAATCATGAAACATAACCCTTCTGCATCAACAGAAGATTGATGTTGATTATACCCTCACGCATCAACGGAAGGTTGATAATCATATACATAACCCTTCACACATCAACGGAAGGTCTGAGAATTTTCTTGAATATACATGATCCTCCCGCATCAACAGGAGGTTGGTACGACATTTTATTTATCTTGGTTTAGTCTTAGTCTTGTTACATTTCCAAGACTAAGAATCTTTATGTGTGATCTTATTAGTCATGATGCATAAGAGACATAAACATGGTATTACCATAAATCATGGCATAACTTGGCATATCATGGTATAACATGACATATCTTGACATAACATGGCATATGACATAGCATATCGCATCATAGTAAAAACATGACATATACTTAAACATAGCATACATGAAAATATGTCATACTTGAAAATAGTATTTACTATTTTCCATACTGTAGGTGAGTTTGTACTTACCTCGTATACTATGTCCTTCGTTACGTTGCTCCAAGTTAGGGGCAACAACAGGCTATCTCCTACTATTCCAAAGGACATAGGGTAAGGGTTCTATAAACCATACTTATAAAATATTGGTAACCTAACCAACATTCATACCTAACTTAGTTATATGTCCCCCCATACAACACTTGATACTTACTCGATCATCATAAATAACCCTAGAGTTTTAGGTTCAACTACTACTCCAAGTATCTTGTTGGGTTACCTTGAGTAACCCTAAGTGAGAGCTTAGGTCAACTTGGGTTGACTCTTGTTGGGTTGCTAAAGCCCAACTTAATTAATTAATTTCCATTGGATTATAATAGATAACTCTGGCCCAATCCAATAACTCGATATCCTCCCGGTTATTGTTGGTCACATCTTGATCAAAACTCAATTTCTTTGTTTTGGAAAAACTTAGGGTCTTAGAAATCCTTATTCAATCTTATCAAAATTTGTAATCTTAGGAGTGGGTCTTGTAAAAATTATTGAGTATTGGAAACTGCCTTTGGAACAGTTTCTCACTGCCAATTTATCAGCATATATGCAGGAATATCCTTTTCCTGCACTGTTTTTAAAAAATTATATGCAGGAATTTCTTATTCGCTGCACAGTTTTTAGAATCCAATTTTATTTGATAATTTGAATTGAATCCGAAAAATTTTTCTTCACAAAAGTTTTAGTCTTATAAAATCCTAAAACATTTGTGTTTTACTCGAGACCCAGTTCGGTATCTAACCCACTCATTTACCCTGTTGAACCTGCCTGGCCGTGCATGAAGGCTGGGCATGACCAGGTTCGGATTTTTATAAAAACAAAGGCCATTGGAGCCTTATTTTAGAAAACTGTCCATGCTGTCCCCTAGGAAATCCTCTTCTCTACAACTTTCATGTTTTAAGTTTTCCAAAATTCGGCTTCTAAGGGCCTCAAAACCGTCTTTTTAGAAAACTGTCCAGTTTTACCCGAACTGGCAGTTTCTTGCTTAAGTTCATTTTTATGTTCAATTTACGCTCACACTACCTTAAACGTTCATAACCATGAGCCTACAACAATTATGCAGTGCTTTCTAATGTTCATCCCATCATCATGCATCCATACAATTCATATACAAACCCATGGATATCTTGCATCAAAATTAGGGTTTGTAAGAATGGGTTTGCAAAATCATGCATCAATCATGCTATTAACCTAATTCAAACCACAACATACATAACCTACAACCCTTAGGCAGATTTGGGGACATATAACTACCTCATAGAACATTCATGTAAAACCCTAAAATCATACTATCATAGCATCATAATCATGCATAGCTTAAAAATCAAAACCATAAATCTAAACTAGGGCTTGAAAAATAAATTGAGCTTATGCTCTTACAATCCAGCTTGGAAATACACTTAAATTTCCGAAAACAAGCTCAATTGAAAAAGCTTAGGAGTCAAAGAAGATTACCTAAGCCAATCACAAAGATTGGTGCTAGGTTTTGAACTCTTTTCTCCTTGCTTCCAACCCAAACGGACTTTCTGAGGCTTGGTGGATTCCAAAATTTCGGCCAGCCTTGGTTGGTATCTCTCCAAGTTTTCCGACCACCACTTGTCCTTCAATTTCTCTTTTCTTTTTCTTCCTCTAGGGTTCGGATTTTAGGGTGATAATGGGAGAAGAAATTTTGACATAGTCTATGTAATACCTAGTTTTTCGATCGTTATGATTTTTGTGTAAAAAAAAAAAAATTTAACTGTACGTTGAGGATATTTATGAAAGAGCCCGGTTAAGGGTTTTTATGATATTTTGTGAGTTTTTATGATTTTATAAGACTCAATAATGATTACTTAGTCAAGCAAACGACCTTTCAGGCAAAAGGAACAAAATTGTCAAAATTTTTATGTTGGTCAAAGTTTGACCAAAAAACGTCGACGGTTGACCAGAAAAGTCAACTGTTGACCGCGGGAGTCAAATCTTGGCAAGGAAGTCAACTGTTGGCAAGAAAGTCAATGGTGGACGAGAAAGCTAAAGATTGACCCCAAAAAGTTAAGAAAAGACCGTAAGAGTAAATAGCCCGCAGTATAGAATTATACTGCATAGGCCGATTTTACTGATAAAATAATATTTTTAAGATTCAAAACCACCATAGAAAGACAAGCACATTAAGTAGAATTAAAGAGCAGAAGGGTTTTAAGAAATAAGGAAAAATTCATACTGTCCATTTTTACACAGATAAATTTTGGACTGCAGTTCGGTAAACCAATACTGTGTATAAGTGAATCCAGTATTGGAAATACCTGTGTTAACTTAAAAATGGACTGTACAATAGCAAAAGTAGCCAAACAAGGCCTTAGGATGATATCATATTTATGACATCATCCTTATTTGGAATTATGACATCATAATTCCATGAATCAAGCCTTGAATGACAAGTGTCATGTTCTAGAACAAAAATTTTGCTTCTTCCACAAGGTGATGGCCGGCCACCTCACCCTTTTTTTTTTGTAAATTGTGCTCCTTTTTGGGGCCAAAATAGAAATATTTTTGTTCCATGGACTTGTAGGAAAAAGGAGAACCAAAAGTATTTACAAAAAAGGCCAAAATTTCACCTATAAATAGGACCTTGGGGGGGGCGGTTTTTGGCTGAAAAAAATGGGAAAAAGCAGCCAAGCTCTTGCCAAATTCTCTCTCAAAAATCCGAAAATCCAAGGGTGAGCTAGAACTAAGAAAAAATTTTGCAATCCTTAGGGAAAAGGGTTGTTGGGGGGCGGTTTTTCCTCTACTCCTTCAAGAAAGGATTTTGAAAAATTTTGTGTCTTTTTCAAGCCTTGAGGCCGACTGTTTTAGGGAGGAAAAGTGAGGAAATTTTTGGTTGTTAGTGGTTAGTTTTGGTTCAAGAAATTACCAAGGATTCAACTCAAGTTTTTGGGTGCAAAACTTGGTGGAAGAACCGGTTGGTGGAGCCAAGGTGGGAGGAAAATTTCAAGCCAAACCATAACCATAAAATTTGGGGCTAATCAAGGTAATCATCCCTAGCCCTTAAACCTTTTAAATTGAGCATTTCAATTTGAAATTTAGGTGTATTTCAAGTTGAATTTGTAAGAGCATAAGCTCAATTTTATTTTGTGCCCAAGTTTAGGATTTAAAGTTTGTGCTTGATCTAGAACTAAGGGTGGTTTGATTTTGATTGCATGCTTGCTCTTAATTTTGTGATTTTGCATGCTAAGTGTTTGTTGTATGGCTAGAGTTTTATATGTTGATGCATGATGTGAATTTTAATTTGCATGGTGAATATTGGACGTTAGAAAACCGCTGCATGTGTGTATTAGGGCTCCCGCGGTGGCTGGTCGAGCTAGATTCCACGTCTAGGACGTAAAATAAAAATCGAAACCGAAAACTGCCAGTTCGGGTAGAAATTGGCCAGTCTCGGGAAAATCAGATTTTGAGGCCTTTAGATGCCGAGTTTGGAAAAAATTAAAACACAAAAGTTGTTCAGAACAGTTTTTCCTAGAGGGCAGCGCGAATGGATTTGAAAAATGAGGCTCCAATGGCCTCCGTTTTTATGAAAATCCGAGGCTAATCTGCCCAGACTTAGTCTACACGTCCAGTAAGTTTCAAATTAAAACTGACAAGAATCCAAGTAGAACTGGATTTTTCTTAAAACACAAAAGTTTTAGAATTTTTCAAGAGCAAGAACTTTCGTGAAGACAAGTTTTTCATAATCAATCTGGATTTTTAAATACAACCTGAACTATGAAAACTGTGCAGAGAGCAAGAAATTCCTGCACAGGATTTTCTAAAAACATGCAGAAAAACTGTATTTTTGCATCAACACTCCTGTTTTGACTATCAAAACTGTTTTAAAAGCAGTTTTCAGTCTTCAATAATTTTTATAAAGTCTTATTTTGAAAACCACGAATTTTGAAGTAAAACAAAAGATTTTCTAGCCAATTTTCCAAATTGGATTTTAAAAGTCAAAACATATTAACAAGACAATGACGAATGGTAATCGGGAAGGATACCCGAGTTACTAAAACTTAGGCTCGATAATAAGAATAATCTAATACGGGTTTAATACCCAAGGTTACCTCAAGTAATCTAATGGGTCAAGAAGGTTAACCATAATCTCTAGGGTTACGATTAGTAACCTAATAAATGATCAAGGTATGTAAGGAGAACATATAACTATGATGCTGGAAAGGTTACCAACATTTTATAGGATCCTTATCCTATGTTCTTTCTAATAGCAGGAAGTAACCTGCAATTGAGATCAGGGTGGAAACAACAAAGCCTGGAATATAACAAATCAGGCAAGTATCGAACCTCACCTACAGTATGAAAATAGTAAATACTATTTTCATATATATTATGTTTAACTATACTAGTTACTTTACATGTTTAAATGTACATGCTATGTTGTATGATGTTATGTAATGCTATACGATGATGTGCTATGACATATTATATATTATGCCATGTTTTCTAAAATGTCATGGTTTTAAAAATGTCATGATTTCAAGAATGCCATGATATGGGAAATGTTAAGTTTGAACATGATATAGTGACATCATGAAGCATGTTCACTAATGTTAAATCACATGGTAAGATAATCAAGTAAGGTGTCGTACCAACCTCCCGTGATCGTGGAGGATACATGTTTAACACCAATTGTGATATTAACCTCTCGTTGATGCGTGAGGGTCACGTTATGATTCCCAGAACTGTTAGGGCCTTGCAAACCCTAGCTTTATCTGGAGGCTGCGCGCTTTCGGTACGTACACTATGGGCCCACATGTTAAGACAAGATAAGTTAAGGATTGAGTCTATAATGAAACATAAGACATTCAATCAATCATAAATGTTCATGCATAAGCTACATGATGATGGACATGTTTTAAGATGTTTGAATTATTTCGTGAGATTATGTTTGTACTTGCTGGGCGAAAGCTCACTCTTATATTTCATACTGTAGTAAGAAGCCTGCAATTTAAGTGATGGGCTTTGCGGACGATGCGACGGGTGAAGGGCGGTGTGGGATACCACTACGCATAATTTTCCGCATCCAATTTTTCAGAAAATATGTTAATATGATAAAAGTAAATGATGTTTTGTTATATGTAAAGAATTTGAAGACACAAGAAGGTATTTTCAGTTTTGTATATATGAGTGACAAGTTTTCTCTACAAGATAACTTATGAGAATATGTTTAAAAAAAAAAAAAAATTTATTCTCAAATTTTTAAGCAAGTTAAGTACAAGTAGTATGGTGTCGACCCGGCTTGGGAAGTCAGGGCGTCACAGTTTGGTATCAGAGCGGTATCTTGCCAGCCTACTTCACTTTGCCTCACATCGCTTCTGCAACGGCCCAAGTAAGTTATGTTATTTTCTTACGATTAGAATTAAGATTTTATGTGCATAGTAAGCATCTTTCTTCAACGGCCACGCTGGAGAATGTTGGATATAGGGATGACGTTGGGTGGTATCTTGGCTTGGTAGTGGCAACTAGGTGACGTACGGAAATGATGGGAAAGTTTTATATCTTCCCCAAATGTTATATGTACTCCTGTTGCGAAGGAGATACAAACAAGAACATGATGAATTCAGATATGTTCATGTTATGCTTTCATATGGAATGAAGATTATGGTTCTATATAAAAGGCATGATTTCAAGAAGCTGAATTTATTTCCTTATTTCCATACAGAACCATGCCGCCAAAGCGTAGAAGAGTACCAACCCAAGACATCGATCTCGCAGCTCAGTTGAATGAGCTAAGGCAGATGATGTTAGCACAACAGCAGGAGATAGGAGGACTTAGAGCTCAGATAGCTCAACAGAATCAAGGACCTCCTGATGCTGGGGTACCACCAGCACATGTGAATTAGCCTGCGGCACCGGAAATTCCTGATGATGTTCCGGTGATCCCAGAGAACCCCATAGCCCCTGAAGTACCTATTGCGCCTGCAGCTGTGCCACCAGCGCCTCTGGTTCGAGCTCCAGAAGAACTCTATGACAATTTCGGCGCATGAAGGCACCGGAATTCGAGGGGTCTATAAACCCAATCGAGGCTGACAACTGGTTAATTGATCTCCAGGTCGCCCTAAATTTCCTCAGACTCAACGATCAGGAGAAAGTCCTTTGTGCATCATATATGTTACGAAAAGATGCTCGCCTCTGGTGGGAAACAGTTCAAATCCGGCGAGATGTTACTCAGATGACATGGGAGGACTTTGTGGAGGAGTTTAAGGGAATGTATTTCAATACTGAAGTCATGGAGGCTCAACAAGACGAGTTCGACAAGTTTCGCCAAGGAAATCTATCAGTGGCTGAAGCTGTCAGGAAGTTTGAGCAGCTAGCCCGTCTCTGCCCTCACCTCATCAGTTCTGAAAGGGACAAAGTTAGAAGAATGATGAGAATGTTCCGTTCAGATTTAGCAGTGGTAATCAGCAGTGGCCCCCATCCACCACTCACTGTTGCTGAATGTGTCAGCAGGGCAATTCGAGCTGAATATTGGGTGGGTCAGAACAAGGAGCAAAGGGCTAAGTTTTTCCAGGAAAAAAGGGAAGAGAAGGCCCAAGCTAAACAGATTCAGGCAAGACCAAGCCAAACTCCGCAACAGAAGGGTCAAGGAGGACCTACGGGCCAGAACAACAACAACAGGCAGTACGGCAACAGCCAGCAGAAAAGGAAGTGGAATGCAGGAGGACAGGGGAATCAACAAAATTTACCCCAGAAGAAAAATACTCCTGATGGCAACAGTTATCCCACTTGTCAGAAATGTGGGAAAAAGCACTCGGGAGACTGTCGTGCTGGAAGTGGTCGCTGTTTTCTATGTGGCAGGGAAGGCCACTATGCAAAAAACTGCAATCTCAATCCCCAGAGTCCGTAGAATCAACAGAGAGGACAGGGATCTCAACTTCACGCTGCACAGATGAAGCTCGAGGGACCTGAAATCTCTCAAGGCAGGCTGGAAGCTCCGGAACCTCAAGGACGTATTTACGCCTATACAAAGGAGGATGTTCAAGCAGGACCTTCTACTGTGGTGACAGGTCAGCTTCCTTTTGCTCAACAAGATGCCTATGTGTTAATTGATTCTGGAGCTACGCATTCGTTCACATCACCTAGATTCGCTAAGAAACTAGGTAGGGCAAGTGATAGAATTGGAAAAACATTTAGGACTGCATTACCCTCCGGGGAGATTCTGTTGTCTGATTATTGGATACGTCATGTTCCAATAATTATATGTGGTAGGGAAATGTATGTCAACCTGATCATCATAGACCTATATGACTACGATGTCATCCTGGGTATGGATTTCTTGGGGAAATATAACGCGGTGATTGACTGTCCACGACGAACGGTCACGTTCAAGCCAGTTGGAGACCAGGAGTTTATTTTTAGAGGATCGACTCCAAAACAGCCGAAAATGTTCATTTCTGCGTTAAAGGCTAGAAAATTGTTGGCAGAAGGATGTAAGGGATTTCTAGCCAACATAGTGGACAAGACGCAAGAGACCGAGAGCAGGCCGGAAGAAGTACCGATAGTCAAGGAATTTATAGAGGTTTTTCCTGAAGAGTTACCAGGACTGCCACCAGAACGAGAGATCTCCTTTGAGATTGAGTTACTTCCTGGATCAGCACCAGTATCCAAGGCTCCGTACAGGATGGCGCCTGCCGAACTTAAGGAACTGCAGATTCAGTTACAAGAGCTTCTGGATCGAGGATTCATTCGTCAGAGTTACTCGCCATGGGGAGCTCCAGTTCTGTTCATAAAGAAGAAGGACGGCACTCTTAGGATGTGCATTGACTATCGGGAATTGAACAAGATAACTATCAAGAACAAGTATCCCTTGCCTCGGATCGACGATCTGTTTGATCAGCTGAGAGGAGCTTCAATTTTCTCGAAGATTGACTTACGATCCGGATATCACCAGCTTCGAATTAGGGAAGGAGACGTTCCCAAGACAGCTTTTCAAACACGATATGGACACTACGAGTTCCTCGTTATGCCATTCGGGTTGACAAATGCTCCAGCAGCCTTTATGGACCTGATGAATCGAGTATTCAAGGATTACTTGGATAAGTTTGTTATCGTCTTTATAGATGATATCTTGATTTATTCAAGATCAAAGGAGGAGCATGAGGAGCATTTAAGGATTGCTTTACAGATTTTAAAGCAAAATCAGCTCTACGCTAAATTCACAAAGTGTGAATTTTGGTTGGAAAAGGTCCATTTCTTAGGACATGTGGTCTCCAAGAACGGCATATCTGTAGATCCGGCTAAGATTGAAGCAGTAAGTGAATGGCCAGCTCCGAAAAACGTCACCGAAGTGCGTAGTTTCCTCGGCTTGGCGGGCTACTACCGACGTTTTGTTGAAGGATTTGCTAAGATTGCAGCGCCACTCACCACACTTACACGGAAAGGAAAGAAGTACGAATGGACTGCAAAGTGTGAAGAGCATTTCCAAGAGTTGAAAAACAGGCTGACTCGTGCTCCGATTTTCACAATTCCGAATATGGAAGAAGGAAACTTCGTGATATACAGCGATGCTTCTAAAATAGGATTGGGAGCCGTGCTCATGCGAAATGAAAAGGTGATCGCTTATGCTTCACGCCAGCTAAAGGATCATGAGAAGAACTACCCGACGCATGATTTGGAACTTGCGGCGGTAATATTTGCGCTCAAAATCTGGAGACACTACCTTTACGGCAGTAAGTGTGAAGTCTACACAGATCATCAGAGTTTGAAGTATATCTTCACACAAAAAGAGCTTAACATGAGACAAAGAAGATGGCTCGAATTGGTGAAGGATTATGACATAGACATCCGTTACCATCCAGGGAAGGCTAACAAAGTAGCTGATGCCCTTAGTCGGAAGTCGTCTTCCGCATTGATGTCCATACAGTCGCTGATTGAACCACTTCAGAAGGAGCTAGTGGGAGCCGGAATAGAGCTCATCACAGGAAGCTTAGTTGCTCTAACCTTCCAACCTACCATTTTAGATGGTATGAAAGAGCGACAAGAAGGAGATGCCTCGCTACTCAGAACAAGGGACGAGGTCTTGGAAGGAAAGGAGTCGGACTTCAACATATCGGATGAGGGCATACTCTATCGGAAAAATAGATTATGCATTCCTAACAACGACAAGTTGAAAGAACAAATTATGAAGGAGGCTCATGAGACTCGTATTCCGTCCATCCAGGAGCTACAAAGATGTACCAAGACTTGAAGGAAAGCTTTTGGTGGCCTAGAATGAAGAATGACGTTGCTACATTCGTCAGCAAATGCCTTACATGTCAAAGGGTGAAGGCAGAACACCAACGTCCGGGGGGAGAGTTGCAGAAAATTTCCATCCCAGAATGGAAATGGGACCAAGTGACCATGGATTTTGTAGTTGGTCTACCCCGAACTTCCAATGGCAATGATGCTATATGGGTGATTGTTGATCGTATGACGAAGTCTGCACACTTCATCGCCATCAAGCTTAGCTTTTCGGTGGAACAGCTGGCGGAACTATACGTTGCATAGATTGTACGTTACCATGGGATCCCAAAGGCAATCATCTCTGATCGTGATGGTCGTTTCACTTCTAAGTTCTGGAGAAGTGTACATCAAGCCATGGGTACCAAGCTTAACTTTAGTACAGCTTTTCATCCTCAAACGGACGGGCAATCCAAAAGGACCATTCAGACTCTGGAAGACATGTTGCGAGCGTCTGTGATGGATTTCAAAGGAACTTGGGATAAGAAGCTTCCTTTGATTGAATTCTCGTACAACAACAGTTTCCAAGCTTCAATTGGAATGGCTCCTTACGAAGCTCTGTACGGAAGAAAGTGTAGATCTCCAGTCCATTGGTACGAGACACGGGAAAAAGAACTAGTGTCCACAGATTTTGTTCGAAAAACCACTGAGGCCGTGAAACTTATACGCCGACGGATGGAAACTGCTTTTAGTCGACAAAAGAGCTATGCCGACAAACGTAGAAGGCCTCTAGAATTTCAAGTAGGAGACTTGGTTTTCCTCAAAATTGCTCCATTCAAGGGAGTTATGAGATTTGGAAAGAAGGGGAAATTAAGTCCACGATACATAGGGCCATTCGAAATACTGGAAAGAATTGGTAATGTGGCCTACAGGTTGACTTTGCCTCAAGAATTAGCATATGTACACAATGTATTTCATGTGTCAATGCTAAAGAAGTACATCTCGGATCCATCCCATGTATTAGACCACGAACCAATTGAGGTTCACGAGAATCTGACATATGAGGAGAAACCGGTTCAAATCTTAGCACGAGAAGAAAAGGTGTTAAGGAACAAGGTTATACCTTTAGTTAAGGTCCTATGGAGAAATCATGAGATTGAGGAGGCAACATGGGAACGCGAGGACGAGATGAAGAAAAGCTACCCTGAATTGTTCTGATTTTCGAGGACGAAAATTTTTTTAGGGGGGTAGATTGTAATACCTAGTTTTTCGATCGTTATGATTTTTGTGTAAAAAAAAAAAAATTCAACTGTACGTTGAGGATATTTATGAAAGAGCCCGGTTAAGGGTTTTTATGATATTTTGTGAGTTTTTATGATTTTATAAGACTCAATAATGATTGCTTAGTCAAGCAAACGACCTTTCAGGCAAAAAGGAACAAAATTGCCAAAATTTTTATGTTGGTCAAAGTTTGACCAAAAAACGTCGACGGTTGACCAGAAAAGTCAACTGTTGACCGTGGGAGTCAAATCTTGGCAAGGAAGTCAACTGTTGACAAGAAAGTCAATGGTGGACGAGAAAGCCAAAGATTGACCCCAAAAAGTTAAGAAAAGACCGTAAGAGTAAATAGCCCGCATATAGAATTATACTGCATAGGTCAATTTTACTGATAAAATAATATGTTTAAGATTCAAAACCACCATAGAAAGACAAGCACATTAAGTAGAATTAAAGAGCAGAAGGGTTTTAAGAAATAAGGAAAATTTCATACTGTCCATTTTTACACAGATAAATTTTGGACTGCAGTTCGGTAAACCAATACTGTGTATAAGTGAATCCAGTATTGGAAATACCTGTGTTAACTTAAAAATGGACTGTACAATAGCAAAAGTAGCCAAACAAGGCCTTAGGATGATATCATATTTATGACATCATCCTTATTTGGAATTATGACATCATAATTCCATGAATCAAGCCTTGAATGACAAGTGTCATGTTCTAGAACAAAAATTTTGCTTCTTCCACAAGGTGATGGCCGGCCACCTCACCCTTTTTTTTTGTAAATTGTGCTCCTTTTTGGGGCCAAAATATAAATATTTTTGTTCCATGGACTTGTAGGAAAAAGGAGAACCAAAAGTATTTACAAAAAAGGCCAAAATTTCACCTATAAATAGGACCTTGGGGGGGGGCGGTTTTTGGCTGAAAAAAATGGGAAAAAGCAGCCAAGCTCTTGCCAAATTCTCTCTCAAAAATCCGAAAATCCAAGGGTGAGCTAGAACTAAGAAAAAATTTTGCAATCCTTAGGGAAAAGGGTTGTTGGGGGGCGTTTTTCCTCTACTCCTTCAAGAAAGGATTTTGAAAAATTTTGTGTCTTTTTCAAGCCTTGAGGCCGACTGTTTTAGGGAGGAAAAGTGAGGAAATTTTTGGTTGTTAGTGGTTAGTTTTGGTTCAAGAAATTACCAAGGATTCAACTCAAGTTTTTGGGTGCAAAACTTGGTGGAAGAACCGGTTGGTGGAGCCAAGGTGGGAGGAAAATTTCAAGCCAAACCATAACCATAAAATTTGGGGCTAATCAAGGTAATCATCCCTAGCCCTTAAACCTTTTAAATTGAGCATTTCAATTTGAAATTTAGGTGTATTTCAAGTTGAATTTGTAAGAGCATAAGCTCAATTTTATTTTGTGCCCAAGTTTAGGATTTAAAGTTTGTGCTTGATCTAGAACTAAGGGTGGTTTGATTTTGATTGCATGCTTGCTCTTAATTTTGTGATTTTGCATGCTAAGTGTTTGTTGTATGGCTAGAGTTTTATATGTTGATGCATGATGTGAATTTTAATTTGCATGGTGAATATTGGACGTTAGAAAACCGCTGCATGTGTGTATTAGGGCTCCCGCGGTGGCTGGTCGAGCTAGATTCCACGTCTAGGACGTAAAATAAAAATCGAAACCGAAAACTGCCAGTTCGGGTAGAAATTGGCCAGTCTCGGGAAAATCAGATTTTGAGGCCTTTAGAGCCGAGTTTGGAAAAAATTAAAACACAAAATTGTTCAGAACAGTTTTTCCTAGAGGGCACGTGAATGGATTTGAAAAATGAGGCTCCAATGGCCTCCGTTTTTATGAAAATCCGAGGCTAATCTGCCCAGACTTAGTCTACACGTCCAGTAAGTTTCAAATTAAAACTGACAAGAATCCAAGTAGAACTGATTTTTCTTAAAACACAAAAGTTTTAGAATTTTTCAAGAGCAAGAACTTTCGTGAAGACAAGTTTTTCAAAATCAATCTGGATTTTTAAATACAACCTGAACTATGAAAACTGTGCAGAGAGCAAGAAATTCCTGCACAGGATTTTCTAAAAACATGCAGAAAAACTGTATTTTTGCATCAACACTCCTGTTTTGACTATCAAAACTGTTTTAAAGCAGTTTTCAGTCTTCAATAATTTTTATAAAGTCTTATTTTGAAAACCACGAATTTTGAAGTAAAACAAAAGATTTTCTAGCCAATTTTCCAAATTGGATTTTAAAAGTCAAAACATATTAACAAGACAATGACGAATGGTAATCGGAAGGATACCCGAGTTACTAAAACTTAGGCTCGATAATAAGAATAATCTAATACGGGTTTAATACCCAAGGTTACCTCAAGTAATCTAATGGGTCAAGACGGTTAACCATAATCTCTAGGGTTACGATTAGTAACCTAATAAATGATCAAGGTATGTAAGGAGAACATATAACTATGATGCTGGAAAGGTTACCAACATTTTATAGGATCCTTATCCTATGTTCTTTCTAATAGCAGGAAGTAACCTGCAATTGAGATCAGGGTGGAAACAACAAACCTGGAATATAACAAATCAGGCAAGTATCGAACCTCACCTACAGTATGAAAATAGTAAATACTATTTTATATATATTATGTTTAACTATACTAGTTACTTTACATGTTTAAATGTACATGCTATGTTGTATGATGTTATGTAATGCTATACGATGATGTGCTATGACATGTTACATATTATGCCATGTTTTCTAAAATGTCATGGTTTTAAAAATGTCATGATTTCAAGAATGCCATGATATGGGAAATGTTAAGTTTGAACATGATATAGTGACATCATGAAGCATGTTCACTAATGTTAAATCACATGGTAAGATAATCAAGTAAGGTGTCGTACCAACCTCCCGTGATCGTGGAGGATACATGTTTAACACCAATTGTGATATTAACCTCTCGTTGATGCGTGAGGGTCACGTTATGATTCCCAGAACTGTTAGGGCCTTGCAAACCCTAGCTTTATCTGGAGGCTGCGCGCTTTCGGTACGTACACTATGGGCCCACATGTTAAGACAAGATAAGTTAAGGATTGAGTCTATAATGAAACATAAGACATTCAATCAATCATAAATGGTTCATGCATAAGCTACATGATAATGGACATGTTTTAAGATGTTTGAATTATTTCGTGAGATTATGCTTGTACTTGTTGGGTGAAAGCTCACTCTTATATTTCATACTGTATGTAAGAAGCCTGCAATTTAAGTGATGGGCTTTGCGGACGATGCGACGGGTGAAGGGCGGTGTGGGATACCACTACGCATAATTTTCCGCATCCAATTTTTCAGAAAATATGTTAATATGATAAAAGTAAATGATGTTTTGTTATATGTAAAGAATTTGAAGACACAAGAAGGTATTTTCAGTTTGGTATATATGAGTGACAAGTTTTCTCTACAAGATAACTTATGAGAATATGTTTAAAAAAAAAAAAAAAAAATTTATTCTCAAATTTTTAAGCAAGTTAAGTACAAGTAGTATGGTGTCGACCCGGCTTGGGAAGTCGGGGCGTCACAGTCTAGTTGTATTTCCTCATTTTTGTGAACCAAATGAGCCCCCCCCCCCCCCCCTATTTATAGGTGAAAAAGATTTAATTTTTTGGATTTATTTTTAATCCAAAATTTGTTGAGCCAACAAAAATTTCTCTCCCAATCCTTGTGAGGTGGCCGGCCATCCCTTGGTGAACAAGGAAAGATTACATTCCTTAATTTCCAAAAATTCAATAAATCCTTAATTATCCAAATGGTGAGGTGTCCTCCCTCTTAAGCCTCGTTTGGCTTTTCTCTTAAAATGCAATCCATCTTCATGCTAAAACAGATATTTCCAATATTGTTCTCACTAATGACAGTATTGTTATACTGGACTGCTGTCCAAAATTCATATGTAAAAATTTAGACTGTGTAAATATTTTTCGTATAGCTTTAAGCTATTTAGCCCTTAATGTCCTAAATAATGTGCTTGATTTTTCTATAGTGGTTTTGAATCTTACTCTTACTATCTTATCCGTAATGACGGTTAACTGCAATATAATTTCAATACTGCTTACTATAATACAGTACCGTCATATTCATACATTTGACTTTTCTGATCAAATTTTGACCGGCCAAGGTCATAAATTCTAATTTTGCCTTTTCACCAAAAGGTCTCGTTCTTGACCTAATAAACATATTATTGAGTCTCATAGTTAATTACTCGAGAACCCAAGCATATACTGAGAATAAATTATGAATTTCATATTGATATTCATAATTTTCATAAAACATCACATAGCACATAATACGGACTTAAATTCCTGTATGGAATCACGAGTCCGTTCAAAAATTCGGTTATTACAAAAACTATTTTTAAGAAATTGTTTTCAATAACAAGTGAAGGAAAAGTATTCAAGTATGAAGGCAACAAGTTGCCTCGTGTTGTACTGACCCGTATTAGGTCGGGTTGGTCCACGGTTTGAATATGATAGCTTTCAATATGGTAATGAAAGCTCGGTACTCGAGTGAGTACATATGAATAAGTATGAGAATAAGTATGAGAATAAGTATGAGTATAAGTATGTATGAGGATAAGTTGAGTTTCAAATAAAGTTTTAAGAAAAAAAAGAATTAACTCTGAAAATTTCTGTAAGCTTAAAGTATGTGAAATAAGAAGTAAGTTAAGTAAGTAAAGTAACGGCCCACGTTTACATAGTCGGCCCTACGTAGACGGCCGGGGCATTACAGAGATAGTATCAGAGCAGGTGTCCTACCATCCAGTTTCACAATTCTGCCGCTAGAGCCACAGTTTTATAAGTAAGTTTTCTTATTCTAGTTTAGGTATAGTAACTATGTGAGGTTATAGTATTATAATAGTAAAGACATGAACCTGGTGTTAAACCCGGGTATGATTGAAGAGGACCGCGACACTTCGTTGGCATTCTAGGGAATGGAGTCACGCTTGTTCGATGGGACTCAGGAAACGACTGCATTAGCTGTGTGACTACACAATATGGAGACGATATGTCAGTTATGTTGCAGCTTGGCGTGTTTATCCAAATGAGTCTATGGGCTATTATTGCCAGTAGATCAGAGTACACAGCGGAAGCGTGGTGGATAAGCTAAGCTTGCGATTGGATATGATGAGATCACGATGAATCTCTAGTATGATATGATAAGTTATGATGTTTTTATGATATGATATGTTAAGATATGAATTAAAGAATAGTATTAGAAATGTCAGGAACTAGAATTAGAAGATGGTTTGTCATGTGTACGACCGAACCAAATTCCACAAGAGCCTAATCTTGCAACTGTAGTAGCTAAGTTAAAATAATAATTGCTAAAGCAGCAATAAGAAATTAATAAGTTTCGAGATTAGATGGCCTATCGCCTTACCTTAGTAGGGTGATAATCAGGAATTGTTTTTAAGAAATAAGCTAGATGCTATAGAACTTAAGTTTCATGTTTGTGAAACTTTTGCTAGTAAGAGTAATAGTAGACATGGAAAAATGTTTGGTAGTGCCTTGACTCGATGGTAATATCAAGGCAATGCACAAACAATAAGTTGGATGATGGCTATGAATTGATGATGGAATTGATGATATGATCTCTTTAGTAAGGGAAAATTTTCGTAATGATGGGAAGTTTTAGACATTCCTAAGGATTATGATTTTGTGCTATGAAGGAAATGTTAGAAGCAATAAGAGAAGCTTCTACCATCTAGCAAGCAGCTAGTCGATATGATACATGTATACTTTCTATTGCATCACTCGAACGATATTATGTTTTTTTTCCATTATTGACTTTGAAAAGATTCAAAGGAAATATTTTTGAAAATGCTTAAATCTTGAGCTCATGCTTAATAGAACCCCTCATTTTATATAAGACAGCTGAATCCTTGAGGAGGAAATTCCAAGATAGGGGCTGTCATGAAAAGTAAAGGTTCCAAGATAGGAGCCATTATGAAAAGTAAATGGCCGAATCCTTGAGGAAGCAAGTTCCAAGATAGGGGCCATAGGCCGAATCCTTGAGGGACGAGTTCCAAGAAAGGGGCCATTAAGAGAAATAAAGGGTTCTAATAGCATAAGATCAAGATTCAAGAAAGAAGCTATTTTACGATATGCTTTCCAAGTGTAGAAAGTTATATAATACGATATACTTTTCACGTATGAAAAAGTTATATGATATGATATGTTTTTCAAACATGGCAATTTATATGATATACTTGCTCAGCTTTTTATGTAGATAGTTCTTGTGATGCAATATAAAAGGAAAGTATGATAGCATGAAAATATGTAAGTATGTAAGTATGAACGTATCTAAGCAAGAAAGTATGCAGTATGAAAGTAAGATAGTATGAAGAAAGAATGTATGAAAGAATAAAAGTATGATAATATGATATGAAAGTAAGATTATGGTTCTATATAAGAGACATGATCCCATTAAAGTATTAAAATGGAAACATGAACAAACTATTATAGATTTGTGGTGGATTTTAAGAAAAGCCACCTAGAAGTATCCGAATTTTCGAGGACAAAAATTTTTGTAAGGAGGGTAGAATGTAAGAACCCAAAATTTGTTATAAACCTATAATTTCCTTAGACACAAGGAAAATCTAAGTTTGACTCTTGTATATCGATATGAAGCTTATGATCTGAGTTAAATATCAGTATATGTTTGAGTTCTCGTTTAATTAGCTACGAGACTCAATAATAGTTTGCTTAAGTCAAGCATGAGGCCTTTTGAGAAAAAGGACAGAATAGGAATTTATGCTTTTATGCCGGTCAAAGTTTGACCAGATTGACTTTATGTTTGACTGAGGTGGTACTGCAGTGTAATTAACAGTATGAAAATTATACTGCAGAAAACCGTCATTACGAATGAATGAGTAAGAATAAGCTATGAGACCACCCTAAAAAAATCAAGCACAATATTTAGAGCAATATGGACTAAATAGTTTCAAGTCCTAAGAAAATCCGATACGCAGTCCAATTTTATGCAGATGAATTTTGGACTGTAGTTCAGTATGGAAATACTGTTTTGGTGAAAAACAATATTGATATTATTTAAGTTAGTAAGAAAATGGACTGCATGATTATATTAATGATTTTTTAGACTTACGTGGTTAATTATGCAAGACTTGGAAGCCAAGTGGCTCACTATAGTCGACCACCCTCAGGGACTAAATTGTAAATATTTTGTCCGTAGGGGCCAAAATATAATTTTTAGAAAAGTAAGCATAATGATGTAAGCATGATGATGATATAAGCATGATGTAAACGTGATGTAAGCATCATCATAATGTAAGCAAGATGATGTAAGCATGATGTAAGCATGATGATGTAAGCATGATATAAGCAAATAACTTGGCCTTCAAGACAACCTCATGGCCGGCCACCTCTTGAGGACCATTGAGCAAATATTTTACTCTCAAGGACTTATGGACAAATATTTTTCTCTTAAGGGATATTATACAATTTTTGGATTAACAACAAATCCAAAAATTAAATTATTTATCACCATAAATAGGTGATTGGAGAGGGGGGGGGGGAGGAGGGGCTCATTTTGTTCACAAAAAATGAGAAAACACCCCAAAACCATGCCAAAATCACTCCTCACACTCTCCCCCCCTAAAAAGCCGAGCCTTAGAGAGAAAGATATAGTTGGGTGATGGTCGGATTTGGAGAATCACCAAGTTAGTGGAGGCCGAAAATTTTGGAGAACTCCAAGCTAAGGAAAGCCGGTTTTGGTAGGAAGCAAGGGGGAAACAGTTTGGATCAAAATCTAGCACCAACCTTTGAGTTGGATGAGGTAATCCTCCTTGGTTCCCTAAGCTTTTCAATTGAGCTTTGATTTGGAGATTTAAGCGTATTTCCAAAGTTGGATTGTAAGAGCATAAGCTCACCAATTATATTCATGCTCTAGTTAGTTTTACTAGTATGTGCTTGATTAGGGTTTGGTGGTTTCTAATTTATGTTTTGGTGTACGTTTTTGATGGTATGCTTGTGAGATGCTAGGGTTTGCATGCATGCCTTTAAGATATTTGTTATATGTCCCCATAACTTTAAGAATGAATGTATGATCTTGATAACGTTAGTATTATGCTGCATGCTTGACGTAGGCTCACGGTTACGACCGTTTGAGGTAGTGTGTGCGTAATTTTACGTAAGAACCAACCTAAACCAAAACTGCCAGTCTCGGGTCAAGACGGGGCAGTATTCTGGAAACGGTAATTTGAGGACCTTAGAGGCCGAATTTGAAGAAACTCAAAACTATAAAGTTGTAGAAAATGGAAAACTCTAGGGGGCAACATAGACAGTTTTTAAAAATAAGGCTCCAAAGGCCTCTGTTTTTGCAGAAACCCGAGCCTGGTCAACCAGATCTAGTGTGCACGGCCAGGCAGGTTCAACAAGAAAAATGGATAGGTTAAACGCATAATTAGATTTTGAGTAAAACACAAAAGTTGTAGCGTTATTCGAGATCTACAACTTTCATGAGGAAATATTTTTCTAATTCTAAACAGATTTTAAAGTGAAAATAGATTCCCAAAACTGTGCAGGAAATAGGAAATTCCTTCACAGGATTTTTAGAAACAGTGTAAAAGCAGGAAATTCCTGTACATACACTAATAACTGAAATTAAGAAACTGTTTTCAAAGTTAAGAGTATGTTTTAAGCAATTTATAAAAAAAGGATTAAAATTTATTAAACAATGTATGAAATAAGCTAAGTCCTATGGTAAACAACTATAGGACAAATAGTAACCGGAAAGGTTACCTAATTTTATCGGGCCAAATAATTTAGGTTACTTATAGTAACCACATGAGATACCCAAGATAGTGGGTTGGCCTTAATAAGATTAGTAACCTAATACTATTCAAGTATGATTGGGCTTAGTACCCAGGGTTACTTGAAGTAACCTAATAAGATATTGTTTAAGTATGTTGGGCCATGAGCCCTAGGTTACGCCAAGTAACCTAACACGTGATCATATGAAGATGTAGGGGGACATATAACTAAGGCTACTCATAAATGTAGGTTAAGACACCAACATTTAATGATTATGGTGTATGGTAAGATAGAATATGAATGACTCTTATCTTACACCCTGTTTGGAAAGAGGAGTAGGAACTGTTGTCGTGCCATGTTTGGACGATAAGTAAGTACAACTCCACCTACAGTATGGGCAAAACGTTTTTACATGACATGTTTTTTAAGAAATCATGTATTGATGTACATGATTTACATATGTTATATGTTATAGTGCTTACGTTATGATGGTTTACGTTATGATGTTTATGTTATGATATTATGTTATGATGCTATGTTATGATACTATGTTATGAGGTTATGTTATGAGGTTTATGTTATGATGTTATGATGTTTATGTTATGATGCTATATTATGATGCTATGTTATGATGCTATATTAGGATGTTATGTTATGAGGTTTATGTTATGGTGTTTATATTATGGTTTGTTAGTATGGTATGTTATATATTTTAATATAGTGACATCATGCAGCATGCTCACTAATATTAAACCACATGATAAGAACACGTTTTAAGTTATAAGATAAGACAAGTTAAGGTCATTGTGTCGTACTGACTTGCCACGAGGGTAGGTTTAAAAGGTTTAGTCTATGGTTTGAGTTGAATTGGATTGGCTGCCCCAATCACTCCTGTTAAACGGTGTGTTTCATGGTTTAAATTGGATTGGACTGGCCGTCTCCAGCCACTCCATAGCTATATACCACGATACGTGCACGCATGACATGTAAGGGCACAGAATCAAGATAAAATATGAAAGTATAATTGATTCACAAGAAAGCATAATCGGTACATGCATTCTTTTATTAAAATGTTTTGTGGATTGAATGTTGTACTTACTGGGCATAAGCTCATTACTTACATTCATGCTGTAGGTTAGCAACCTACCGGCAATTGCGTGATGCAAGACTGTGGAGAGGCTGGTGCTACAGACTGTTAAATGTGGGATGGACACCACCACGTTTTTTGTAAAATATGTTTGTAAAATGTGTTTTATGTTATGTTATGATATAATAAAATGATAGTATGAACAAGGAATTGTTTTCAAGAAGAAAACTATATTTAAGAAATTGTTTTCAATAACAAGTTAAGGAAAAGTATTCAAGTATGATGGCAACAAGTTACCTCGTGTTGTACCGACCCGCATTAGGTCGGGTTGGTCCACGGTTTGAATATGATAGCTTTCAATATGGTAATGAAAGCTCAGTACTCGAGTGAGTACACATAAGTAAGTATGAGAATAAGTATGAGTATAAGTATGAGAATAAGTATGAGTATAAGTATGAGAATAAGCATGAGTATAAGTATGTATGAGGATAAGTTGAGTTTCAAATAAAGTTTTAAGAAAAAAAAATTTTACTCTGAAAATTTCTGTAAGCTTAAAGTATGTGAAATAAGAAGTAAGTTAAGTAAGTAAAGTAACGGCCCACGTTTACGTAGTTGGCCCTATGTAGATGGCCGGGGCATTACAATGAGATCGAAAAAAGGTGGAATGAGTAATCAAATAGTTGATGGAAATTTGGGCAAGGTAAGCCGGAGGTTGTTTACTATCTCTGGAGTGTTTACGGATAGGGCTCAGAATCACTCCGAAGACGAACACGGGTTGCTTCCAGAGAAGAACTTAGGTAAATTTTGAAAAATGTTCCAGAAATGAAGAACTTGAAGAATGTAATGGAGATTCTAACAAGAGACGGATTTCTGAGTAGTTTTCTGATAGAGAGAAAGAGCTTTGTTTGAGGTGAGGCGATTGTGTGATAGTTGTGCTTTGCTCTAGAGAAGTTCAGTGTCGATGAATGTCGTAGTTGAGTTGAGTGCCTTACTCTGGATAAGAGAGAGCTATATAGGGGAAATCACGAGCCATTTTGGAGGTAGCTTGGGACTGAGAAGCTCATGATCTTTGAAGTACCAAAGCAAGCAGCCATAACAAATATAGATAAGCATATGGTATCTGGAGTCAAACTACGAACTGCTCTGGAGATTGGTCAAACAATGTCTTGGTCTTTAGAGTAGATGACTTAGCTGTAGGAAGCTTCTAAAACTAACCGTTTGGGTCTTTTGGGCTTAATAGAGAAAAGATGGACTTTTTGGGCTATTACTTATGGTAAATATATATACTTTGGTCTACTTATGGTGAGAGACGGGTTTTCTTGTTTATTTCTCTATCATCCATTTATCTTGACAAGCCAATTTGAAACCCTCTAAGTGGGATCAAAAACCAACTTTAACAAGAATAAATGGGCCTATTTGATTACTCATGGCCTACCAAACGACGACCCACGCAAGTTCTCAGAGCATGACTTGAGTCCACGAAATGAGCACACTCGCACTATGAGATATATCTATTGGGATTGGGCCTTAGAATAAGGCCTTATATAAAACCAAGTATCAACAATAAGTTAAATATTTGCAAGGAAAATTAGAAATCCATATGACTCACCACTTTTTAACCCTTCAAACTTTGGAAAGGAAAGTCCATGGAAAATTTTGACAAAGAAAATGTAGGTAAACTAATTATTTTGACCTTAATCTCTCATCATATTCTAATTTATATGAGGTTATACTTGCAAAATGTATTTTGATTAGATATTTTCTATCATATTTTCTTTCTCTTCAATCAAACAACATGATAGAAAACCTCCCTCCTTACATTCTATTTCTATCATCTAAGGATTTCACTCCTCATTCCTCTCTATTTTCCTAAACCCCAGAAAGCGCCAACATTACTACTTTGATTTCCTTTGTGGCTTTCAACTGAACTACAGTTATTGCTATGGACAACACTAAAGTACCAATCTTTAATTTATTTTATTACCCCACTAATGAAAAACTGCTGCAGAACACGGGTATGAGTTGGATCAAAGAGCAAACCTCTGGAAAATGACATGCATTGCTTTTATCCTGACTCTTTCAGTTTCAAATATTTCTGGTTTAAAAAATAAAATCCCATTATTTTTTCTTTTAATTGAAACCTCACAGGCCATGAAAAAAAAAAAAAAAATCTCAAAGCAAACCTTTTGAAGTTGCATACGAGATAATGAGACTAAATAATGCTCATTGCTAAAGGCAACTAAAATAATATTGGGATAACATTAAGGTCTTGTTTGGATCTAGGATCAAATTCATAACTCTAGTAGTAAATTCAAAATTAAAATTTTATGAGAGAGAACAATATGCAGAAAAAAAAAAAAAAAAGTGGATTTAAAACAAGGTTACAAAACAAGAATAACAGAACAAGGCAAAAGTAACTCAAATAGGAAAATGTAAGAGACCAAGCTACAATAATACAAGAGAATGTTTTTTTTGACAAAGTTAACAATCACTCCGAGTTCATTCATGCTATAGGCTCGACAAAATATCCAAGCAAAGAAGAAATTAAAAACAAGGTTTAACATGCAATTAGGCTTGGAATGCGAAAATTAATATAAAAAAAATGTCTGTAAAAATAAATTCAGACACCAGATTAAGAAAAGATATGATAACGTGTGTGCAAAGTTGTTTGATCTCCATCGATCGATTTCACAAATGGAAGCACTTCTGTCTTCTTGTTCTTTGCCTGATGCTGAGACCTGCTCCTGGAGTTGATTTTTGACAACTTTAATATTCCATAGAAGAAATAAAATATAAAAAAAGCCAAACCGTTCTCAATTAGGCATGTCAGAACTCATGACTAAAGGTAATATCATACAATTACAGCAAATGGATGCAAATAATTTTTTGTCTAAAGTTAATGAGACAAGATTAAATGAACTATTGTAATAAATAAATATTTACGACCAATTATCTACGAAACTAAATAAATAAATAAATAGTTAAAAGATAAGTAGTGATTTTCTCTATTAGTGGTTTTTCATGATTTAGATATTGTGCACACAGATATAAAACTAAGTAATAACACTCCCAAGCCCATCACACTTATACACAGAACACTCTCTCAAGTTTGTTGAGGTGATCATTTCACACAAACTGCTTACATCAATGCAACAGTTGTGTATACCAAGGGTCTCAACGTCTTGAGGGAGGAAGCAATACCGGGCAGTCTCCACCAACTGCTACACTTTTCCTTAGATCACTATTTGTTAATTTTACTGCTTTACCAAAGTTCTTCATATACACCAAGTACATGAGATTCACTCACTGAACCAAGCTAAAGTATATATGTAATGGGTCGGTCCACCATCAGCAAAGACATAACATATATGCGTTAAAGCTGTCAAAGCACTACTACAAAAGTTGGATTAAACGCAGAGATTACACGACAGTTTTGTGAAACCGTCGTGTAAATGGAAGATTACACGACTGTTGAACGAAAACCGTCGTATAATCTTAAGATTACACGACGGTCTCAGTCACCGTCATGCAATCATCGGATTACACAATGGTTCTCAAAGAACCGTCGTGTAATCTCTAGGATTACACGACGGTTCCTTAGAAACGTCGTGTAATCTCAAGGAACCGTCGTGTAATAATGAGATTACAAGGATTACACGACGATTCCTTAGAACCATCGTGTAATCCTAGAGATTACACGACGGTTCTTCATTGGTCTATCCGTCATGAATATCTTATTCTAGATATTGTTTTATGCTATATGAATATCCATATTCAAATCTTTGTATTGTTGTATATGGATTTGATTTGGTGTGGAACTAGAGTGTGGAAACACTGACATAGAAATTTGTAAGAGAAATACTTAGAGCTTTGCTCCTGTTTGGCACCCTGTTTTAACCACTGTTCAAACTTTTTCCATAGTGTTTTCTTTTGCAAAAAGTATTAATTTATTGTTTGAAATGTGGGTTTGAACCTATGATCCAAACAGGCATGAGGGTCTGATTGGTTTGCTCCACCACCCACATGATCTAGTGTTCAATTCCTGCCAGCCCGCCTAGTGGGTTTGGATTATTTTTTAGATATATAAATATATCCATAAAATTTGTACTTAACAGTAAACACGTTTTTAGTTTTTGCTCTGTTATGTCATAATTATTTCTAAGTTAGTGTCTGATTGTATTATGGTGCTAACATAACTGTTAATGGACATATTCTTTTGCCATTTTACCAGGATCTTGATGAGTTCAAAACCATCCTTAAGCCACGCCTGAAATTAATCGTCCAAAATGATGAACGAGAATGGTTCATTGTTTTCGTCTCAAAGGCCCATCCTAATAATGATCAGGCTACCAAAATGGCAAAGAAAGTATATGCCAAACTGGAAGTCGATTTTAGTACCAAGAAGAGAGAGAGGTAAAACTTGCTGCATTAGTAGTTTATCATTTTTCAATTTGTGTATGTGTCTTGCTCTATTTAGTATTTCCAAGTAGAGAAGAAAAATTCCATTGGTATGATGTCTCATATTTGTTTTGTTCTTTCTATTTCTTTCATAGCTTACCCCTTTCTCAAAATGACTTGAAAACTTCCGATCACAAATTTTTATTTTGTTCTACTTATTGTACTAATTCCCACCAAGTATTAAGCAACGAAATCTTTGTGCAAGTTAGATGTTAGCATTAGAATATAAGTTAGTAACATGATATCTCCGTGTGTTCATTGCTTTGAATTTGTTTCTTTTATTATTTGGCTCATCATTGCTCAGGTGCTGCAAGTTCGATTTACATAGCCCTGAAGCAAATTTTTGGGAAGACTTGGAATCCAAGATTGTGGAATGTGTAAGAAATACCTTGGATAAACCTGTACAGTTTTATGAGGATGAGATACGCCAGCTCAGTGAACAACGGTTCATGCCAGTGTGGAACTTCTGCAATTTTTTGATTTTGGAGGTTGTTACGTCCTCACATTATGTCGTCTATATAAATGTCATTTGTGAGGCTTTGTGGACAAAGAGGAATTGGTACACTTACGTAAAATAAATTAGCGAGTTCTCATGATCAAATCAATTTCTTTAAAGAGCTTATTTATAACTTGCCACAAGAATTAGTTCAATATGTTTAGAAGATGAAAAATTCATAATATACTCTCAAGTAACCTTGGCCTATTTTGCTCTAAGTCGTAAACCATCAGCTTGATTAATTTTCGTAAGAGTTTTTCATATTTTATTTACTCTATTAAAAAAAATGCCTCTTTTACTTAGAAAATATCTTAACTTCAAAAATTAAACATTTTTTGATACAGTACTTGAAATTGTATTTACAATACATAGTATATGTATAAGGCTTAAAAATCACTTGTGAAATTCAAATAAATTTAAACCTTCTAACTATTCTTGTAATACCATAGTCCCTTTTCAAAGGGGTCACAAAACCTTAAAAACAAATTTCAAAACATCCTTTTAATTTGATCGAATGTATGTGTGCAGGAGTTTCCTCTTTCATTCACAATTTTGAAATTTTAGTTTTATTTTTTAATTGGTTTAAAATTTGGAAAAAAGTTTTCTCAATGGAAGTTATAGACCTTGTCGAAACCTATAGCTTTTGTTTTTTGCCTGAAACTTAAATCCATCTATAACTTAACCCGTTTTTCCCCTTGAAAGATTATGGCCGTGTACAGTATTTGGACCCACCAGTTTTGAAAACTGATAAAAACGGAAGCCTTTAGAGTTTTTTTTTTTTTTTTTTTTTTTTTTTTTTTTTTTTGCAAAAATTGTTGATACTGTCCCCTAGGATTTTCTAGGTTCTACAACTTTGCAGTTATAACTTTGTTCAAATTTGAACATATAAGAGCGTAGTCACATACACATAATCTTTAAAACTTATCATAAAGCATAAAATCAAACCTAAGCTTAGAACTAACAAATCAAGTTAACCCAAGCAATACACTTAAATTCCACAAAACCAAAACTAATTAGAGCTTTAGTTAAGGGATCAAGAAATATACCTCTAAAGCTTGAAGGCGGTGGGTTCTACATCTTGGATGAGAGAAAATCCTTGTCTTATTTCTCCATAACAAAAATCCAGCCACCAAGACCCTTGTTCTTCTCTCTCTCCCCCCCCCCCCCCCCCCCCCCCCCCACAAAGAGTTGGAAAGGAAGAGAAGCGAAGATAGCAAAATGGCCAAATTCTCCACTGCTTACACCTATCGTTTTAGTCCATGAAATCTTGACTGATAAAATATATACTTTTTAGATATGATATGCAAATGTGGACTGTATACTATATTTACCCATATTCAATATGTATATGTATGAATAAAGATGACACGCATTCAAATTATATAAATGGAATTCAAAGACTGATTACTATCCAATTAGATTGTAGGAAGTGTTCATTTTGGATAGTACTAGTCAGTCAACATACTTGAAAAAAAAAAAACAAAAAACAAAAAAACAAACCACATAAATGACATTAGAATAACACATTAAACATAAAATAAGACCCAAAACACACTATGTTAGATATTGACTATCAACACTAAACTCCTTTCATATGGTAGAGGCCAAGCTTGTTGTTGTTCGTATCCTCTTCCTAGCAGCCGTAATTATGGCCTTCAGTTCATCTGTTTCTTTATAAAACTCTCAAAACTGGAACTTCAAGTTCCAAGTATTCCCTACCATATTTTGCCTCCGAATCCCTTGCAATGCCTCAACCATTGGATCGCCATTTTTATAAATTGAGTGGCTCAGATGGAATAGAGACATGGCACCTCATTAGTTATGTGGGGGACTATAGCCAACCCCTTACTTTTTTGACCCATATCGATGTCTGTGATATTTATCTTTCACTTCATCTCTATCTTTACATCTTTTATTTTAATTTGAGAATGAGTTATGAGTTTTTTTTTCTTTTTCTTTTCCTATTGTTATTATATAAATACAAGTTACAATATGTACACTTTGATAAGTTACTTAACAATGTCAAACATCCTAAAATCAAAAGATATCTTAAATTATAATAAATACAAATAAAAACTCCTAATATAATTGAAAACAAAACAATAATTTTTCCTAATATTAAATAATAACTTTCGCTAATAGGATTTGACTGATCACTAAAAGGTTTCACAAGACCATCCGCAAGAAACTACTGTGATGCTACAACTATAATAAGGATATATTGGGTAAGGAACGAAAATTAACAAGTAAGTGATAGATCACCTAAGCGAGAGAAATGATAAAGGGGGGAGATATCCTTTCTCTTATATTATTTGGTATGCAATTCATCAAAACTAATGGGGTGCTTTAGAGGATTAGTTGGAATCTCTTCACTAATTCATTCCCTTTTCTTTTCTTTTTTACCAAACAATCATAAATGTTAAAATCATTCCATTAATCCATCCTTTCCTTTCTTTCACTTTTCTCTCTTATCAAGCACATCCTAATGCTTTGTCTGGTAAGAGGGATGAAAAATATAAAAAAAGGAAGAAAATGATGGAAAGGAAGGAGGTTTTCTATCATGTTGTTTGGTAGAAGAAAAAGAAAATAAGAAAGAAAATGTCTTGTTCAATGTATTTAACAATTTTAACCTTATATAAATTAGAAGATAATGATAGATTAAGGTCAAAATAGGTATTTTATCCACATTAGCTTTATCAAAAATTTTCCATTCACCTTTTTTTTTTTAAGTACTTTTCTTCCCAATGTTTGATGGATTAAAAAATAGTAGGCCCCCTAGATTTTCTATTTCCCTTCCTTCCTAATTTCCTCACTTCCAAACAACCAAAATTTAGTTTTCCTCTCCAAAATTCCTCCTTTATATTCCTTCCTCTCCCTTTTCCACTCTACCAAACAATAGGCTAAGGTGAGACAATGTTGTCCCTCGGCAACCGGTAGGCGAAATAAAAATCCCATGGTTTTGTTGTGTTAGACCGGATGTGTAATCCAATGACCTACTTATTAGGAAGAGTTATAATAAATATTAGAAAAATTATTGATTTGTATATAATTATTAAAATTTGAATCTATTGGTATATATTTAAATATGAAAAATCTATTGGTATATATTTAAATATGAAAACTCTATTTATCTTGAGAGATTTGTTAATATTAAACCACTAAGAAATCTCATTTATTTTAAGTGATTTGTTAATATTAAACAATTTAGACGATTTTGTATGTTTAACTTGTATTTATATAAGAGTTCATTTATAGTGTTTCTTACTAGTGAATTGTTTTATCTCCTAATCTGTAAATCATCTTCTCCATGTTAAACCTTTCTGTTCTCGTATTATGATTATATTTCTTTCTTTACAACCAAGTAGGAGTACTACTTAAATAACTACATAGAAATTGAATTAAATTGTATGCAAAATATACTATATTTCCATTAATGAAAAAAAAAACTATATTTGCTATAAATAATTCGGAATTATCAAATTAGATTGTAATATTTTTTGGTTGTTAAATTATAATATAATCATGGGTTAAATTATATGAATTACATCCTATAATAAAATATTCCGATTTATCTTGGAATATTTATGAAGAGATATAGTTATTATTCTCATTTTCTGCATCTGGTACAATTATTTTGGAAATAATAATAATAATAATAAATAGAGTCACTCATATATATATATATATATATATATATTTTTGAAGGAAGGGATGACTTTTGCTAAAAAGGCTAAAGATGGGCCCTTAAAAGAGTGCGATAGAAAAGAGGCACGGAGTCAAATCATACAATGTTACTAAACTGAGAAATAACAAAAGTTGTTCAGCAGTGCGCTGCAACATTCCGTGTGCGAGAAGTAACAACATCGCCACTGTAAGCAGCATTTATTATAAGGTCATAAATATAATAATCTAATAGTAATTTGTATTACATTTTACTTTATGATAGAGTTGAAATTTATATTCCTATTGTTAAAATTATAATAACTTATTTTTCAAAAGTACTTGGCAAATGAATTATCGTTTTCTGAAAAAAGTTCTGTTTCCCCCACTTGTTTTGACAACTTCTGATTTTATTTATTTTTTATTTTTTATTTTTTGGTTGAGTTGACTACTTCTGAGCCATCAAAACTGCTTGCTTATGCTCCCTCATACGACAAAACTAGCACAACTACAAAACTACTCATTATTAATCTAAACTCTGAATGTTTTTTTTTTTAATATATATTTTGAAAAAAAATTAAGCAGTAGTAAAAATACATATACATGTTTAATTTGTACGATAGAAAACTTTGATGAATAAAATGTTGTAGATAATATTAGAGCTGCAGAGATGTAATAAAAAGTATAACAATTGCTTGTAATGAGACTTCTTTTTTATGAGAAACGGGATAAGATGCGAAAAACAGAATTAAGAGAATGATGGAGAGAATTATAAAGCAACTAACAGTAGCATTTCTCATTATGTGTCAAAAGTTTTAACCATCCTTAAGAACATGTTCCCTCACACACTGGTTGGATTGCATCCTGAAATATGTAT
Source organism: Ficus hispida (assembly GCA_025413025.1). Classification (NCBI taxonomy): domain Eukaryota; kingdom Viridiplantae; phylum Streptophyta; class Magnoliopsida; order Rosales; family Moraceae; genus Ficus; species Ficus hispida. The sequence continues at coordinate 13,015,548 of CM046374.1, forward strand.
TGAAGATCCCTTTTATATGATGTTATTTCTTGAAACTATTTTGAAATATACAAAGAAGCAAACCCCTTTGGATTCACTCAAAAGGAAATAAAATTAAAATTATGTTTATATGTTTATCATCGTTCATCAATAATAAAAGTCTAATTAATAGGTTTCTTAGGAGTTTTTTAGAGTTTCATCATGGTATTTTTACCTGATTAAAAAGGTTTCGTCCAAGGTTTTTTTTTTTGGTCAAGGAATTACGAGTTTTCTTTTTTAATATTTTTGCAAGGGTATTTAGATCTTTCTTTTTTTTTTTTTTCTTTTTCCTCTGTTTTGCCGATTTGTCATTTTGTACCTTTTTTTTCTTTTTTCTTAATTTTCGTTTTTAAATTCTTGTATCATTTGGATAATATATTATTTCACACTCACTAGTAATAAAAAAGCAGAGAGAGAGGAATGGAAAAGTGTAATGAAAAATATAAATGCTATGCATACCATAAGGTCAAAGAGAATCTCAAGGAAACAAAATTGTAACAAAAACAAGATGAACGAATATTCATTCATTATATTATGAAAGAGTAGTGTTAGCCACATAAATTATAATTATAACTTTTTGAATATTAACTGATGTGTAATATTTTTATTAGTATGCGCAATTAATTAATATAGCGATACTTTTACTGTTTATCAATAAAGAATAACAACTCATATATCAGATATGTTGATATTCAAATGTTGAGATTAAAATTGGTATCCCTAATATTTTTCATTTTGAAATAGATAGAAAAGCAAAGAACAAAAAAAAAAAAAAAAAAAGAGAGAAAGTAATGAAAAAAAATGTAATTTTTAAAGGAAAAAAATAAATCTATTGATATGACATGCTACTATATATAGGTACAATATATACTAGTTTAAACGAATATGTGATTTTAGACATATTTGAGAAAGTTTACTTGAATAAGAAAAAACATGTACGTACAAAATAAACAAGAAACCAAAAAAAAAAAAAAATCAACAAAGTACCTAAAACTTACAAAAAGGAAGCATGAAAAAGAATCAAAAAGATAAATGGACTAAAATGAAAAAAAAAATTTGGGACAAAAGAAAAAAGAAAACAAAAAGGAACTAAAATGAAAAAATAAATAAAAAAGGATAAATAAAAAAAACAGAAGGACTAACATTTTTTTTTTTTTTTGTTTTGGACAATTATAGTAGCTTTTGTTTCAACTTTCTATGTACTATGTGCATATTGGACATATTTGAGAAAATTTTTATACATAGGAAAAATTAAAATAGTAAGTTAAAAAAGTAAACCCACAAAAAAAAAAAAAAAAAAAAAAAGCAACGGACCTGAAAAGTAAAAAAGAGACATAAAAAAATAAAAAAAGATTAAAAGATTAAAATGAAAAAAATTGATCAATACAAAAAATGACTAAATTGTAAAAATAAACGCTTCAATAGTTTTTTTTTTTTTTTCCTTTCTATGTATAGCTATAGATATAAAAGGGATAAACAAACAAAGCAAATTAATAGCAAAATTGTAAAAGAAAAAATTTTAAAAATAATAAAATATTTAAAAAATAACTAAAAAGATAAAGGGACTAAAATGAAAAAAAAAAAGAAAAAAGACCAATGTAAGGGACTAAAACGAAAAATTGATAAATTTTAGGGCGAGAATGAAAAAAAAAGAAATGAAGGACTAAAAAAAGAAAAACTTATTTAAAAGGGACCAAAATGAAAAAATAATAAATTTTAGAGTAAAAAAAAAAAAAGAGAATTGAAGGACCAAAAAAGAAAAAAACAATTACTGTTTTCGTCCAAAACAGTTCGTTTTGGACAAAAACTGTACAATGGATTGACATTTCTTAATAATGTATGTATGGATTTATGGTCAAAGAGATTGATTTAAAGTAGAAAAATTCCAAGGAAAAAACTGGCACACAAGCTTGAAACACAACCTGCACCAGGAAAATCAGGCTGCTAGAATCTAAAAACGTAGCAAACACAAAAAGAATGACGATGTGGTCCAAATTTAAAAAGAAAGCAAAAATAATAACTCTCATTTGTTGGCAAAATGAGGCGATCTTCCCCATCCACGAGCTTTGCGGATTTGATCACATCTCCTGTCTTTATCTGTGGAAGAATATCTCTCCCAACTGTTGTGTATCTGCATTATTCAAATTGGAAATCAAGACGAAAATATAAAGACCAGAAAATTTTTTTATGTAAAAGTACATTTTGAGTTTCTAATATAAGAAAGGTTTTAGGGTTAAAAGATGTACCCGAAAACTGAAAACTGCCCTTCATCAAATGACAATCCTCCTAAGCCAGCCTGTAACAGCAAACCATAGGTTTTACTACTATTTTAGAACAAAATAAAAGTTTGTCACCTTGGTTCTCATACGCATTTATAAAGCTATACTATATATCTATATACAATGATAATACATAATATATGTGTTAATTATTGAACTGTGAATGGATAGATAGTCGGATATTTTAAAAACACGTACGAGTTTTCTGAGACAAGAAAGAACATAAAGTGACTCACTCATAATGCCTTTTAAAAGATTACGTGGTAAAATATAGAAATAGAATAAGCTAGTGGCAAAGCAAAGATATTGTTTTAGGAGAGGCATTAGGGACGTAGCTAAAATAAAATTTGAATGATAAAAGAACATGGAAAATGTTAAAAACTAAAATTATCAACTCTTAATAATTTAGTTTAAAAAAAATTGAAATTGCTCTTTAGAGGTACTCATATATACGTGTCTATCGGTCATATATTCAGCTCAGATGGACTTACATTTCTTTTATCATATAGATAGAAGAAAAACTGATTGGGTGATGAGTACTCCTCGGAGACTTCACTATGAGCCATGACAACCGCTCCATCGACGGATAGCGGTAGAACTGGCAATTCACCATCCTTCAATGAAGGGAAGGGAAAGAAAAAGAAAAAGAAATTGTCATATGAATACAAGATTAGCTTTGCTACCATGGAATGTCTTGTAAATTCAGATGCTTGATCCACTAGTTATGGAATAAGATATAGATAAACCTGCACACTCAATGTTGTTCGGTACAGTGGCTCAAACTGCCCGGATGGCATTATTTCCAGGGGAGTGCTGTAACCCTTGTTCTAATCAAGTCCGTTGTCTGAGAGAATGGCTTGATCGGTGCAGTTGAGCTTCGTTCCATTGTATATACCATCAATTACCTGAAGAATTACAAATGACACGAAAACGACTAAACAAAAAGTGTTACTTAAAAGACACGAAAAAAGGCTCACGCAATTCTAATTGGAAAGTTATAACATAAAATACCATAATAAAGTCCCTAGCAAACGTATATATACAGTATACTCAGTGAGCCCCAAACTCTTTTTTGTTTGTTCCCCTATTCAATTTTGTACTTAGAAATTATGGACATTTCACAAGCACTTGTAAGGTTTCAATGCAACGGAGCGGTAAAGCATAATAAACTAGAACAATGAAAGGCTAGTCCATAAATCATATCATAACATATGAGGGCAAAGTGAGGTTCAACTACCTTACCAGTTTTGCGAAATTCCCTGCTGTTAATGGCGCTGAATAACCGTCTATGACAACCTGCATGTGCAAATTGTAATTTGATAGTTCATAACAGTACATCGACAGCTTTTGAAGAGCATCTTCTGCACCCAGTTAATATTGCTCTCTGAAATTTATCAAATTTAAATAGCACCTAAAAAGGAACTAGAAAACAGAACAAATCTGTCCTGATAAATTAAACAGAAAAAAGATGATCTCTTATCTAAAATTTAAAAAACTTCCGAAATCTTCAACACTTTTAATAAATGACCACATGATGTGAAATTTGCAACACCTGCAATGTGGCTGTCTTTCTTAATTCACCGCCAGCTTCTGGAGAAAACGATGAACCGTCACCTTTCTCAATGGTAAATTCAACTGTTCCTCTCCCTGTTAGCCTGAAAAACACTAGACAAGAAATATATTGATACTCTATTAACATTATTCGTTCTAAATACAAAGATATTGATGCAATGTCATTGAAATATTGTATATCAAGAAGCTCTTGAGAGCTCACAAGTTAAGCATGAGATCTAACACAGATGGATATCTCATGTCCTGCGAGTAACAAAACGATTGATAATTTGGACGTTTAAATAATTCACTTTTTATAAGCTAAAAGTGAAAAACAAACATCAGAAATCAAAGCATTCTAAAATTAATAAAAGTAGATATGATAATAATTAACATAAACAGGAATTGTCTCGTAGTTGAAAAGAGTCTGTTTCTTTGAATTTCATGTATGTTTGCTAATTCGCTAACCATTTAATTTATTTACACTGACCTGGGGTATTTCAAGTATTGCTCAGGCAACAGAAACGACAATCCCGGAGCCTGAAACAGACAATAAGAAGCTGTGATATTGGACAAGCATTCACTAATCATTTGTTTTTTTTTTTTTTTTTTTTTTTTTGTAATAAGAAGCGGAATTCAATTAATGAAGAAAACAACAACAAAAGTAACACATTGAAGGAAAAGAAGTTCTTAGAGAGAGTATAAAAGAAGCTAAAAGAACTAAAACGTCAATACACTCTAGTGACATGAAACACGCTCAAAGTTCACGATAGCTTTTGGAGTTTTAAGATTCCATGTCAAGTTAAAATCTTGCTATTGAGCACGAGAGTTAAAAGAAGCTCTTTTGTTGCCACTGATTCTGTTCGGTTACCTGTAACAGCTCGAGCTCAGCAACAGTATCAAGTGAAGTTATCATTAGAAAAACAACCTTAAATATCTGTTTTTGCATGAATTTGTATTGATTTTTTGAATATTTTATACTAAATTTTAATAAATATGTAAGGACATTTTTGTGTTATTTTCAAACTTAGTTTTGTTTTTTATGCAATTCCCTGAGGACAAAAGTTCAGGCAGAAATTTTTTTTTTGGTATACACTAATAAATATATACATATATGTAGTACTAATGAGTTTTCAAAAGATCATCTACTATTACAACTTAAAACTACTTAACAATACAGTGAAATTAGGCATTTAAGATTTAACTAAACAAATCACTTTGAATATTGAAAAGTTGAATATGATCTTGACTCAGATGGAAATTGTAGTATACCTTGACATCTAATTGATTCTTAGTTCTTCGATCCTTAGTTCTTCGGTAAGAGACTTCAACTTTAACACCAAAGGGCCGAGCACAGAAGAAGTGAAGCAAAAGAGGAAAAGCAGTAACAATTGCTTGTGAAATGGTGCCTTCTTTTTCACTGATAATTGAGATCCAGGGTAAAGCATTAGTTTCATTCTAACCAAATTAGTGATAAACAAATGGCTATATAATAATTTTGCAAGTAAGCAAATAAGTATGTCAGATAGAGGGTCCAATCACAAAGATAAAACAATTAGAACAAATTTATGTTAATATATATATATATATATCGCCAAAGTTTATACATACCATTTAAAGTCTAATTCCTGAATCATTAGATCAACACAACGAAACTGTCCGAATAATCTACTGAAATATCTAATTATTTATTACAATTAAACTGTCCGAATAGTGCAATTAATATGGTAATTGTTACAAGAGTTACAAAATCTTTTACATTCACTCTCTGATTGAAGACAAGTGGTTTTCTGATCTATAAATAGACCTAGCGTCCCTAACCTAACCATTGTGAGAATTGCCTGTGAGTTTCCATCTTTAGTCACTACTGAAGGTGGTATAGGTGAGTTTCCCTATTTGTTCTTGATCAACTATGGCTGGAGTTTAGATCCTTATTTCCTTTTCTAATTAGTTTTCCAACATGGGGTATCAGAGCAAACTTCCATTCATGTTGATCAGTATTATGTTTTGGTTTTTATAGAAAATTACTAATTATGTTCATATCTGCATAAATTTTTCCTATAATTAGAAACATGCCTATTTTGTTATTTTATGCAAAATCCATGATACATAGCTATATACACATTCAGATATGCATGGTATATATAAATATGCATGCTGTTATTCGTTGATCATAAAGTTTAGATCTTTTTGCATGAGCTATATATATATGTTGGGTATGGTTCTCATTACATATATAGGTTTTGTCATTATGTAATATTCTTTAAGTTTCAATTTGAAGACTTAAATTTTTCTTTATATAAGAATTGTACTTGTGTTGGCAATGGTATTCTAGTTGATGGGTTATTTAGATTTAATTTGGATCCTACTTCCGAATGTAATCTTTTGACCATGCATGCTGATAACGTTGGCACTAAGCGTTGTATTATTAATGAACAAACCTCTAAATTGTGGCATAGGAGATTGGGATATATCTCCATAGAGCGGATTAAATGATTAGCAAATGATAGAGTTTTACAGACTCTTAATTTTACTAATTTTGGTACTTGTATAGACTGCACTAAGGGAAAGCAGACTAACAAAAATTCTAAGGGTGCCAAGAGGAGTTTTGAGATTCTAAGGTATTTTGTCACCTTTATAGATGACCGTATGAGATATATGTATCTCTATCTTATAAATCATAAGGATGAGGCACTAGATGCCTTTAGGATTTATAAAACGGAAGTAGAGAAACAAAAGGAACAAAATATTAAAATCGTTCATTCAGATAGGGCTGGAGAGTATTATGGAAGGTTCACGGAGAAAGGTCAAATACCGGGTGGGTCCATTTGCTAAGTTTCTTCAAGAGGAAGGCATTGTTGCATAATATACAATGCTGGGCACACCTCAACAAAATGGTGTAGCCAAAAGGAGAAACCAAACCTTAATGAATATGGTAAGAAATATGATTAGCAATTCAAGTCTTCCCTTAAACTTTTGGAGTGAAGCCTGCGGTGTACATTTTAAACAGGGTACCCACTAAAGTAGTTCCTACAACACCTTATGAATTGTGAAGTGGTTGGAAACCAAGTTTAAAACATTTAAGCATTTGGGGGTGTCCAGGTGAAGTAAGGGTTTATAATCCGCAATTAAGAAAGTTGTAACATATATCAACGTCTAATTGATTCTTAGTTATTCGATCGGACACTTCAACTATAATTGAAAAGGGCCATGGCACAGAAGTAAATTGCTGTGAAATGCCTCCTTCTTTTCCCTAAGAATTGAGATCGAGGAAAGCAGAATATTAACAAATTAATGACTATATAATATTTGCAGGTAAGCAAATGACTATATCAGATAGGGAGTCCAATCACTAAAATATAACCTTGAGAACAAATTTATGTTAAATTATGTACTCACACACACACATATATATATATATATATATATATATGTTTATATAGCCAAAGAGTCTAGAAAATATTAGGTTTCCATTTGGTTTGCTAGTTGTAGATAAATTTTTAAATTAGAATTTGTTGATTTTTTAAAAATCAGTTATAATTTTTATTGATTTTTTAAGAAAAAAAAAATGAAAAAGTATAGTTTAATTGAAATTGGGTTAAAAAACAAAATAACTCAAATGAGAAAAAGCAAGATCAAATTTGTAACTGACCTGCAGACCAACAAATTATCTGATCTGATATCTTCAGCAAAGAAATGCAGAGGTTGACCAGAAATGAAGAAAAACGTGTTGTGAGTGGTCTGGAAATAGCTGAAAGGCAAGAAGACAAGGAATAGCTTAGATGCGGTTGTTAAAGGCAGGTGGATGTCTTATAATATCATGAAAGAGAAATACCCAAAACACCCTTGTATTTTGACTAAGGCCCGTTTGGAAAGGTTTTGAAGATGTAGCTTGTGTTTGGTATACTAGTCTTAATGAAATTTTTAGATTTTTTTTTTTAGGAAAATGAATTTTTATTTTTGAGTTAGTTGATTGTTTAAAAACTAGTTATTGACTTTAAGAAAAAAGATAAAAATAAAAATAGATTTTTGGATCCAAACCTGAGAGCCAAATAACGTGATAGTTTTGAAAACATTTGATTTGAAGTTTTGAAAATATGTATTTGGTTGAAAAAAACTGTTTGGGTAAAAGTGTAAAAATTTTTAAAATGTTTTAGGAGAAAATATCAATATATATTATTTTATTTATCTCGAAATTCTATACATTTAAAAAATATATCATTTGAATTTTTAAAGTTTCAGTTTATTATAAATGTTTAGATATATGATATTGAGAAGTAGTTTCGAATTGAGAAAAGGACAAAAAAAAAAATCTAAAAAACCAGATGTCAGTACATTGCCCAACCAAGTATCACTTTTGTCTCTCTAATATATTAATATCTAAAACACGACTTGTGTTTGTATAGTCAATCATAAAATACTTCCTGAATTAAATTAATTTCTAAAAATGTTAAGATTATCCTTTTCAAACTGTTTAAAATTTAATAATGACGTAACTAAAAAATTAAAACTAAAAAGTTTTAAACAATTAAATATATATTTTAATCAAACAAATATTTCAATTATTTTGAGAAATTCTTAATTTTTAATATTGATTTTACTAACTTGTTTAGTTTTGTAACGCCCCAAAATCCACGTAAGGGCGTACTACATCACGTAGGCCGAATACGTAAACATGGGCCGTTACCACACTTGCTTAACTTAAATCATTGTTTTACTGAAAATTTCAGGATAACAATTTTTTTTTTTTAAACTTTAAAACTTTAAGTTTTATTTTAAAAATCATAACTCGAAACTAAACTTGAATTAGCTTGTACTGACGGGTAAACTTCATCATGTTTACCCCTTTTACTTGTTATGCCGATTATAAGGTTACCATGACCTTTTAAATCGGACCTTGGAAACATTACATCACATCCATATACAAATCATACTTAAAAACATTTGCGGAAAATATTGCGTAGTGGTATCCACACGCCTTCACTCGCTGCATCGTCTCCATGGCCCATCAAGTAATGCTGCAGGCGTCTTACCTACAGTATGAAATATACAAATGAGCTTTCGCCCAGCAAGTACAAACATGATCTCACAAAATCTTTTCAAACATCAAGTAACATATCAATTATCATGTAGTTTATGCATGATCCGATTATGTCCAATTATAAATCTTTAGGCACTTTTACTCATTATCTTGATTACATGTGGGCCCCTAGTGTCCGTACCAAAAGCCGCGCAGCCTCCAGACAAAGCTAGGGTTTGCAAGGCCCTAACAGTTCTGGAATCATAACGTGACCCTCACGCATCAACGAGAGGTAAATGTCACCACTGGTTTTGAACATGTAGCCTCCTCGATCACGGGAGGTTGGTACGACACCTTACTTGATTTATCTTACCATGTGGTTCAATATTAGTGAACATGCTTCATGATGTCACAAGGTCAAATCCAAACTTAACATTTGCCATATCATGGCATTCTTGAAAACATGACATTTTTAAAACCATGACATTTTAGAAAACATGGCATAATATGTAACATGTCATA